>CM031603.1:83536569-83544069 GCA_018398815.1 Conus ventricosus
CACTTCAAATACACAGTGGTGCCAGCTAGCCAGTGGCCAACACTAATGATGCCTTGGTAGAGCACTTCAAATGCAACCACTGCTCAGAACAACACTGCCAGCATGATTCTCTCTGCCGGTACCTCACATTTTCCCCTTATGAACCTTGTACTACACACCAACCCATCCACAGGTGACAAGAACGACACGCACTGCCAGTCCTCATCACTTGTTTCATCAGCTGCCACACACCCACCACCCCCTGCAGAGCTGTAGTTACTTAGTTTTCCACGCGGCGGTCCCAACGACACTTACAGACTTTTGCAACAAATCCCATCCCCGGTCCACTAGCACTGACTGACTGACGGAGTGGTCAGTCCTGATGATGACGGCATTAGGCAGGCAAACAGGTCCCACTAGGGTCACAGGAGATCTGGGAAGGGGTGGGGTGGGGTGGGGTGGGGGAAGGGTAGGTTGGGTCGGGAGGGTAGGGAGGGTAGTGGTGGGTGGGTACACGGAGTTGTCCTTTCTTTAGTACCTCGCTCTTGCATTATGTTCGCCCTACTGAAGGGAGTGGGGGTGGGGATGGGGGGGGGGGGGGGGGGAGTTAGGTTTCGGATCAACGAGGCTAATGATTAATGCAGCCCCACCCTTTCCCACCCCCCACCCCACACCCCCACCCTCTCCGCTCCACCCCAACAGCCACTGTTGCAGAGGTCCGCTGTTCGGGAGTTGCGGTCAGGGTGGGGTGAGGAATGGGGGGTGTGGAGGGAAGGAGAGGTGGAGGGAGAGAGGGACTGAGGGGGGGGGGGTGTGAAGGGATTAAGGTGGGGGAGGGGGGACAAGCCGCTTGTTACGTTTTAGCCTGAGACTCGCTCGGTCTGTGGTGGTTCTCACGTTGGATTTGCGTTCACTGCTATGTGGTCGGTAGGCTGGCTACTACCCACGTGGTGCGCCTACGTGCGGGCTGGCCTGTATTGTATGCCGAGGAATAGAAGTGAATAGCAAAGCCCATCACTCACCATAATGTCATGCATGTTTTAACCAGAGAAACGCACACAAACACGCAGATTCACGGAAGAGTACACACCGTGCATCATTGAAGTGTGTGTGTGTGTGTGTGTGTGTGTGTGTGTGTGTGTGTGTGTGTGTGTGTATGGGGTGGGGGCGTGTGTGTGTGTGTGTGTGTGTGTGTGTGTGTGTGTGTGTGTGTGTGTGAAAAAGTCCTTTTTCATATTTGTTTGTTTTTGCACCCCCACCCCCCTTTTCTTTTCTTTTTCTTCAACACCGTTTTTGAGGTACACAGTAATGCATTGTTAGTTAATATTTGTTTTTTCTGTTTGGAGTAAAAAAAACAACAACAACAACATAACTATATAAAGTATTTTTTTTGTTTCTTTGCTCTTTGATTTAATACAAGGGAAAAAAAAAAAACAGAAACAAAAATGGGGGAAATTGTATGCGAGTGCGTACGCGTGTATACTTTTTCAGCATATTTTAACGTGTGTATCTATGGATATAAAATGTGTGTTTGAGTGTTTGTTTACGTGTGTCAGAGAGAGAGAGAGAGAGAGAGAGAGAGAGAGAGAGAGAGAGAGAGAGAGAGAGTTTATATTGGATTGGTCGTCTGGTTTCATGACTTGACTCGATTTGGATTTCTATTCTAGGCCTCTTAAATCGTACATTTCTTCATGTTTGACTTGCTCGCAATCCTGGTGTTCTGTCCTTGTATGTGTTTGTTGGGCTGTTACGCAACTTGACTTGTTGCACGTGTGATATTATTATGAATGTTAAGCGTAGAGTTCAGTCCTGTTACTTAGTCCCTGACCAGAATAGAATAGCATTGTCTTCATCATCCACGTACATCCTCATCGATTAGAATGGACGAAAAACTCTGCACTTATACCCAAACAGGGAGAGATAGAGAGAGAGAGAGAGAAAGAGAGAGACCGACCGACCAACCGAGCGAGCGAGCGAGAGAGAGAGAGAGAGAGAGAGAGAGAGAGAGAGAGAGAGAGAGAGAGAGAGAGAGAGAGAGACTGGTATGATTATTGGCTGAAAGCGAGCGGTTTGAGTTACGTCACATGCCAGGAGTGACCATTGTGCGCACTGGACCGACCACTGCACACACGCACAGACAGACAGACAGACACACATAGAGTTAAAGATAGATACATACATAAGATAGATAGATATATACATACAGACAGACAGATAGATAGATAGATAGACAGACAGATAGATAGATAGATAGATAGATAGATAGATAGATAGAAACAGATAGATAGACAGACAGACAGATAGATAGATATAGATAAATGTGTACATGTATGTATGTATATATTCACACACACACACACACACACACACACACACACACACACACACACACACACACACACACACACACACACGCACGCACACACACACACACGCGCGCGCGCGCGCGCGGGCGCGAACACACACACACACACACACACACACACACACACAGACACACACACACACACACACACACACACACACACGCGCGCGCGCGCGCACACACACAACACACAAAACACACACACACACACACACACACACACACACACACACACACACACACACGCACGCACGCACGCACGCACGCACGCACGCACGCACGCACGCACGCACGCACGCACGCACGCACGCACGCACGCACGCACGCACGCACGCACGCTCGCATAACGTACCTACGCACGCACGCACGCACACACACACACACACACACACACCACACACACACACACACACACACACACACACACACACCCCGTGTAATCCTAGACCACCATAAACTCGTCCAACACAAACCAACCCTGAAAAGGAGTCTTTACCCCACTGTCCAACTTCCCGCCCCCTCCTCCCCCTCCCCTCCTCCCCCCCCCCATCTACTACCATCCTGCGATGGGATCTACACCACCCTGAGACCCCTCAAATCCAGGCAGAGATTGGCACTCAGCGATGAGTCGCCCGCCTGACGCTCTGCTGGACAGTCTGCGGCATCGATCAGACGCTCTGTCGGTCACGCACCAACCTCTCTCGTTGGACCAGCCGCCATTAGTGGCTAACGGGTTTAAATACCGTTGGTAATTGACTGACCTGTCTCACCAGAGCGCATGCGTAGGTGGAGATGTGTAATTATATATATAATATAAAATACATACGAGGGCTTTTACCCACATGGTTAGTTACAAATGGCGACGATGCTAACGGGTCGTGGTTTGAATCCGTTGAGAGTGTGGCTGATGTTTTAGGTCTGGAAAACCCTCTCTAGTTCATCCAGTGGTAAGCAGGTACTTGATTCAGTCCAGGAAAGGTTAGGGCGGCAGAATGAGAAAAAGTCGGCACCTCGTTTTGTCATATTGTTTCCTAGGAATAGCGACGTTTACATAATTCACTGTCACTGCAGCCATAAGTTATTGCACTTCTAGGGTGCTTTTTTTTCTTTTTTCTTTTTTTTTTTTTTTACAGTGACCAGCCAAAATGAACATACTGATACAGTACTCCAAAAATTCTCTCTCTATCACGCGCGCGCGCGCACACACACACACACACACACACACACACACACACACACACACACACACACACACACACACACACACACACACACACACACAGAGGGGGCAAGGGGGGGGGAGAGAAATGTTGTTTATTGAGGGAAAGGAATAAGCAGTGTTTTTTGATTTTCATCCATCCCTCAAACAAGGGAAAGGTATCAAAATATATGAAAGAAAACATTGCATAGAACTGCACATCAACTCATAGACAACAATGAATACATAGCAGTTTAGAACAATAAGGCATGAGAGAGAGAGAGAGCGAGAGAGAGAGAGCGAGAGAGAGAGAGAGAGAGAGAGAGAGAGAGAGAGAGAGAGAGAGAGAGAGAGAGAGAGAGAGAGAGAATTCCACACTTTGCAGCAGTTCGGGGCAGTCGATTACAGATCCAGATTCACTATTTTTCTTTTGATATCGAACTCGCCGATCTTGTTTGCGCTGTTATTCTGTTTGAAGATCTGCAGATCCTTTCGTGTATAATTTTTCACGGGAGAGAGAATACTTCCTCCTATCCAGCAAAATACCTGTCCTTTGTGAGAGTTCTAGAATCCCCCCCCCTTTTTTTTTTCCTTTCTGCGTACTTAACAAACTTTGAGGGGTATATTAGCGGGTTTGCTGGTTGAATGTACTGCAGAATCAAGTATAAGGGCTGGAACCACACAGTCAAGTTTCATCCATTTCATCGTTAATTTAAGCGTCTGAGAGAACTGCTGCTCAAATGTCCTGATCGGCACCCCAAGGGGAGCAAGAACATGTGTAGGAAAAATAAAAGCGTAGAGGTTGGCTCTGTCTTGTTAAGCGTCGATCAGAATGGAACACTAGAAGTGTTATCATCATAATTTTGAAAACTTTAAATCTTAAACAACAAACAAGGTTAATATAGCTTTTGTTCCCACCACGAAATGATTACAAGGCCCATTCTTTTTATTTTTATTTTTATTTTATTTATGTTTTTATGTTTTTTTAATTTTTCATACAGATACATGACATACACACACACACACACACACACACACACACACACACACACATATATATATATATATATATAATAACATAAACTAGAAAGAAAAACAACCACCATACATACATACACATACATATACAGATCACCAGATGAGAATTTAAGATAGTACAACATATGAGTCCAATTAGATAATAATATAAGACGGGTGTAAATACAGTTATGAACATATTCAAACTTTTATGATTTGTTCACTCACACACACACACACACACACACACACACACACACACACACACACACACACACACACACACACACACACACACATCTGTGCAAACATTTGCGAGTGTTAAGTCTAAAAGGGAAATGATTACAAGGCCCATTCTTGTTTCGTGTGCCCTGTGTTGCCCAATCTGCGGGGCGATTTGGTGTCGCAAGCAGCATTCGGTTCGGAGTTATGGGCCTGTAGACTAATCATTTCATTGCTGGAGCCAGAAGGTTGTTTGTTATGTACTGCTTACTGTTCCCCGCCTCTTTGTAACATTTCCTTCAATCTCAAACCTGTTGAGCGGTATGTTGTATCATACTTCACGGCCGTGCAGATGTTTTTGCTCGTGGTGATCGTAGTTTCAAGCTTCTCTTCAAGTCTGTACCCGCGCTCTCTACACCCACTCGGTGGGTATGCGTCTAGGCAGGACTGTGTGATGTAGGCGGTGGAAGCAGTTTGTATGGGTCCCCTGTTTGTCCACGGCATTTTCTGTAGCTCCAGAACTGCTCAGGCTATGTTGACCACTCGTCGGTCACACACTAGGGATTATACCAGCACCTCCTCCCCCTCCTCTCTCTCTCTCTCTCTCGCTCGCTCTCCTCTACCTCCCGTCCATTCCCCTTATCATCGACTCCCACCGTTTTCCTTCCAGCCAGTCCACCCGTTTCGCACCACCCATTTGGCTGTGTCAACGTCTGCAGGTGCAGCTTCGTCTTCCCACCCTAAAACTTCGCCTGGGCTATTCTGGTTCCTCGTTGGACGCCCCTCAGGATTGCGTTATTTTTTTTTACTGTTTCGGTTCATCGAAGTTGTAACGATGGGGATAGTGTCTGTAGGATCACCGCATTGAACTGTCCTGTCACGAGAAACAATGTAAGGTTGTAGAGAGACTGCATGCTGCTGAAGAGCTTTGTGAGTCTGCTGCTAAGCACATTAAATCAGAACTTATGCGACATTACGTCAGAACCTTTTACAACAAAAATGACGTCATATTAGTGGTTTTTTCCACTATCGTACAATGTCTTGATATTGCCTCTTTAGCAACAAACCTGACAAAATTTCCATGGGTGACAACTCACGACTCTTATTTCTTACACAGTAGGATCGTTTATCTCTCTCTCTCTCTCTCTCTCTCTCTCTCTCTCTCTCTCTCTCTCACACACACACACACACACACATACACGCACGCACGCACACACACACACACACACACACACACACACACACACACACACACACACACACACACACACACACATACACACACACACACACACACGGTAGCAAGCAAGCACGCGTACATGCACACACACACACACACACACACACACACACACACACACACACACACACACACACACACACGCCGCACGCACGCACGCACGCACGCACGCACGCACGCACGCACGCACGCACGCACACACACACACGCACTTCCCCACCCCACCCCCTCCACTCTACGTCTCTGTTTCTCGGTCTGTCTGTCTGTCAGTTTCCCCTCTCTCTCTCCTCTCTCCCCTCTCTCTCTCTCTCTCTCCTCTCTCTCTCTCTCTCTCTCTCTCTCTGTTTCACACACACACACACACACACACACACACCCCAACACACAAAACACACCACACACACACCACACCCCAACACACCTCTCTCTCTCTCTCTCTCTCTCTCTCTCTCACCACACACACACACACACACACAACACATGCACGCACGCATGCACGCACGCTCGCGCGCGCGCTCACACACACATACAAACGCACGCGTGCTTTACAACACAAGAGAGAGAGAGAGAGAGAGAGAGAGAGAGAGAGAGAGAGAGAGAGAGAGGCTTTTGAAAGGTAGATCAACAATCGAATACTCAGTTAAACTCCTACACTAGTGAAACGTCAATTTGCTCGCAGGAAAAACCTTTTAGCTACCTTATTTGACGTCAAGACAAGTGCTTGTTGCATAGCTTGAAATCAATCGGTTTGTCTTGAAATCTAGACGCTAATGCAATTTTTTTCCTAACTAATTGAACCATTGACGCCAGAGTCAGGACAGCTACTCTACTTCACGAAACCCTGAGTGAGTATCCCCCAGGGATCAATAACAGCGCCTATATTATTAAACAAACTTATACAAGACTTCCAAAAATGAACTTTCCTGATATTGTTGTCTCCTGCTCAGTATGCAGACGGTCTATGCATATAGATGAATATTACTTTAAATAGACATACACCCACAACCTCCCTAACCCACCACCCCACCCCACCCCCAAAAAAAAGAAAAAAGAAAAAAAAGAAAAAAAAAGAAACAAACAAAAACAACAACAACCAAAACAAACAAAACCTTTATCATATGTAATGGTGTTGATAATACTGGTAATTACATGTTGGAATATGGATCATCGTTGTCGACAGAGAAAAACAGCATGATCCTGATTGCTTGAATTAAGGCGGTAATCCAAACAACTTTCTGTCTTTTATTAAATGATGCGGAGAAGAAACCAGATACACGCAAAATGTGAGTTTGGGTTAAGGGAGGCGATGATGTCTACTTCAAAGTCGTCATTGAATATCCCTATTTGGTCATAATATTCTTACTGACGCAAGAAAAAGTGAAAACTTCCCGAAAATCAAAATAAATCACTATGGAGTATGGAGACGCCACAGCTGGTGCATTTTTCGGCTGCTCTTGTCAAATCCTAGCTTCCTTATAC
>CM031603.1:83554069-83558988 GCA_018398815.1 Conus ventricosus
AGAGAGAGAGAGAGAGAGAGAGAGAGAGAGAGAGAGAGAGAAGAGTTTGGTGAATACGAATGCGAGTATTTCAAATATCAGGCCTTCAGCCGCCTCCTATCTGGAGGTTAAGTTCCTTATCCCAGAAAAAAAATAAACACGATAGAAAATGTTTGGTTAGCAAAACAACGAGAATGCATGAAGAGAACGGAGGTACAAAGGAAAACAAGAAGGAAAGAGGAGTAAATGGAATCTCTGTCTGTCTGTCTCTCTCTCTCTCTCTTTCCTATCTGTGTGTGTGTGTGTGTGTGTGTGTGTGTGTGTGTGTGTGTGTGTGTGTGTGTGGAATTTTTATGTATACTCTACTGCTCCGTTGACGCATTCCATTTTGTTTTCATTAGTTATGCGTGGTTACCACTCGCCATACGTTGCCTGATTCGACGACTTCATGTTCTTTCTATCTTTCTTTTTTCCTGCAAGGATAACTGCTGCTCGTTTGGGCCTTGGTCTCCAGCTGAAACAGAGGTGAGTACACAAGCAAAGAGGTCTGAACAGACAGATAAACACACACACACGCACGCACGCACGCACGCACGCACGCACGCACGCACGCACGCACGCACGCACGCACGCACACACACACACACACACACACACACACAGAGCAGTCACAGACAAATAGAACAGACAGACAGATGGGTAGAGATTCTGAAATGATGATGTTCATGGTTTCTTGTGAAAACTCACTCTTAACTAGTCATGTTTGACCTACTGATCTGCTAAACGTCACGACCAGCCCAACACTCGTACAAGTTTTTGACGTATTCTGTGCATCATGACACTGTAATACAACTTAATACTCCACAACAACAACTTCAACAACAACAACACAAAGCAGACAGTATTAAAGCGACGCGGTGGCAGTTACAGTCGATGTGAAAGTCGTTTAATTTCAGTATAACGGATTGGCCTCCTTAAAGCAGCACAGGGTCTGACCGATAAGAATACAGTCTGCCACAGAACTTTTCAAAACTGTCATATGCCAGTTTCAAAGTGAGGGCGGCTGTAGGCGGAAACGAAAACAAACTTTAAAAAGAAGTGTTAATGAGTCCGCCAAACAATGGTCAATGTGGTCAACGCCCATTTTGCGCCCACTCTGAGAACATTAGCGATTGGTCGGATGACTTCGTTCTCGTTGTCCTGAATGTTGTCTATCTTGCCTCAAGAAGACCTAAGAGGTCGAAACGCGTCGTGTTTTGTCTTGTAATTCGCTTGCCTTTTTTTTTTTTTTTTTTTTGGCGATGCTTATCAAATTTGCCTGGAGAAGACTTAGGAGGCCGAAACGCGCCGTGTTTTGTTTCGTAATTTGTTTGTTCCCGTTGTTTGGCGGGCTCAGTAGTAATTAAAAAAAATTTTTTGTCGTATGCTAGCAGAGAAGTCTAATTATGTTAAATTTGACATTGATATGACTGTTTTCTCCTGATAGGGAGTGTTAAATTTTCAATGGAGAAATGGCCGATAGCTCGGGACCTTCAACATACTCCTTTTTTTCGGGAGGAATTCTGCTCTTGATTTTGATAAGAAAGACTGCAACAACGGGTTTCAGGTATTTGAGGCGGATTAACGTGTTTGAGGATAACAACTATATTCAATGCAATTCAATTCAGTTGCTATTCAGTTCATTGTCTTGTTCTCTTACAAAAGCAACATTGTCTTGCAGTGATCATAAAACACTCAACAATATCAAAAAGCATTCATTTGTTTTGTAAAATGTAAAATTTTAATACTATTAATATGCACACTCACACCCATAGTCACACCACACAAACCACTTGCACACCCACACAAAAAAACCACGCACGCACGCATGCACATACAAAACACGCGCGCGTGACCCCCCCCCCCCCCCACACACACACACACACACACATACACACATGCACTCACACTCACACACCCATGTACAGAGAGAGAGAGAGGGGGAGAGTGAGTGAGAGAGAGAGAGTTTTAAACCCCCCCCCCCCCCCCAACTAAATCGTACATGAATTTAGGACACGCACACACACACACACACACACACACACACACACACACACACACACACACACACACACACACACACACACACATTGCATTGTAAGCATGAGGCAGTTGTTTTACTACAAAAAAAAAGACGGTGGGGAGCCCCACCTCTTCAAATTCTACCCCCCCCCCCCCCCCCCCCGACGAACAAAAATAAATAAATAATAAATAAATATGGAAAAAAGAGAGCAGGAAATGGGGGGGGGGGGGGGGGGAGGTTGGAAGGCCCACACACACAAAAAAAGGCAAAGCAATACAATAAAATGCAGCACAGTACAATATTTTACTTATCAACAGGACCGAAACAGAAACGGACAATCCTCATCCTACCAGTCCATCCAGTCCAGAGTCAGCGATAACAGCAGCAGCAGCAGCAGCAGCAATGACAGCAGCAGCAGCAGCAGCAGCAGCAGCAGCAGCAGCCGTGCGCAGTATGACCTGATGGATCGGGACATCACGTGGCATGAAGACTGGCCGGAAGTCGAGGTCGACGCCGCGAGAAGTCCTCAGGTTCTCAGGAGACCGTTGACGTTGTCGTTGTTGTCGTCGTCATCGTCATCGTCGTCGTCGAAGTCGATGTTGTTGTTGCTGTTGTTGCTGCCGTTGTTGTTGTCGTTGTCATCGTCGTCGTGGTTGTCGTCATCGTCGTCATTGTAATTGTTGTTGTTGTTGTTGTTGTTGTTGTTGTTGTTTGCTGTTGTCGTGGTCTTCGTGTTGATTGTTGAAGCTATTCTTCCCTGTGCATTAAGGCAAAGATACAAATGTGACAAACACGCAAAACCGAGCGCGAAGCAATGTTTGTATAACAATTTTTGTGTGTGGCAAATATGCCTTTTCAGGCGCAGCAAACAAAATACAGAAACACGCACACGCGCACAGACATACACACTCTCTCTCTCTCTCTCTCTCTCTCTCTCTCTCTCTCTCTCTCTCTCTCTCTCTCTCTCTCTTACAGACTCACACACACGCGCGCGCGCGCGCGCACGCACGCACGCACGCACGCACACACACACACACACACACACACACACACACACACACACACACACACAGGGAGAGAGAGAGAGAGAGAGAGAGAGAGAGAGAGAGAGAGAGAGAGAGAGAGAGAGAGAGAGAGAGAGAGAGAAGAAGAAGAAGAAGAATAAGAATAGGAAGACAATAATGATGTCAATGATAATGATGATAATGATGATTCTGATAATGGTGATGATGAGGATGATGGTGATGACGACGATGACGATGACGGAGCTGACGACGACAACGACGACGACGACGACGACGATAATAATGTATCAGTACCCCTGCAAGCTAAGTGACCTATTCGTGTGAAACTTATGAGATTGTCGCCCTCCCCCCCCCACCTCCCCCCCTCCCCCATCTTTCCTGACACGACAGTACCCTACCGCCTTGCACTACGTGTGGTGCGGACCACGGCGGCAGTTTACCTTCGGTCACTACCTGGGCTTGCTCAGCGGGTATCGGGTGCTGAAACCCCTCAAGGTTTTCTTCCACTACACCCACAGTCCCCCCGTCATGGACAGCCTGATGTACAACTCCTGGTTTGAGGTCAGTGCGATGTGTGTGTGTGTGTGTGTGTGTGTGTGTGTGTGTGTGTGTGTGTGTGTCTGTGTGTGTGTGTGTTTGTGTGTGTGTGGGGTGTGTGTGTGTGTAAAGAGAGGTGGTTGTGTGTATGTGTGTTTTGGTGTGTGTGTGTGTGTGTGTGTGTGTGTGTGTGTGTGTGTGTGTGTAAAGAGAGGTGGTTTAGTGTGTGTGTGTGTGTGTGTGTGTGTGTGTGTGTGTGTGTGTGTGTGTGTGTGTGTGTGTAAAGAGAGGTGGTTTAGTGTGTTTGTGTGTGTGGGGGGACGGGTGGGGAAGGTGAGTGTGTGTGTGTGTGTGTGTGTGTGTGTGTGTGTGTGTGTGTGTGTGCGTGTGTGTGTAAGGAAATAGTAAATAAATCCGTTATCTACTGTTCTCTATTCCCTGCTTGATTTAAGATTTACTTTCATAGCAATATTAACTATGTTCATGTATTTATTGCTGTTTGTCCCTGTGTTTGTTTGACTGTTTTGAAGATTAAAAAAAGGGCTGTACCAGTCTGAATAAAATGTCAATTTCTGTTTGTTCATTTCTCCGTTGTTGTTACGTGTGTATATATGACAGGTACCGAGTACATGGGCAAACCTGGAACATCCTTTTCCAGGAATATCTCCGTGTTAGTTCTGCGTGCTCTGTGTGGACATTTCTGCTAGGCAAATTTGATGTTGTAAGCAGCATTCGTTGAGATTTACGGGCATATAATTCATGAGAGCAAGAGTTGCCCTACTTGTTCGTGACAAACAACGTGGTTTTGTTATTCGTGTCGTCCAGAAGAGATTTTTGATATCGTAAGCAGCACATTCGTTTGGAGTTACGGGCCGTGTCATTTATGAGAGCAAGAGTTACCCT
This sequence comes from Conus ventricosus, assembly GCA_018398815.1. Lineage (NCBI taxonomy): Eukaryota > Metazoa > Mollusca > Gastropoda > Neogastropoda > Conidae > Conus > Conus ventricosus. The sequence continues at coordinate 83,558,576 of CM031603.1, forward strand.
ACTTATTCGTGACACACAACCGTGGTTCTTTGTTCTCGTGTCGTCCAGGAGTTCAAACAGTTCGTGCCGTGCTGCACACGCACGCTCTGAACTTACCCCAAGCCGACTGCGGCTCCAAAGCCATGCTGAACCTGACCGTTGACCTCTTGGCCAGGCACGGCGGGCTCCACCTGGGCGAGAAGGTCGTGCTGGCTGGACTCCCTGACGATCTCCTGCACCTCTCCTCCTGGTCTGCCCTCGCCGATGACTCCCACGATTGGACACAAGGCGTCATCTACGTCAAACAGCCACTCACCACCTCTACACACACATCACCGTTGTCGACGAAATTGCACCGCCGATCCGTGTGCCTTTCCGTGGACGAGTTCAACCTTCGCGGCCACGGCGAGAACCGGAAGTGCGTCATCATCCGG
>CM031603.1:83565147-83582678 GCA_018398815.1 Conus ventricosus
AATTCATAGCAATGATTCAATATAACAAAGCGCGAATAACCTGTACATCTGCCTACTAAATTCCCAAGATCTGGCTGACGATTATCCGAATACCTAGCTGAATTTCTATCCTGCACAGACCCATCAGTCCTTAATCTACACATTCACGCACAGCATGGAGACTACATCTTTATCTGATTGCTCAAAAATCTAAACAAGATATTAAAATAGCTCATTTATTAACCAAAAAATCCAGTCTGCAGTTAAGTAAGTCTTCCTTCCAACATGTATTCCATACATATAAGCAACCAAATTATGAACTCGACTTCTGAAATAATTTCAAAATCTTAGTGCTCAATAAAAACCTATAGAAAACCCAAAAGGTCAAGAATACAAAGCAGGAACAATCAGTTCTCAATTCCTAGTAACAATACAGCATGGTCAAATGTCTAACATATACACACTGCAAAATACAAAGTACATAGTACTTAGATGCACTGCCAAAATACAGAAATGAATAAATGCATAAACTTACATTTCTGGTGCCATCAGAACACCATCACCACACTTCACAGAATAAGGTGTAGTCTGTTTGAGATTTGGGGCTGACTGAATAACTCAGTAAATTCCCAAGCACCAACACTTCCCTTGGCGTCACCTAGGGACGCCATCTATCCGATCCCTACGCCTCAAGAACATTTATAAAGGTCTTACATTTTTAAAACAGCAGCTATTAACTGGCAAACTTCATATCACCTACCTGTCCCTCTAACCTAAGCATACAACATCTTCTTAAACATGGCGTGATCCTAGGTCTCACAAGTGTGAAATCAAAAATAGTAATCAGAACTATTCCTTAAAATCTCCCCGGGTTTGAGCAACACCCTGAATAGTAAGCTCCTCCCACAACTGCTGGTCCTCCTTCAATTGGCGCTAGCACATCCGTGGCACCTACATAAACTTTTCCCCGGTCATTCCAAGAGTATTCCCTCTTTGGAATTCCCGGCCCGTCGCGGTTAGTACCCTCAAAGGGATTCCTCTCTTCATCGCCCCACAGCTTATGCGGGTCATCAGACTGCCTCCCTGTTAATTTAATCATTAACCCCGTCACTACTCAGTGAAAACACACAAGAATCTCTGGTAACACCATAAGCGGTGTACATCTATCAATCAAATCAAACAAACTGCAACTCAAATTTCAAAGTCAAACAGAATGGCTGTGGACACTCTTGGAATGTCGGCTTATCAGTGAACAACTGAAGCCTAAAACTCCCCGTTTCACCCCTGTCCACATCTCCACAACTCCCAATCCCTTTTCTTCCCCACAACAGAGCATATGACAAAAAAGAAAAATCAGTTCAGAAGCACTTTATTAGAAAACTTATTGTCCCTTCCAACCAGCACATCATGGAAGAATTTATGTTTACAAAACAAAACAAGCCCTTCTCTCTCTCTCTCTCTCTCTCTCTCATCTCTCTCTTTTCTCTCTCTCTTTTCTCTCTCTCCCCTTTTCTCTCTCTCTCTCTCTCCTCTTTTCTTCTCTCTCTTCTCTGTCTCCTTAAACTTTTAGCCTCATTTATGAACTTAGGAGTCTGTTGTTATTCTGTAATACAGTCATTCAAGTTATAAAAAAGCACCACATAAAAAATGAATAAATGTAAACAAGTAGAATAGATAAATAAAGAAACCAACAAATGAAAAACAAAATGCCACATACATAAGCTTAAAGTTAAACCTACGCATGCAAATTATTCCATTTCTGTGTACATTTAAAGAATATGTCTGACTCATTAAACAAAATTCCTAATTTGCACGAGTGGTGGGTAGCAAGCCACATAATCATTCACAATGCTTGCTACACCTACAGTTCATCTCCCCTCCTACATTTATTCATATTTACTTTCTTTGCTGAAAGCTATATTACAATGCTAAAGCTAAAAGACAACAATAACAAGTACAAACAAAAAACAAGAAAAAGGCAGAGAACATAACTTTGTCTTACTAAATCTTAAAAGGAAGCAGTTGTTCCAAAACCCAAGCAAAAAGGGGAGAAGAGAGAGAAGATTTAAATGTTTAAACAAACAATAAAACAAAATCATTAGTGCCAATCTATTACATACACTCTCTCTCTCCCTCTCTCACACACACACACACACCTCACACTCACACACACACACACACACACACACGCCCAAAAATATGTGCGCAAATTACAATTCATAGCATTAACTCTTTTCAATATTGATTGTCTCACAAAGTATATACGCCCGTCACAGATCTAAATGATCATTATCTTGTCTCCATAATAATTGTTTTTCTACACTGCCCATGCTGTGCAAAGACCCGAATGGTATTATATTACACTGTGTTGCAATGAATATCTTGATAAAAACACATTTCTATAGTTTGAATTTTCATCTGTTCTCACTGGCAGCAAGAGGAATAAAAATTTTCTCCATAATATATGGGAAGCAACCAATGCCTTAGTTCTAATTATTTTAAGTAAGTTGTCTCCCATTTTCCCTCTATTTTTTTTTTCCCCGCAACCTTTAAATACTAATCCAGCAGTAAGGATAGGAATATGGAGGAACTGCAGGTGAAAACAATGTTTACACTATGTGGCCTGTTGGCAACTGGAAACGTTTCCAATAGCACTTTAACAGGAGCCCCTATGAATATGCGGGAAGCCCTGTCGGTATGATGACATCCCCACCTTCTGAAAATTCTGTGCTAGTGGCAGTACTACTTGTCTTTTTTCTGTCAGCCCCTTTGATAAATTCTGTGCTTGTGGCAGTACTACTTGTCTTTTTTCTGTCAGTCCCTTTGATAAATTCTGTGCTAGTGGCAGTACTACTTGTCTTTTTTTTGTCAGCCCCTTTGATAAATTCTGTGCTAGTGGCCATTACTACTGGTCTTTTTTTTTGTCAGTCCCTTTGATAATTCTGTGCTTGTGGCAGTACTACTCATCTTTTTTCTTGTCAGCCCCTTTGATAAATTCTGTGCTAGTGGCCGTACTACTTGTCTTTTTTCTGTCAGCCCCTTTTATATAATTCTGTGCTAGTGGCCCTACTACTTGTCTTTTTTTTCTGTCACCCTTTGATAAATTCTGTGCTTGTGGCAGTACTACTCGTCTTTTTCCGTCAGTCCCTTTGATAAATTCTGTGCTTGTGGCAGTACTACTCGTCTTTTTTCCGTCATCCCTTTGATAAATTCTGTGCTAGTGACAGTACTACTTGTCCTTTTTTCTGTCAGTCCCTTTGATAAATTCTGTGCTAGTGGCCGTACTACTTATCTTTTTTCTGTCAGCCCCTTTGATAAATTCTGTTTCTAATGGCCGTACTACTTGTCCTGTTTTCTGTCAGTCCCTTTGATAAATTCTGTGCTAGTGGCCGTACTACTTATCTTTTTTTCTGTCAGCCCCTTTGATAAATTCTGTGCTAATGGCCGTACTACTTGTCTTTTTTTCTGTCAGTCCCTTTGATAAATTCTGTGCTAGTGGCCGTACTACTTATCTTTTTTTCTGTCAGCCCCTTTGATAAATTCTGTGCTAATGGCCGTACTACTTGTCTTTTTTCTGTCAGTCCCTTTGATAATTCTGTGCTAGTGGCCGTACTACTTATCTTTTTTTCTGTCAGCCCCTTTGATAAATTCTGTACTAGTGGCCGTACTACTTATCTTTTTTTCTGTCAGTTCCTTTGATTCTGCCCTTCTTCTTCTTCTTCTCTCTCTTTCTCCGTCCTTAATGGGGTCTTTTTACTATCCTTCACTATTTTCTGCCTTTGTAGGCCATTCAAATACATGTCTGCACTGTGCAATCTACGCTCTTCTTTCTCTCATTACCGACTTATAAAATGCCAGGTGTTTTGTTGTGATTTGGTGACCAGGAGACGACAATGCAAACAGTTCATGGTGGTCATTAGCTGTCCATTCTGTGGAGCCTGTTTGACCATAACATTTCATTCATCTCTTTATTTACTTATGTACCTTTAAAATTCATTTTGTCTAAATTTATTTATTCATTTATTCATCTAGCTGGGGTTTTTTTTCTTCAATTATTTATTTTCATTCTATTATTTATTTTCTTCATTTATTTATAGCCAGTTTTTGTTTTTTTAATAATCTATTTCCATTCTATTATTTTTCTCATTAAATGTTCCATTCTGCAGATCCTGCCTTCCATTCCCAACATCAGCCCATCACCCACCCTGCTGTATAGGATCCTGTGTTGTCGGTTCTGTTTTCAGACATAAATCTAACCTTAATCACAGACAAGAATGGATAGTGCTGGGCCTTCTGTTTAACATACTACTTCCCAGTCTAAAAACCAAACCAAACAAAAACAACAACAACAACAACAAATACCCAACCCCAATGGAAACAGGTATTCTTAAAAGGGCACTGGAGAAAATCCCACACAGGGGATGAAACATACTGCATTTAGTGAAGACGAATGAACGCCCTCTCCCCCCCCCCCCCCCCCCCCCCCCCCCCCCCTCCCCATTCCCCCAAGTTTTTTTCCCCCCCAACACATTTTTAACAGATTCACAACCCACCAACTCCCAAAGCTTTTTCCTTCACAAACACCAAAATACAGATTTAAACTCAACAAAATAATCTTAAAATATCAGAATGTTGCCAAATTCAAATTTAATAACTGTTTAAATCAATCTTTTTATGTGATAACTGACAAGATCTTTGCAGAAATGAATTATGTTATTTCCTCACCCCTGATAGGTATGGTATAACATTAATGCTACTGTAAACTCTGTGTCTTTGTGTGTGTGTGTGTGTGTGTGTGTGTGTGTGGTGTGTGTGTGTGTGTGTGTGTGTGTGTGTGTGTGTGGTGTGTGTGTGTGTGTTACTGTGTGTGTGTGTTTGAGTGCACGCATGCATGTGTGTGTGTGGTGTGTGTGTGTGTGTGTGTGTGTGTGTGTGTGTGTGTGTGTGTGTGTGTGTTTATTGGTATGCCTCTGTGTGTGTGTGTGTGTGTGTGTATGTGTGTGGTGTGTGTGTGTGTGTGTGTGTGTGTGTGTGTGTGTGTGTGTGTGTGTGTGTGGTGTGTGTGTGTGTGTGTGTGTGTGTGTGTGTGCGTTCGTTAATGCGAATTTCATCTGTTCTGTCAAAAGATCTCATCCTCATAGTCAAGCAAAAGATGATGTTAACAGAATTTCAAATACCACATGGCAATATTCATAAACGCAGAGCAAACCTAACCAGCCAGACATTAAAATAATAATACAACCAAAAACCAAACCAACCAACCAAGATCCAAGAAACAAACAATGTAAGTGTATCAATGGGGAAAAAAGGCTGTGCATACTGCTAGTCATGAATAACCATGAAACATCCATACAAACATGTACCTCTCAGAAAACCTTACTGCTTTAAAGGAGTGGAGGCAACTGGTTGCAAAGTCTTCTGTGAAGCCCCAACCGTGTTCAAGTCTCCGGGATAGCTAATAGGTGACACGTGAACCTTCAAAGTTAACAGCACTGACAATATGACACAAAGGTTAATCATTATCATTAATCAGTGGATCGTAACAGGCCACTCGAGCTATGAAGGCATCATATTCCGTGTTTCACTTGTTCAAACTGGGGACTTCTCACTCTTCAGTTCTATGCCAATTTCCTAGTAGTTGTAGAAATGCTGCACACATAACACAAGGACAGGCGTCATTCATGTTTTATCTGTTCTTTTGTTGATCACTTATCTTCATTCACTTCAGTGAAGTGAATGAAGATAAGTGATTGCTCGTCTGAGTGTTGTGTATCTTGCTTGATGAAGACCTAAGAGGTCCAAACGCGTCATGTTTTGTCTTGTGATTCGTTTGTCCATGTTTTTTTTGTTTTTTGGGTTTTTTTTTGTGGTTCGCTAACATTTAAGATTTGCACTGAACCAAAAGACAACCAGCTTAAAAAGGAGAACTATAGACATATTTCAGAGTCAAAAGATGACATCACAGTTAAACAAAGAAAGAAAACCACGGAACCATACACCCACCTGCTTAAAAAGGAGAAATACAGTATGGACACATTGCAGAGTCAAACAAAGAAACAAAACCACTAAGAACCATAGGACAACCGGCTTAAAAAGGACAAACGTGGTGTGGACATTGCAGAGTCAAAATATGCTATCAGAGTCAAACAAAATGAAAAAACCACAACAACCAGCTTAAAAAGGAGAAATAAGGACACATTTCAGAGTCAAACGATGACATCACTGTCAAAGAAAGAAAGAAAACCACTGAACCATATGAGCATCTTTGAGCATCCTCAAAGACAGTTTGTATCACTGAACCATATGACAACAGGCTTAAAAGGAGAACTATGGTATGGACACATTTCAGGGTCAAAAGACGACATCACAGTTAACAAAGCAAGAAAACCACTAAAAACCATACGACAACTGGCTTAAAAAGGAGAAACATGGTATGGACACATTGCAGAGTCAAACGATGACATCACAGTCAAACAAAGGAAGAAAACCACTGAACCATATGAGCATCTCTGAGCATCCTCAAACTACAGATAGTTTGTATCACTGAACTATATGACAACTGGCTTAAAATGGAGAAATATGGTATGGACACATTTCAGAGTCAAAACATGACATCACAGTAAACAAAGACAGAAAATCACAGAACCATATACCCACCTGCTTAAAAAGAAGAACTATGGTATGGAGACACTGCAGAGCCAAAAGATGACATCACAGTCAAAGAAAGAATGAAAACCATTTTGAACCATAAGACAACCGGCTTAAACAGGAGAAACGTGGCATGGACACATTGCAGAATCAACCGATGCAGCAAACAGAATATCCTGCAAGGCATAATAGCAAGGAGATGAAAAAGAAGCAAGCAGATGAAGGAGAGGTTGGAAGACAACATCATGGAGAAGACAGGCCTTTCCTTTGCCAGCTCTCAAAAGTCTACAGGGAACTACAACAGATGGAAGGGTTGTTCTCATGAAGTCATCAACGATGCCTCAACATTCCCTTCCAGGATTACCGGTAAGCACCAGGAAAGACATCAGGGGTGTTTCTCAAACAAAATCTCACAGAATTCCACAATGGTAAGAGAAATAGGATTTGTTAGCTTCGACTTGCATCATGATCAGTCTGCCCCCATCACAGGCCACCCACAGCACTGTCTCCTGGTCAGTGGCCAGAAGCCGAGGATTCTGCAGAGTCAGGTGACCTGTGTCCAGGTACTGCACGAAGCAACAGCCATCGGTGTGGTCCAAGACGTGCACCTGGTTGTCCCCCTCCACCACCACCAGAAGCCTCTCCTTGCCGCCCACAGGGAAGAAACAGGCATCCAGGATTGTTTGCTTCGGGGGTGGGGGGTAAGTGGAAATCTCCGCAGACCGCATGCACTGAAATAACAGCTTTGCCTAAAATACAAACTGGTGCAGTCATTTTTTACAAACACATAGTATTTCTGACATCTAGAAACATCTTTCAGAAGCCCCAGGTCTTTCTCAGTGTGAATAACTGTTTTGTCCCACACCACATCGAAGCCATGTACACGGAATTTGTAGCACCCATTTCTGTTGGCAGTGTACAAAAACACACTGCTGGTTTTGGCTGTGGAGTCAACAGGACCTAATGGTCTATAATCTGTGCTTGTGAGCCCATACCTTTTGACAGTGTAAAGCTCAATATCATCAGAACGAAGCCTCAACCCCATACGTGAAACATTGCAATCGCCAAAACCAATGGTGGTGTCAGTGGTCACTGTGGCCAAGACGTTTGTGGGAAAGACTCTTTCAGCATTGTACAGCACTCCCTCTCTGCCAAGCAGAACCATGACCTCACCTTCCCCGCTGGGCTTGTACTTGATCCACACCCTTTTCTCCGACGTTGCGCAGACTGCTGAGACTGTGCATCTGGGGTTTCTGGAGTAAACCACTTCAGAAAACTGAACGGCTGGTCCTCTGGCTTAGGGACTGCAGCTGACTGAGCTGGGTCATGCGTCGGTGTTGTACTTGGTTTTGATTTCTCCACGTCCGTCTTTTTCAAGACACCAACAAACTCCTGCAGCCGTAGAGAGTTTGTCGCCATGGTATTGTGTTCACAGATGTACGGCTCCAAGTTCGACTGAAGCCTACCCAAAGTCTGGACTGTTTGTTCATCATCAACAGAGACTCCATCTAATTTGGTTTCCAGATCCACAATGTCTGTGTCTTTACCCTCCCGAAGCACGCGTGTGATGTGTTCAGACTGTGCAGTTAGCGCTGCATGCCTGTGCTGCAGGCCATCTTCTGTTCCTGACAGGGACTCCAACAGACCCTGGTGCAGGTTCTCCAAGCTGTCCAGTGTGTTCTCCTGGCATTCGTCCACCAGTTGGTGAACCTTCATGACCCTGTCTCTGATGCCTTGTTCTGTGGTGTTGTGGAGAGCACTCAGTACATCCTGTTTGATCTTAACAGCGGCAGTACTCCCTGCAGTCTGCTCTTCTGATGACTCAATGTCTGCAGCTTCTGTTGCAGCCTGGCCTTGACCTTGTTCCCTATGTCCTGCAGGTCCTCCACTGTGTGACCTTTATGGGCAGTCTGCTTGCACTGCTGGCAAATGTTGGCTCGGCACGGCACACAGCGCAGGACTAAGGCTTGGCTCTTGTGTTCTGGGCACAGCTCCTCTGACCTTACCTGATGGACATCACCCCCTGGGCCCCTGGATGCAGTGGGACCACAGTGTGTGGACGGCAAGAAGAAATAGAATCATGGGCCTTTTGGCATGGGCTAGAGTACCTTTGCTGACACTGCAGGCAGAGGTGGGTGGCCTCCTTGTCTTGGATGCAGACATCACACAGCCTGGCTGGGAAAGGGGTCTGAACGTCCTCGTCTTGTTCCATGTAAAAGTTGGTCTGAAACACAAATAGAACAGATGTCAAAGAAAGATGAACAAATAAGATCTTTTTTCTTATAACATGGCTATCAATCTTCTCAATTTTCTTAAAACTAGAACAGATGCACTGGAATTATGAAGGAAATGGTGACTATGCTTATACAATAAATACTGACATACAACATCTCTCATGAACTCAAAATTACTTTTTTGACTTTATTAAACAAAAAACAAAACAAACAAAACAAAAAAAACCAACAAAAATAGAAGTGGTGTGTGTGTGTGGTGTGTGTGTGTGTGTGTGTGTGTGTGTGTGTGTGTGTGTGTGTGTGTGTGTGTGTGGGGTGTGTGTGTTGTGTGTGTGTGTGTGTGTGTGTGTGCGCGCGCGTGTGTGTGTGTACATGACTGAGTGCATGAGTTTGTATCTGTGTGTGTGTGTGTCTCTGTGTGTGTTGTGTATATGTGTATGTGCATGTAAATGAGTATGCATGGACAAACATTTGTTGACTAGAAACTGAAGGTAACTGATGTAACAAGTTTATATGTATAAGTGTGTGTGTGTGTACATATAATATGTATGTGTGCATGCACATGCGCGCGCGTGTGTGTGTGTGTGTGTGTGTGGTGTGTGTGTGTGTGTGTGTGTGTGTGGTGTGTGTGTGTGTGTGTGTGTGTGTGTGTGTGTGTGTGTGTGCGTGCGCACGTGTGTGTGCTTGTATGTGCATATGCATATATGGATGTGCATGTATACATGAGTATGTTTGTTTGACCTTGAGACTATGCATGCACACATCTCCATCACCCCCATCACCCCAACCCCATCCCTCCCGCTTCTGAAATCTTTCTGTACCACCATTGGTGCAACCACCCCATGAAATCTTTAAAAAATCATACATTAGCACCTCTCTCAGTCTCTCAAATACATACAGCACTCCCTCTGAAATTGTCAACTTAGCCTGTGTACTTTTTTTCCCTTAAAGAAAACTCAGCAACTCATCTAAATCACTGTTCCAATTGTTGGAAATGACTTTCAAGAGATTTCTTAGATGGTGTTTTCGGGAAGTTACCAATGAAAAAAAAAAATTGTTTATAAGCATGCATGTGAATATCCAACACATTCCATGCCTAGTATGCATAGCATGCCCAGTATGGCAAGTGGCAAGCCTGGATAAATGGGTTAGCCTGCTTACCTTGTCCTTAAATCTATGAGGGACTGCAGTGAAAGCCAACCGGAAGCTGCAGTGCTGACAATTCTCTTGACGACCAAGAACATCCGGACGCCATATGAGACGGGAAAGACGAGGCGGTATGGGCTTGACCAGGTGGCTGCAGGCAGGACAGCTCAGTCTGAGTTCGGGAGAGCTGCTTCTCTACTCTGGACATGAGATGACACGGCCGTGCACTCGGAGGGCGTGGCGCTGATGCCGCCCAGAAAAGCTCAAGAAGCGCTGGTGGGACGGCAGCCACATGGGCCAAGAATCATCACAGCGACTTTTAGGATCAACAAGAGGATGAAGTGCTGCATAGCACAGTGCTACGCCCCGGCCAACAACGCTGACGATGACGAAAATGACGACTTCTACAACAGACTGCAAGGAAAAATCAGTAAGTGGAGCGACAATAACATTAACATCCTGAAGGGTGATTTCAACGCCAAGGTCGGACAGGACAATGAGGTGGTGATGGGAAAACAAGGAATGGGAGAGAATAACGAGAACAGGGAGAGATTTGCTTCCAGACCTCTGTGCCAACAGCAATCTAGTCATTGGAGGAAGCATCTTTCAACACAAGAGGATCCATAAAGCCACATGGGTGTCTCCTAATCATACCATTGAAAACCAGATAGACCACTTTTGCATTTCCAAGAAGATCAGGAGGACTCTAGAGGACGTTCGTATGAAACGAGGGGCTGATGCTGCAACAGACCACCCCCTGCTGGTTGCCCGTGCCAAGCTGAAGCTGAAAAGACACAGTAACGCTGCAACCTCAGGACCGAAAAAGTTCAACGCCAGCCTTCTGCGGAACGCGGACACACAACAGCAGTATCATCATGCGCTGTCAAACAGGTTCCAAGTACCAGCGGAACTCTGGGATGAGGACACCGACAGGCACACACAGTGGCAGCAGGTGAAAAAAGCACTGACAACAACGTGCGAGGAAGGTGTGGGTCGTCAGAAACACCAACACAAAGACACACTGCAGAAGATAGAGGATAGAAGAGAGAAGAAGGAAGCAGTCAACAGGAGCAGGACAAGAACAGGGAAAGCGCAGGAAGAATACACGAGGGCAAACAAAGAGGTGAAGAGGAGTGCAAAACAAGACAAAAAGGACTACATCGACAGTTTGGTAGAAGAGGCAGCAGGAAGCGGAAACATGAGGCTGCTATACGATACAACAAGGAGATTATCAGGAAAGCCCACATGATCAGAATGCCCAGTGAAGGATAAGAACGGGGAGCCAATAATGGACAGGGAGGGACAGCACAACAGATGGATAGAGCACTTTGAGGACCTCCTCAACAGAACTGCCCCTGAAAATGCACCAGAGATACCAGCTGCCAGGGAAGATCTTCAAATCAACTGCAACCCACCAATGCGAGAAGAAATCTGGCGTGCCATCCAGATGCAGAAGAATGGATAGCAGCTGGCCCAGATGAAGTCTGCCCAGAAGCCCTGAAGGCAGACATAGATACAACAACAGAGATGCTCTACCCTCTCTCACAAGGATTTGGGAGGATGAGGATGTTCCACTGGACTGGAAGGAGGGAGACCTGGTTTAAATTGCCCAAGAAAGGAGACCTTGGCAATTGCGACAACTACAGAGGGATTATGCTTCTTTCAGTCCTGAGAAAGATCTTCAATCGAATCTTGCTGGAGAAGATGAAAGAGACAGCTGACACACTACTTCGCGAACAACGAGCAGGTTTTTGACCAAACCAATCGTGCGCTGACCAGTTTGCAATCCTGAGGATCAGTCTCGAGCAATCCCAGGAATCGAACTCATCTCTGTACTGCACCTTCATCAACTATGAGAAGGCTTTTGACAGTGTTCACAGGGACACCCTATGGCAACTCATGAGACACCATGGAATACCAACAAAGTTTGTCAACATCATCAAGAACTCCTACGAAGGAATGAGCTGCAAGGTCATACACGAAGGACAACTAACAAGGAGCTTCCCCATCAAAACTGGAGTGAGGTAAGGATGTCTGCTCTCACCTTTCCTGTTTCTGCTCGTGGTAGATTGGATCATGAGGACAATGACTACTGGGGAAGAGGAATGGTATCCAGTGGACTATGACTGAGCAGCTAGACGACCTGGACTTAACCGACGATCTGGTGTTCGTGTCCCACACCATCAGCAAATGCAAGAGAAGACATCACACTTGGCAGAAGTTTCAGCACAGGTCGGGCTGAAGGTGATCAGAGGAAAACCAAAAGTACTGCGAGCCAACACAAAGAAACAAGATCCGATCAGATTGAATAACGACCCACTAGAAGAGGTGGAAAAGTTTACGTACCTGGGGAGCACAGCTGACAGGCAAGGTGGAACAGATGCAGACGTCAAAGCAAGAACTGGCAAGGCCAGGATAGCTTTTCATCAATTAAAGAACATCTGGACCTCCAGGCATGTCAGCAGACGAACCATGATATGACTTTTCAACTCTAATGTCAAGTCAGTACTCATGTATGGTGCAGAGACGTGGAGCACAACAAAGACCATCTCCAAGAAAACACAGATGAGATATTCATTAACGGCCGACTCCGACAGATACTTCAGATCCACTGGTCAGACACCATCAGGAATGTGGAACTGTGGGAGCGGACATATCAACTCCTGCAGAGAAAGAGGTAAAAAAAGAGGAATCAGCGTTGGATAGGCCACACACTGAGGAAGCCCATCAACGACATTATGCAACATGCACTGCGCTGGAACCCACAGGGACAGATTAGAAGGGGAAGACCTAGGAATTCATGGAGGAGAGACTTGGATGCGGAGAGGAAGAGAGCGGGATACACCTGGAGAGAATTGGAAAGGGCAGCCCAGGACAGAGCACGCTGGCAAATTGTTGTGATGGCCTTTGCTCCAGTGGGAGCTGATGGCTTGAATGAATGAATGTGAATATCCACATACACTCAGTGACAGGTCTCCCCCATCCCCCACAACCCTACTACCTCCACACCTGTTGACCACGTTATTGATCTCAAGTCTGCAAAGCAGGACAATCACCGGTCAACAACAAAAAAGAAAAGGAAAAGCAACAACAACAACAACAAAATGTACCTCACTTCTAAAGAATGTACACCACCTAAAGCTCTGACTCAACTAGCATTAAATTATTCACCTGAAGAGTTGGCGACCCTGAAATAGAGACCAGGAACACCTAAACCAACAACGCATCTACTTGTACCACAGAAAACTCCAGAAATGGCCAATTCACCCACCTGTACTACCGGAACATTCAAGATACCCACCTGTAATGCAGTGACTCCTCCGGGGGGTAGGAGTACGATGGTTCTGCAGGCAGGGCAGGGGAAGGAGGGGGAGGTGCCAGCCACAGCCTGCAGGCAGTGCTGACAAAACGTGTGGAAACACGGCAGAAGTTTGGGCCGCCGGTACCGCTCCAGACACACGGTGCACGTTAGTGTGTTGGGTTTGACGTCGTTTTCAGCTGGTGGAGCTTCACCCCCTGTCGCCATTCTGTGGTCTGAAATAGATTTAGTGATGAAGCTGTTAGTTCTGTAACGGTGAGATCCTTTCAGATTGTGCGGCCAGTTGTTACAGTCATATATACTCTACCCCACAAAATGATCATAAGATGCATACAACAAACAGTGTCCTATCAAGTTGTGCGTGCCATGCTTTCATCACAGGAATTCATGCTTTTTGTTGAGACGTTTTATTAACTGAAGGGCAATTTAAACACGTCTTTTTCCATGAGAAGACAGATTGCTCTCCACACTTGTCTCTATTTCTCTCGCCCCTCTGTTTCCAAGGGAAGATAGCTATTTTATGCATGCTGTATTCTGTGAGAGAGAGAGGGGGGGGGGGGGAAAGTGTGTGTGTGTAAGCACGTGGGAGTGTTGTGTGAAAGTTAGCATGTGCACATGTGTATAGCACTTGTGTGAGAGTGATGGTGACAGAAATGTTAAAAAACCCAATACATGATCTGACCACCTATTACCTTTTGGGTAAACCTAATATGGGTATCATCTTGGTCCAGCCCAATATCAGACCTGTTTACATGCAATTCATGTCCCTGTAAATTCTCAGACAAAAACCTGTAATCTAAAAAAAAAAACCAACAAAAACCCTGTAATCTTCATAATCGTAATACTTTCGCAAGTTTTGAAGATTTGGAAGAGCTGGCCGTTGGCGGCGCAAGACCACTTTGTCGCCATCTTTGACTAGGTAAAAGATGCAAAGCGCGCTGGCAATGTGTTCATACTCCTTTCGACCGAAAGGGGTGGCAGACGAAACTTCGCGTTTGAAAATTTTTCCTTTCTTTAAATTTTTTTTCCCCGTAATCTGTTTGGGTGGCCATAATTCCGGTGTTTTTTTCCCGTAAAAATTAAAAGCAAAATCGAAAGGGCAAACAGGTCTGCAATACTTACTTACTTATACTTAAATACTTGATGTATTGGGTGTCTGAGGCCTTTTTTTAAAAAGGGCCTGTTCACCACTCCTGTTCAAACTAGACTTGCATGCATGGCATGGCAAAAGCAGTCTAGTTGTAACAGCTGGGGTCAAATTTGTTTCGGCAGACTTTCCCAGTGGGCATCCATCTTCTTTTAAAAGCACTAAATGCTCGGGGCCGCACAACACTATCTGGAAGACTGTTCCATGTGGACACCACTCGCTGCGCAAAGAAGTTGGAACGCCATTTAGTCTGCAATGTCCTTTCTCAAGTTTTAGAGAGTTCCCTCTTGTTCTCTACCTAGATGGAGCTGGAACTGAGGTCTGTCTGTATCATAAAAAACCATGCACGAACTTGAAAGTGTCAATCATGTCGCCTCTATTTCTGCGGTGTTCCAGGCTTGGCAGCTTAAGTACTGCCAGGCGCTCGGGATATGATTTTTCTTTCCCAGGGGGCCAATGATTTTTTTTTTGCTCGCCTTTGGACATCCTCCAGATCCGCACACAGGGTTTTGAATCTTGGCTGCCATACTGCGTGACCGTATTCCAGAATTGGCCTCACAAGGGACTTGTAGAGTTGGACAAAGGTTTCTGGTGTAAGGTGATCAAAGGACCTTCTGATGACCCCAAGGATTCTATTGGCCTTGGCTGTTGCTTGTGCCACCTGGTTCTTGAAACTAAGGTCCCTGTCTACCAACACTCCCAATCCCGCTCTACTTCATTCTCTCCAGTCTAATAGTACAGTCCTCACCCTCAGAGTTTTTTGCTGTTCATACAGTATGTTGCCTCTGTTTCTGGGTTACCAAGCCTAATCACAACTGCATTTTTGAGGTGGAACTTTAGTTGCCAAATCAGTTGACCACCTCTGGAGTCATTTAAGATCTTTTTGGAGAGTTTGCTGTGCGTCATTATTATCATTTCGGGAAAAGATTTTTGTATCATCAGCAAAAAGCTCAACATGACTCTGGACGTGTCGGGCAAATCGTTGATGTACAATAGAAAAAGAACAGGTCCTAACACACTGCCCTGTGGGATGCTGCTGGTCACATCTGCTTGGCCTGACCTTTGTTCCGTTAATATTGACGCACTGCACTCGTGGTCAGGAAATCTTGGATCCACTGAAGGACTTTACCCTTAATTCCATGGGCTTCAACTTTAGCTATCAATCGGCGATGCGGTTACGCGTCAAAAGCCTTCATGAAATCCATGTAATGGCATCTATGCCACCTCCAGCATCCAGAGTCTCTGTCCAGATATCCAGGGTTTCCAGAAGCTGGTTATGCATGAGCGTCCTTTGATGAAACCGTGTTGCCGTCTACTGATTAGGTTGTTATCTAGTAGGTGGCGCCATCACTTTCTCACGGATCAGCTTTTTCCATCGTCTTACACAAAAAACACAGGTGAGACTCACAGGTCTGTAGTGTTAGCTTTGAGCCGACTTCCTTTCTTGAAATGGGGGTGACCCCTGCTGTTCTCCAATCCTCTGGGATCTTACCCGTCTCTAGTGACCTTCCTGAAAATGATGGCCACGGGAACGCTAGGACCTTGACAACTCGACAAGCATGCGCGTGCTGATACCATCTGGTCCTGATGCCTTAGAAGCATTTAAATTCGAGAGGAGTTTCTTAACTTCTTCTGCGGTGATGGTAAGACCGCACAGTTCTTCTTCATAACTGTACTGGGGTATCTCTGGTAATTCGCCCTCTGTTCATTTGTAAAGACACTCCAGAAGAAGCTATTAGGAGGTCAGCTTTTTTCTTTGTCGTTTGTTGTTCTGGTTCCATCTTCTTTTTCCAGGGCACCTACTCCTGTTTTCATCTTTGTTTTTGATTTGACATAAGACCAAAATGCTTGGGGTTGGTTTTGGCCTGTGCGGCGACTGTGGCCTCCAGTTTCTTCTTTGCTTTCTTGCATGCCTTAGATGCCTTGTTATTGGCTTTTGCATATGCCAGATATTCCTTACCATCATCTGTTTCTGACCATCGTCTGAAGAGCTTGTGTTTTTTGCGCCACTGATTCAACGTTCCCCCATCCATCCATTTTTTTCTCGGGGTGTTTGAACCACTGTTTTGGGGACTTGTTTTCAGCACACTGTTCAGTCGTTCCTTGAATTTATTCCATGCCTCATTTTGGGTGGTAAGCTGCTGAGTTCATCCTCCCCCCTTTAACAGCTCCCAGATCCCTTTCCATCCTCTGTAGTTTGCTTTATTAAAATTTAACCGGGGGTTGTTCGTGGCTCCTTGAACGGCATGAGACATTAATGATCAAGGTGGCATGGTCACTTTTACCCAGTCCTGGAGCTGTGGTAATGGCGTTAATTATGTCGTCTCTGTTTGTCAGTACGAGGTCGTCCAGTGTAGGCTCTGCCCCAACCATATGCGCGTGGTTTTTTCCCTTTTGATGTTGTATCAGAAATGCATCTTGGGTTGTCTTCAAAAATTTGCTTGCTGGGTGATTTTCACCTGTGCTGCATCTCTCCTTTGCCCAATCAATTTCTGGGAAGTTGAAGTCACCCTCAAAAGAAGGTGGGATGGCTTTGTCTCCACTATGTTCAGCAACCCGCTTGTTAAATTTCTGTTATTTTCCTCCGTGCCACTAGGGACTTCTGTAAACAAGACCTATGGTCATGGGTTTTCATCCTCACTCAGTCTGCATTTGACAAGCCATATTCCTTAAAGTCGATTTTCATCTCTCTATATGATGGTTTCATATCTTTGTCTGACATACAGACAGATTCCTCTACCTTCACTTTCCAAGTTGTGGAAGATTTCAAAGCCTGGGATGGCTATCTCGCATTCTTGAACTGCATATCTAAGGTTCTTCGGTTGATTTCAACAATACCCATGATGCTGGTTTATGCAGTTCAATTAATGCATCCAATTCTGATCACTTATTCAAAAAGCTATCTGCATTTGTATATAAACAAACCAAAGAATCAACTTTCTTATTTTCAAAGTAGTGCAGTTTGTGCACTGCTAGAAAATTTTTAAGTTTAGTACTGCATTAAAAAATTTGTACATAGCTTTTATTTTCTTTTTTCTTTCTTCTTTGCAATACGATC
>CM031603.1:83582778-83605278 GCA_018398815.1 Conus ventricosus
AATCAATAATGTTGTTTCCAACTTCCCACTGTGCCTCTTGGGAAGCATGATCAGCAGAAACATTGTCGTTGACGGTATGACAACGGGGTTTAATCGTGACTTCAGTTTGACCTGCTGAGGAAGTCTCGCAGAAAGCCATTTTATGGTACAAACATATGCACGTAATGGTTTTAGCAGTAAATGGGCACCTGAGTACGTTAACGGCAGCGGGAGGAGAGGGATGGATCTTCCTTTCATCACGCCGTGTCTTCGACAAGGTGATCCTCTGACAGGCCGATAACCCCCCCCCCCTCCCCCTCATCTTATTCATGGCTTTTTAACCCTTCGATTCTAAGGTCTGAGCTTTAATTATTTTCACTAAATTTACAACACCGGTTGTGAGTATAACATACTCAGTAACAGTTGCACAATACTCTGTCACAACTCGCACGACACGCACGAGTAAGGCACAGTGAACTTAATCGGACTTTTTTTTTTTTATCTCTTTGCAGGATCGTGTATGTTGAAGATGGAAGAAGAACGTGCAGAGGCGTTGGCCTACATCACCGAGGCCGAAGGGCTGCTGAGGAAAGACGCCACACACTGGACGAGACTCGCACACAGTGCCTGCCACCGCACCGACTGCCGCCCAACACAAGGACTGGATGGAACGCATGGTATCGTGCATGACCTCCACTTCTCCTGCTGGCCAATGTCAGTTTGTCGCCGATTGTCTCCAGCAACGGCGCTACAACTGCGTAGTCACGGTAGCGCTGTACCTAAAGGACGACCAGATCCTCAGATCACTGCCGGATTTGGAGGAGGACTTTTTGGACGACTGGTTGGTCCACCTGGCCGGCCTGAGAAGGTGGAGGTCCGTGTCCAAACTGTTGCCGCTCTGTCCTGGGTACTTCTCTGCGGAGCTGCTCTCTGGGCTGACAGCGAAGGCGCTGACCGAGGACAGCGAGGAGGTGCTGAAGTCCATGTTGCAGCGCTGTACCCCGGGTAGCGTTGGTCTGGTGATGGCGCTCATCAGACACGTAGCGTTCCTGGGCTACAGTCGTCACCTTGAACTGTTCCTCAACGCGCACAACCAAACTGTCCGACAGGCGGTCGAGAGACTGTCCACCCAGACCTCTTTCCTGTCGGACATCGTGGAACGGAGCTGTACTCATCGGCTTCACGAGTCATTTAACCTGAGAAACATGCCAGCTATCAAGGATGCCTTTGCGTGGCTTGTGAGGCGGGGCTGTACACCCTGAGCGACGGTCGACGGCCGAGGAGGTGGACTGCGAGACCCCATTATCCCTGGCAGTCAGCTATAATCAGCCCGATCTTGTGCGCTTCCTTTACAACGCTGGCGCCACAGACAACCAGGAAGTCGTCGGTCTCAGTCGCAGTCCGTGGCTGCAGGACAGAGCGAGCAATGGTGACGAGCAAGCAAGCAAGCAGTGCGTTCGTCCTCCACAGACAAACTTCCCATCAGAAGACGATGCAGAGGCCGCCAGGGAGATTCTAGATTTTCTCTCCCGAAAATCTTCACGGCCATGTTCGCTGCAAAGCAGTTGCATCTGGGCAGTATCCAAGCAGGCGGGTTGGGGCCACGTGAGGCACCTGCAATACGGCAGCTGCAGATCCCCGATGCTTGAGAGATCTGGTCAGCTGCAAAGGGTGCTCCCGTTTGCTCACACCGGAGAGGGATTCCGCCCGATGACCTGTTGAAACGGTTTTTCTCAAACTTTGTCATTGTCATAGAGTGTATATATGACCCTTTTGCAACATCTTTAAATGCGTTTGCTTTGGATAAAAGCAGTTTGTCTTAGAGGTGATGTGACTTCTCTCTCTCTCTCTCTCTCTCTCTGTCTCTCTCTCTCTCTCTCTCTCCTCTCTCTCTCTCCTCTCTCTCTCTCTCTCTCTCACCCCCCCTCCACTCGCTCACCCACTCGCTCATACTGAGAAGTCCCTCTGTTCTTAAGTGTTTTTTTTTAATCCACTAACCGGCTGATAAAAGCGAGATAGAGCATGACATTTATCATGCTGGTTGTTTACATGAGTGACATGTTACCATGCTGGTTGTTTACATGATCATCCCCCCATCAATATGACATGTTATCATGCTGGTTGTTTACATGATCATCCCTCATCAATATGACATTTTATCATGCTGGTTGTTTACATGAGTATGACATTTTATCATGCTGGTTGCTTACATGATCATTCCCCCATCAGTGTGCCTATGGGCTGAGTCTGAATCTTATTAAACATTCTAAGTCGTATTCATAATTCTGTCTGTCTGTCTGTCTGTCTGTCTGTCTGTCTCTCTCTCTCTCTCTCCTCTCTCTCTCTCCTCTCTCTCTCTCTCTCTCTCTCAAAAGATACCCACTTAACATAAATTCGTATTTTGTATAAAGTACTGGTTGGTTTCAACTAGAATGGGCGAGAACAGTCTGCCATTGAAAGCAACACAAGTCACGGTATAATTTAGACAATGGTATTAAAACTTGGGCTACAAATGTTTGTCAGTTTGTGAATTCACATAGATTTGCTTTTGTGTGGGACAATTCAGATGTTCAGTGTATTTCAGCTTTTCTTAAACTTTCGGTTTCCAAAGTTTCATTGATTGTAGATGGCAAGATTGGCGTAGCGACGTGTATGATGATGATGGCGTCGTACAGTATGGACTTCTTAAACATACCGTACATGAAAGACGTTTACGTTGATATGAACATAAAGCCCGATATGAATAGTGTTTAAACAAAATTCAGATTTGGAAGTTCTTTCATTGCTCGTCACCGCTTTACATAGGGTCTCAAGAGGAACAATGAATTGGTTTGCCGACTGCGTCATTTGGCTAAAGATGAAATTCATTTCCTTGTTTTGTTGTCCATTCCTCGAGGATATTACCAAAGAAAAACCAACTCTTACTTAACGTACAGTGACCCATGTAATTTTAAACAGACTTTGCTCTTGCCATCAAGCTATCAAAATATTATTTCCAGCCTAACCTCTTCGCATGTCTATATAATGTATATTATATGTACATTGTATTATACTCGGGTTTAAGCAGTCCTTAAAAGTCCTTTGGGGGACCTCCTTTTCAAGGTCGAAAGTCCTTTTAAAAAATCAGGCTTTTGCTCATAGCTCCTTTAAACGTACTTAAATCTTGTCACTGCCAATGATTTTAAATAAAGTCTGTGTACAATCATGAGTTATTAGAAAGGAAAAAAAAATTAAATTTTTGAAAAAAATATGAAAGTACATGAAATCCGAGTCGAAGTCCGAGAGTTGACCAATCTCTCCGATAAGTCGTCTGCTACAACCAAAGTTGCCAGCCATCATGGCACCTGAGCACGTGATAGAACGATCCGCCGTCTTGAAACTGAGAGTCCAACAGGCCGGGAAAGTGTTTGTTTAACGATCGTGGTAGAAGAAATTGAAGAGTATGAAGTTCGTTCTGTCCTTTCAAAGATAAAAGTGCAGAAAGCGGGAGGCCCTGATGGCTTGGAAGGTAAACTCCTGAAATCATGTAGTTCGCAGCTTGCAGGTCCTTTTACCAAGCTTTTTAACCTATCTTTGCTACAACACATTGTCCCTGTGATTTGGAAAACGTCTGTGATATGTCCTGTACCAAAAAAACGCAGTCCCCAAACTCTTAACGATTATCGACCTGTTGCTTTAACGTCTATTCTTATGAAATGTTTTGAACGGATTCTTATTTCTTTCTTTCTTTCTGCGTACGCAGGCTGATACTCCTGCGGACACTCCCTGTATAGCCAGGCAGTGGAGTTTTGTGTGTATGACCCTTTTCTATCCCGCCATTAAGGCAGCCATACTCCATCTTCGGGGAAGGTGCATGCTATGTGTCACGTGTCATCCATACCAACGGCCAAACTGGCCTTCTCTTCCGAAAGTTGGTGATGGGATTTTACGTGTGTGCAAGATGTTGTGCGTGCGTTCACACACGGAACCTCGGTTTATAGTCTCATTCGAAGGACTGTGTTGGGAATGGAGTCAGAACCAATGTTAACTCCGAGGGAAAAATCCCCCTATACCGAAATTCGAACCCGCAACCCCAGGATCACGAGTCCGGCGCTCTACCAACTGAGCTATTCCGGCCCCCGAACGGATTCTTATTAAAAGACTGTTAGTGCAGACTAGGGATCAGCTTGATTCCCTACAGTTTGCATATAAACACAACAGAGGCACTGAAGACGCCACACTTTTACTTCTCCATCATGTTTTTACACACTTAGAAAAGCCCAAGTCGTTCGCACGTATTCTGTTTGTTGACTTCTCTGCCTTCAACACTATACAGCCCCATCTTTTGGCCAGTAAACTAAAGCAACTTGGCATCTCCTCTTATCTCATTCTCTGGATTATCGATTTTCTGGTAAATCGCCCCCAGTGGGTTCGCTTTCATAACTCTGTTTCATCCGTTTCTTATACATCAACGGGTGCTCCCCAAGGTACAGTTCTTTCTCCTTGTCTGTTTACTCTCTACACTAATGACTGCAGAGGTAATAATGACAGCCTTATCATCAAATTCTCTGATGATACTGCAGTCACAGATCTCTCTAACTCAGAGCTTTTAATGAAATTGTGAACAGTTTTACACAGTGGTGTGGCACCAATTTCCTTGATCTTAATGTCCAGAAAACAAAGGAGCTGATCATTGACTTCCGAAGAAATGCTGATCCTATTCCAGATTTACTGATCTCAGGTAGCAAGGTTGAAAGGGTGACTGAATATAAGTACTTAGGTTCTGTTATCGATGACAAACTTACATTCACTTCTAATTCTCTCTCTGTGTATAAAAAATGTCAGTCAAGAGTGTATTGCTTACAGAAATTGAGATACCTTGGAGTGAACTGTAACGTTTTAAAAGCATTCTACAGAAGCAATATTGAATCTGTGATCACTTTTTCATTTTTAGTGTGGTATGGTGGATTAAATGTGAAAAACAAATGCTTGCTGGAAAAGATCGTAAAACGGTGTGGTAAGATTATTGGTGTTAAGCAACAAAGTTTAGGAGAAATGTTTGAAATAAGAGTGCCTAAGAAAGCTCAGAAGATTGTATGTGATGAAACCCATCCTCTGTTCCCCTTTTATGAAAAGATGCCTTCAGATAGACGATTCCGGCAACTGAAATGTGAAACCAACAGACTGAATCGTAGTTTCTTGCCTATTTCAATCCGTTCATTGAATAATCACTGACCTGACCATCCTGAGTAAATGTTTAATGCTGTCGTTATAAAGATAGAGGAGAGGGTGAGGGCGAGACTTGGATAGAGAGAGAGAGGGGTGGGGATGGGGGGGGGGGGGGGGGGGGGGGGGGGGGAAGAGAGAGAATGAGAGTGTAGAGTTTGGTTTTGGGAGGGGATGATAATCAAGTGACAATGATTTTAAAATTACCTCAGTTCTCATCCCGTGTAGATTGTGTGTGTGTGTGTGTGTGTGTGTGTGTGTGTGTGTGTGTGTGTGTGTGCCCCTTTTTTTACGGTTTATTTTAGCGTACAGCTGTTTTTATTAAATTGACTGGATGTAAAATGGAGTGTATGTTGGGTAGAGTTATTGATTAGTTTTATGTGAAAATAAGCCTTACTTTATTTATATTGTTTTTAAATTTGTGGGCATGTGCAGGTGTGAGTGCATTTGCACATTTTACATTATTCAATGTTGTGTGCTCATATGTCATGCGTTTATGCGCTCCCACCACAACACAAAGTTCTTATGAAAGAAAATAAAGTGAATTGAATTGAATTGAATTGAATTGAAGTTGAATTGAATTGAGGCCGGAATAGCTCAGTTGGTAGAGCACCGGACTCCTAATCCAAGGGTTGCGGAATCCAATCTCCGCCGGGCCGTTTCGGTACAGGGGGATTTTTTCCTTCGGAACTAACATTGGTTCTGACTCCATTTCCCATACAGTCCTTCGAATGAGACTATGAACCAAGGTTCCGTGTGTGAACGCACGCGTACCATCTTGCACACACGTAAAATCCCATCACCAACTTCCGGAAGAGTAGGCCAGTTTGGCCGTTGGTATGGATGACACGTTATGCATAGCATGCACGGTTATACACACAAAACTCCACTCCCTTTGTTGGGTAGATAGGATTAATACTCGCTGTCCATATAGGGGGTGTCCGCAGTAGTATCGGCCTGCGTACGCAGAAGAAGAAGTTTGTTTAAGGTCGTTTAGCTGGAAAACGAAGAGTACAAAGAATGGTTGCAGGCAGACCCAGGTGAAGACAAAAACAAGGCCTTTTGTCGCATATGCAAAAAAAAAGTCCTACGCAGTGAATATAATGCAATTTGTGTTAGTGTTTCATGATTATTTTTCTTAAAATTATCCTTGAAGTAAGTCCTTGAATTAAAAAAAATATATTTGAAAAGTCCTGATTTTTTTGTTGTTTTTTTTTTTTGGGGGGGGGGGGGGGGGGGGGTGGTCAGGAAATCTGTATGAACCTGTATGAATAATAATGCTGGTTGTTGGCATGATCATTCCGCCATCAGTGTGGGCCTGTGTCTGTGAAATCATAATAACCCTTCTAAGTCGTTTTCTTATTCGTGTCTGTCTGTCTGTCTGTCTGTCTGTCTGTCTGTCTGTCTCTCTGCAAAAATCTGTATGTCCACACCACTTTCTTATACCTGAATTCACATGTGTCATGCAATGCATCGGACTCCCAGACCGACTGCAGCACAACATTGATCACATCTGGTACTAAACATCAAACGTAGTCAGCCAGGATTACGATACAGAAGGTTTTAAGACGATAGAAATGAAGACCCCCAAGAAGTTGTACATGTAAGCCGAACGCTAAACCCAGGGAAATGGAATTTATTCACTACATTGGGGGGCCGGAATAGTTCAGTGTTAGAACACCGGACTCGTAATCTTGGTGATCCTAGCATTGCGGGTTCGAATCTCCACCGGGCCATTTCGGTACAGGGGGATTTTTCCTTCGGAGTTAACATTGGTTCTGACTCCATTTCCCATACAGTCCTTCGAATGAGACTATAAACCCAGGTTCTGTGTGTGAACGCACGCATAACATCTTGCACACACGTAAAATCCCATCACCAACTTTCGGAAGAGAAGGCCAGTTTGGCCGTTGGTATGGATGACACGTTACACATAGCATGCACCTTCCCGAAGTTGGAGCATGGCTGCCTTAATGGCGGGATAAAAAGATGCGAAGCATATAAACGTACTCCCAGTTTTCCAAACCGCTTATAAATCGGCCAAGTGCTTTGTGAGATAAGAAATAAAGGCAAAATAACGGTTTTAACGGTTATTTAACCGATGTACATTTTTGAAACTGGTATTTTCGTCCTCACTGGGCTAAAACATGTGTACACACCAAATTTCATTCAAATCGGACAAAATGTCAAGAATAACGGTTTTTAACGGTCAGATTTTGAAACACTGCATGGAAGTGCCATTTGTGTGTGATAACCTTTCTACATACAAAATTTCATTAAAACCACCAATATATAACAAGTAACGGCAAAATAACGGTTTAACGGTTATATAACGATATACACTTTTGAAACCTGTATTTTAGTCCTCACTGGGCTAAAGCCTGTGTACATACCACATTTCATCCAAATTGGACAATATGTCAAGAATAACGGTTTTTAACGGTCAGATTTTTAAATACTGCATGGAAGTGCCATTTGTGTGTGATAACCTTTCTTTATACAAAATTTCATTAAAACCACCAATATATAAAAAAAAATAACGGCAAAATAACGGTTTAACGGTTATATAACCGATATACACTTTTGCAATAGGCTTTTTGAATTATTCTATAAAGAAGAAAAACCGTTACAAGCCGTTAGTAACGGCTGTAACGGGGCAAACTAAAACTTCGGGCATCATCCGAGACCATAATGAACATACTTGTTAATTTTCACAAAGATCGGCGAAGTACTTTGAGATATTCCATGGAGAAGAAAAATCGTTACAGGCCGTTACAGCCGTTAGTAACGGCTGTAACGGTAAACTAAAACATCGGGCATCATCCTTGATCCATAATGAACATACCTACAAATTTTCAGAAAGATCAGCCCAGTAGTTTTGTCTGGAGCGAGTGGAACACATTTTTTACCACGGACACACACACACACACACACACACACACACACCACACACACACACACACACACACACACACACACACACACATACACACACACACACACACACACACACACACACCACACACACACACACACACACACACACAGACCGACCGACAGACAGACACACAGACAGCATTCTTCGTTCCCATTCTAAAGTACTCTCTGTTCTCTAAGAACTGGGAGTACAAAAATGGATTTAATTGAAGCCTGAAGCCACCGCGCTGATGGTTGGTTGTCTCCCTGCCGGCAATTGGGACGGCTGAAAATTTGCTGAATAAAGTCAATATGGGATGGGCAGCAGCTGCCAAATAGTGCTGGGAGTGTATTTTTATTGTGATAAGTTACCTTTATTTCAGATTGATTTTTTTTGTTTGTTAATTTTTTTTTCCAAACGCACTCCTTCAAGACAATTTTGTGACGGGGCGGACATTTTTGTTTCCGACATGGGACAATTTATGACCGTGTATTAGTATCAATCTATATAATAAGTGAGCTGTGTGTGTGTGTGTGTGTGTGTGTGTGTGTGTGTGAGGCTGAAGTTGGCGGCTAGGACAATCGACGGATCGTCACCAAACTTTGCACGATCCTAGACGGACATCTCCCGAGTAACAGGGGGTCATTGGATAGTTTCTAAGACAGTTATTTATGACTGTTGAAAACCGTTAACAACACGTACCCCCCTACAAACGATTAAAATACAATCTTTTCTGATGTTGGCGGCAAAGGGAGTCGTCGGATCGCCACCAAACTTGGCATGAGTCTAGAGGGACATACTGTAGATAACATAGGCTCATTCGATAGTTTTTATGACCGTTATCACCCTTAAAAGGCGTTATTTTCTATATTTAGACTGTTCTTGATGAAATTTGGTATACAGGTGTAGTTTCAAATACTGAACAATGATATACAACTTACACGAACCGAAACTGAAAATTGACCGTTAAAAACCATTATTATATAAATTTAGACCGTTCTTGATGAAATTCGGTATACAGATGCAGTTTTACACGCTGAACAATGATATACAACGTACACGAACGGAAACTTAAAATTGACCGTTAAAAATACCGATTGAGAACCGTTATTTTAAATTTAATCCGTTCTTGATGAATTTGTATACAGTGCAATTATAAACGCTGACACGATAGACAAGAATTATAATAAGTGAGCGTCTCCGTTGTAGATGTTTTTGTTGATGTGTGTACGTGTTTGATGAAATTTGTGTGTGTGTGCTGTTTCGTCTGATCAAGTTGACGCAGAGAATAACGAGGATCGTCCCTAAACTTG
The DNA here is from genome assembly GCA_018398815.1 of Conus ventricosus. NCBI lineage: Eukaryota > Metazoa > Mollusca > Gastropoda > Neogastropoda > Conidae > Conus > Conus ventricosus. Next base: position 83,592,193 of record CM031603.1, read on the forward strand.
GTAGAACTAGAGGGACATTCGTGTAATATAGGTGTCATTGGTAGTTTTTGTCGTTTTTGCTGTTGTAAAAACCGCTTACAAGTTGACCCGAAAAACGATTCACAAATGACAATCTAGATGTGGACAAGTCTCGGATAGGCAAAGCTTGGCAGAGCTATTTGAATACTGTAGAAATACCGGGTTTACATCAGTTTAGACCCGTTATCTATACCCATTAAAAGCATTATTTTCTTATTTAGACGTTCTGATGAAATTGGTATCAGGTGTAGTTTCAAATACTGACAATGATAGAAACTTACACGAACGAATAAATTGACCGTTAAAAACCTTATTTATAAATTGGACCGTTCTTATGAATTCGGTTAAGATGAGTTTTAACGGTGAATCATTCATATAAACTACAGATCGGAAACTTAAAATGACCGTTAAAAACCTGTTGAGAAACCGTTATTTTCTAAATTTAGACCGTTCTTGATGAAATTGGTATACAGGTGCAGTTTTACACGCTGATCAATGATAGACAAGTAATATATAATAATGAGCTCTGTGTGTGTGTGTTGTGTATTTGTGTGTGTGTGTGTGTTTGGGTGTGTTGTGTGTGTGTGTGGTGTGGTGTGTGTGTCTGCTGAGTCTGTCTGTCAGGCAGGAAGTTGACGCCAGGAGAAATCGACGGATCGCACCAAACTTGGCACGAACCTAGAGGGACATCTCCGAGTAATATAGGGTCATTGGATAGTTTTCTAAGACATTATTATGACCGTTAAAACGTTACCAACACGTACCCCCCTAAAAAACCGATTTAAAATACAATCTTTTCGTGATGTTGGCGGCAAAAGGGATCGTCGAGTCGCCACCAAACTTGGCTATCTAGGAGGGACATACTGTAGATAACATAGGGTCATTCCGATAGTTTTTAAGACCGTTATTTATCACCGTAAAAAGGAAGGCGTTATTTTCTAATTTAGACTGTTCTTGATAAAATTTGGTATACAGGTGTAGTTTAAGCTGAACAATGATATACAACTTACAAAACGAACCAAACGAAAATTGGACCATTAAAAACCGTTTATTATATAAATGTGAACCGTCCTTAGATGAAATTCGGTATACAATGCAGTTTTTTACCACGCTTGAACAATGATATACAACGTACACGCAACGGAAACTTAAAATTAGGACCGTTAAACAACCGTTGGAGACGTTATTTTCCTAAATTTAGACCGTTCTTGATGAAATATGGTATAACGGTGAAACAGTTTTACACGCTGAGCACTGATAGAACACGTATATGAACAGAAACTTAAAAATTGACCGTTACAAACCTTAATTTTTAATGTAGAGATAGAGTCCTGCAGAGGATTTCAGAAATACATCAAATGTTAAGATGCTCTGCAATACCCTCTATGTTTGTCTATGGGACGGATGGGTACAGTGTTTACTTACTGCCGGAAAATGGGCGAAAGATTTACGCAACACAGTAACTAGTCTTTCATAATCCATGTCCGCCCAGAAAACCACGTCTTGATGTACGGCAGGGTTGTTCCAGCAGCTGCGGGTGGACTGGTACTGCACAACAGAGACAGAGCGGCTGAAGTGCATCATAAGAGAACAACAGTCTCTGGCGACCGATAGCTACCAGGAACTGCGTGACGCTCTCTTTGCCAATGATGGGACCGCAAAGCGGGGACAGAGAATTCGTGCTGCCTTCATCGCTACTGTGGTCCCCCGCTACATGCATGAGAAGCAACGTGACGCATGGCCTACGTACGCAGTACGGCTGTGCTGATCTTTTTCATCCCACCATGACGTGGCAGCCCCATCAGGCCCAGAGATGCGTCAACACCCAGCTTCCAGGACAGGCTGCACATGACGCGCCCGACATCGGGTGGCCCGAGCTTCACACTGAAGCTAAAACATCTAAGGGCATGCTCAATAAGGGGATTCTGGGAAACATCAGAGCATGCGTGTACACTGGAGGGGGGGTTTTTTTTTTGGGAAGTACCAGAAGCGTGGGGGGTCTGGCCTTCAGTCCCATATTCTGGGTACTGGTAGATTCCAAACAACAAGAAACGTGCCAAACGACATTGATTCCCCCTTGCTGTCTGGTGCGAAATCCCAAACTCACGAGGAGACCCTGAGCAGCACTGTATGGTCATGGCACACATGATCCACGGCCCAGTGGAATCTTCACCCAAGGAGCAGCTGCATGGACAGAGGACCAGGCATACTAAAAAACTACCTCCACAAGGTCTTCCGAAGGGTCACAGAGCCAGGGTGAGGACAGCTACCCCAAGTACAGGAGAACGCGAGGTGTCAGATGAGGACATACTGGACTGTGAAGCTGGCAGAGAGAAATCGTCGTCACCAACCAGTGTTGTCCCCTACAACCCCTTAACCTCCTACACCAGTTCAACTGCCACGCTCAATGTGAAAATATGCAGTAGCATCAAATCCACCAAGTCGTCCCTGAAGTAGGTCCACAAGGCACAGACCAACTATCTTCCAACTCCAAACAACTCAGACAGTGAAGGAGCAGCTCAACCACCTACCAGTCGTTGACGAGATTCAAATGTACCAGAATGCCCGCTACGATATGGCAGAATCGAGCGAACCTGGGTTGACCTGCATGCGCGCCACCCCATTTGTGCAGAGACTAGCTGTCCATTTGAGAATGGACAACGGGTCCCCTTCATCCACCCAACGCAGCGCAAAGAGGCAGAAGGCTCTCCCCCAGACCAACCCTTACCCACCTTCTTCACCCTATGATACTCAAGACCCTACAGCACGAGAGCTGAATTAGTGAAGTCTTAAGAACTACAACAGGGATGTCCACTCAGAGATGTGGAATGAACGACAAAGGGGCACTGGCAATCGGTCGATTATACAGGACAGTCCTCGCCAGGGGATGCTACTTCTTGAGGCTCTATTCTACGTTGTGAAAGGACCCCGTGCACGTAAGAGCTGAAGACTGTCAACGGCACTATGTCCACAACACTTTTCGAGGATGCTTTGCAGTGCTCTTGGACACCTAGAAGATGATAGCCATCTACAATTTGCCCTGGAGGAAGCCTCCCGTCTCACAGAGACCCCGACTGCTGCGTACTTCTGTATCATCCCTGGTGGCTAAAGCAACCGCAAGTAACCCAGGCCACCTGGGGAACCTCTTCAGAGACCATCTGCTGAAGATTTCCTCTTCCAAGTCCGAAGAGATGTCTATATGAAGCCAAGTACACAGATGCCATCTGCAACAAGCTCTTACTGTGATTCAGGACAAACCTCGTCCTTCTTGGATGGCAAGTCACAGAGGAGTATGGGACGCCACGAGTCACACAACAACAAACAGTGTCTCGAGAATACTACAGCGAAACCAAATTACGACACTGCTACACTCCGGGCAGCAGCTGCTGACCAGCTGAAGACTGACAGCAGACCAGAGAGACGTGTACGACGTTTTTATGAACCATGGTTAAGCAAGTCAGGACCCCACAGCAGCAAGCACAACATCATGTCCTTGAGGCTCCAGGAGGGACAGGAAAACCGTCCATCCTAATCTTTATCCTGTACGAATCCCCTCCACAGGCAAAATCGTGCTAGCCACTGCTTCCAGTGGCATTGGCCGCTTACTCTTTTGCCGGTGGACGGACAGTGCATAGCACTTTCAAGGTCCCCATAGAATGCGGAGAAGCAAGAAACGCCAACCGTTCTGTCCAAGCGAGGGTCAACGTTGGCCAAAGTCATCAAGAGGCTGCAACCGTCATAAATAAATGAAGCTTCTCTGACCCACAAAGCAGTCTACAGCCAGGGACTCTACTCTGCAGGACATCACCCAAGTGCACAGCCATGGAGGCATCCCAACCGCTTGTTCTGTGGGACTTTAGCAGATACCTCCCTGTCGCCTCATGGCAAACCAGAGCCACATTGTCAACGCCTGTCTGAAGAATCTCTACCTGTGCGAGCATGGTTGTTTAAACATCTACCCACAACATGAGAGCTCACACGGTCTGAAAATCCCCAGACAGCCAGCGTCGCCAAACTCTGCTTGACTTTGGCAATGGTACCATTGAGCCATGAAGTTTCATATACTATACGTCCCACCAGCACTATGCCAGTTTTCAGATAGCCTGGAGATATGATAGAATTGGTCTATACCGGATCCTTCATGCTCACTGTGGCTCAGACTCAGACTGGTTAGCGGTAAAAGGCCATAATCTCCTCCCTGAACGAGACCTGTCAACAGCTGAACAGAAAAATCGTAGCTGACTTCCCTGGAGATAAAAATCTGTACAGACTGTTGACCCGGCCAAGAATGATGATGAGGCAGTCCTTTTTCCACACGATCTCCTGAACTCCATTGAGGATTTCTGGAACCTTCCACCTCTGAACTGTTGCGGAAATCGGAGTCCTCATCATCATCTCCGCTGACGGGACCCGCCAATAGGTGACAAATGGGCACCCGAATGGTCAAACACCAGACGCACAGGGAACATGTAGAACGGAAATATCCTGTGGCCCCTACAAAGGTGAACCGGTGCTGCTCCCCCAGAATTCCTCTGGAACCCACGGACTCACCCTGCCCATTCCGTTCCGACGCTTTCAGATTCCCATGACACCAGCTTTTTGCTCTGACAATCAACAAGAGACAGGGTTAGACATTTTCATCCCTTGGGGCAGACGCCGACCGTTTCCGTGTTTTACACATGGAATGTTTCTACGTAGCAGCATCACGAACTGGTAGTGCAGAACACTGACTACTTGAGCGCCAAACAGGGAGACCAAAATGTTGTCTACCCAAGGCCCTCCAATAGACATGATACAACGGGGAAATGCAATCTTTCACAGAGTTCTCATGTTTTGAGTTGGGTTTATAACGTCGTGCCCAAATCCAAAGGAGATGCAGACGCTGGTCCTCACATTACCTGACACCTGCGGGCCAGGGTGGACCTCGGGGTGAACCTATGGTCCTTTTACTGGAAACATTCCCACGTGAAAATTTCTAAGACCAAGCCGGATTCGAAACCACACGACCTTGGATCATGAGTCCCAGCGCCTTATCCGCTAGGTTTATTGCGGCCCCCTACAGAGTTGTCATTTTTGGAGCACTTCAGTTCGAGGATTGAGAATGCATCGGTAAGTTTACGAAGTACAGGCTACCTTTTCGACCGATGATCGTATTACGAAAAAAAAATCGTGGAGGGAAATCAAGATGAGAGGGCAAGAAGGGAGTGGGCTCCGAAGAAATTGGGTGAAGTAGATAGGAGGAGGCTGAGCAATTGGTTCAGCATGGGAAAAAGGGGGAAAAAAAAACAAAACAAGCTGAATTTTAGTGTATTGTCTTTAAATGGTGTGAGAGAGGGTGGCCAGAAAAATATATTGTAGCAGATATACCCGAGCGAAGCCGGGTACACCGCTAGTTCTAACATCAATACACAAAGAAATTCACGATATAGACTTCATGTGCCTGCGACGCTTGGCTTTGTAAATACACTATATACACATACAGTGGACTGACTGAAACCAATTTATTTCAGATAACTCATAGTATGTATGACATTTAAGAAAACGTTAAGAACAGAATGTCAACATCTTTCATTGTTGTGAAGAAGTGTGTGTGTGTGTGAGTGTGGGGTGTGTGTGGTGTGTGGTTGTGAGTGTGTGTGTGTGGTGAGTGTGTGTGCATGCGTGCGTGCGTCGGCGTGCGCGCGGCGTGGCGCGCGTATGTATGATTTATGTGTAGTTAAATGGGTGGAAGTTTCGTTATGGGGTGTGGTGTGCCGTGTGTGTGTGTGTGTGTGTGTGTGTGATGTGTGTTTGTGGTGTGTGTGGCAGACAACGTTACACTACAGGCCACAATGTGCAACCACCAGTCACGACGAGATGGAATCTCAACAGTACTGGAAACACTTGCACGTGCACATTCACCTCCGGCCTGACAGTACAGGGAACGGCTCAGGATGCTCTAACCGAGCCGTCGGACCTGTACAGAGTCGGGTAGTGTATGTCAGAAGAGTCACCTGCGGTTGTAGTTGTTGTCGTCAGACTGTTTCTGCTATTCTGTTTTGTGCTTCTTTTTCATCATAGGCGAGATGAGGTAACGTTGCAGTACCCAGCCGACCGCAGGTCACGTCACGCTTCCACCGCGCTGAGTCAGCTCACAAGTCACTAAAAAAAAAGAAAGGAAAAGAAAAACAAAAAACAAAAAACCACCACCAAGAAAAGAAAAGCCCTCATTCACTTCAACCTTTTAAGTTACACCTTCTAAAAACACACCGGAAATTTGTTAAAAATCTTCAGTAAAATCTCAGATTCAGATGAAAAATGTTAATTTCCTTCAGAAATTCAAAGATCACACTACTATTACCTAACATATATAAGGACTGTTAATTACCATTGGATTGCTGCTGTTGTGCTGAAGGCAGACCTCTAAATCCAGTCCTCAGACAGGACAGTACTCTACGAATCCATCCATGATACGTCCTTTCCATCGAGCAGCCCGAAGTGACACAAACACCTGCGGTGCAGGTCACAACTTTTGAAGCGACATTCTCAGACATACATGAAGTGGAACGAATTCTGTCTGTCTTCAGTGTTCTCAGTTGAGTTCATCCGCCTCCACCAACTCTTTCTTGGTTGAAAGGTGGCCAGAAAAGAACTAACTTACCAAACAAATGCACCTGATGGAATGTTGAATTTTCGACCGGCAGACAGCACGTGACATCAAATTCGACGCCGCAGTGGCTGTGTCAGCACAAATATTCCTAAAAAATACACAGTTTAAAGTATAGGTTACACCATCAACTGTGGGTTTCCACTGCAGTTCATCATATATATTGAGGCTTTGTTGCTTTGGATGGTATATCAGCTACTCCAGTGCTCCTGTAAACGAGCTGGGCTACAACAATACTTGTCCGTAACTGAGTGTGTATTTACATTGCAAGTCCCTACAGACGACCAGAGAAAGACACACTACCCTGAAGTGCGGTAGACCCAAAGAAGTACTGTCCAAACTGCTGACCAAACCAGCTGGAGCAAGCATGTTGCACACTGTTTGTGTGTCACATTGCAGAGTCCATACAGCGAACCACACCTCATCACCGTCCAGCAGAACGAATCAAGTCCCTGCACATGTCTTCGCAATAAACGGAAGCTGTCTGCTGGTCGCCGTCTTGTTTGGAATAGTCCCGCTGCTCTGTAAGTAACCAAACGCCTCCCCGTATCTGCTTCATCCCACTCGAGTTCCAACAACCACAGGTCTACAGACTGCCACGCCATCCTTCCGTCCCACGCCAGCCGTTTGTCCCACCCCGGGTGTCCCATCGTGCTGCTCGTTCCAGGCCACCATCCTTCCAACCGAGCTGACACGCCGGATACCACAAGGCAGGCCTCCGCGCGCGAGGGCCCGCCAGTCCCTACTCCTCCCTGCAGTTTTCAGCCATCCTGTCAACACAGCCAGCTTCTGCGGCGTCTTTTCGCCGAAATGGGGTCCGCTGGAGACCGAGCCGCCGCTCCGTCATTACACCGACTCCATGATTATAAGGCATCCCTCGAGTAAGAAGAAGTGAAATGACAGTGGCGGCCCGCCCAGAGAATCACCCATGAGATACCTGGCACATGCACGATTTTGTTTTTGTTCCCATTTTTGACTGATTTTGAGGTTATTTTTCCATACAGGATCTCCAGCGTCAAACCGGGCAGTGGGAATGGTGAGACAGATGGTGTGTGGTTGTGTGTGGTGAGTGTGTGTGTGTGTGTGTGTGTGTGTGTGGGTGTGTGTTGTGTGTGGTGTGTGGTGAGTGTGTGTGTGTGTGTGAGAATCGGCAAACGTGACACCTGGTTTCAAGAAGGGGAAACATTACGATCCTGCAAACTACAGACAAGTATCGCTGACCACATCCCATGCAAGATCTTGGAGCACGTTTGTGGTCACCGCCCTCCCTGAACCACCACGAGGAGAATACGATACTGACACCCCCCCCCCCCCCTCCGACAGCACGGATTTCGGTCGAAAAAGATCCTGCGAGAACCCAGCTGCTGGAATTGTGCAGAAGAACTGTCTGCAACATGGAAGAAGGGAAGCAGACTGACATCGTAGTGCTGGAACTTTGCCAAGGCCGTTGACAAAGTAACCACAGCCTCCTGGAACCATAAACTCCATCACCTACGGCGTGAGGGGAAAGTCAATAACTGGATCAAGGGTTTTTCCTTGGAGACAGCAGGCAAGGCATGTAGTGTCCAAGGGGCGAGGTCGGACTGCGTCCACTCGTAAGGTACAGCAGGGTTCCGCAGGGGCAGTACTTGGACCCAGTTTGTTCCTAGTATACATCAATGACCTACTACCGGGACCAACCACTTCGATGACGCGCCTCTTCCGCTGACACACTGCTGATATACCGGCTGATAACATCAAGGCTGGACCAAGAACAGCTACAACAAGACCTTCCTCAAACTCGAACAGTGGAAAGAGAGCTGGGACATAGCCTTTCACCACCCAGGGAAATGTACCACCCTCCCAGGGACCAGGAAGAAAAAACCCTTGCCAAACAGCTACCACCTACACGGCCAGAAATTTAGCCACAGTCAACTCGCGAAATATCTTGGCGTTACATCAGCACGATCTCAGCTGGATGACATATCAATCACACTGGATCGAAGGCCAACAAGACCCACTCGGCTTCTTCGCCGCAACCTTCGAATCAGTGCCAACCACTGAAAGAAACGCGTACAAGTCCACCGTGAGCCCATACTGGAGATACGTCCTGCACGATGTGGGATCCACACACGACACAAAATAACAACAGGATTGAGGCAGTACAGATAGAGCAGCCGATTGTTCTCAGAAGATACCAAACCAACACTTCTAGTGTAAAAAGTCTCTGATAGCCAAACTGGCTGGGATTTCCACTCCAGCAACGCAGGAAGACCTCCCGCCTCACCATTTTGTACAGCAATCATGCATGAGGAGGTCTGTGTGACGCTGCCAAACTGAAACCTGCACCCCCAAGACACAGACGAGAACACTCCCACGCAACTGACCCATATCTATGCCGCATCCAATACCGACAACAGGCATTTCTTTCCCAAAACCATCAGGGACTGGAATGACCGACTGAGCAGTTAGTATCAACCAAAACCCTCCACACACATTCGTGTCAAGTCCGATCAAATTAGAGTAGGAACCAGAGTAGGGACATAGGGATAGGTGTTTTTTTTTTTTTTTAAATTTTTTTTTTAAGGGGCTAGGCTGCACCTTATTGTAGTCAGGGCTGGCTTACCCCCGAGGGGGACAGGTGACCGTGGTAGCCTGCCGCATTAGCTAGTTACCTTAATTCAATTTATGTCGTTGTGTAGTGAGAGTGTGAATGAGTTTTTGTTGTAGTTGTTAGTTGTTGATTTTATGCCGTCAACCCCAAAGCGCAGCAGTAATCAAACCTGATGATTGGCCGCACACGGATGATGATGATGATGTGTGTGTATGTGATGCGTGCGCGTGCGCACGTTGTGTGTGTGAGTGTGTGTGTGTGTGTGTGGGTGTGTGTGTGTGTGTGTGTGTGTGTGTGTGTCTGTGCGTGCGTGCGTGCGAGCGCGCGCACGCGCGTGTGTGAGTGTGCGCTGTGTGTGTGTGTTGTGTGTGTGTGTGTGTGTGTGTTTGTGTGCGTGGAGTGTGTGTGTTGCGTGCGTGCGGTGTGCGTGCGGGCGCGATCACGCGATGCTGCCTCTTATGGTGATGTGTAGTGGGTGTGAGTGGTGTGTGTGTGTGTGTGTGTGTGTGTAATGCCGGCGACGCGCCAACGCGCGCATGCGTGTGTAAAATCACGACATGTTCGTTTTAACTCTCAGTTTTTATTGCTTTTATTTAATATACATCATTTGTTAGGTTTTTCAAAGTAACCTTTTTGTCTGTTTTAACTGAATTGAGATTTAATCGCTTGCAGATAATATTCACACGCCGTTATCATTCATGGCATTCATTCAGCATGCGTTTTTTTTTTTTTTTCCCTTTCATATTCTATTAATGGCTGCGCAGTATTGTGTTGTGATCCACAGAAGCGATTCAAAGCTTAAAGTGAATTTTCGTTATTTTATTCGTTTGTGTCCTTACCTGACGAAGACCTAAGAGGTCGAAACGCGTTGTGTTTTTGTCTTGTGCTCCCTTTGTGTCCCCGTTTCTCTGGGCGGTTCGCTTACATTTATTTAAATTTGTTTTAGATTTCCCCCTGCAGTCGTCTCACTTTGCAACTAGAATATAAAGCAAGCTTTTTATGAAAAGACACAACCGTATATTTAATAACTTGCAGTGCAATATTTAAATGCCCGCAGGTTTTGCCACTACCTTAGTGGTTGAACAAAACAATTTCTTTTACCTCCTGTCGTTTGTTCTGTTCCCAAATGAAGTAGTTCCGTTCCATACATAATGCTGAAGATGAGATATAGTCAGATTGTTGAAACCTATTGTAACTGTGCTATTTCTACAACGATTCCATCACCACCTTATGGTGGTATGTGAAAATAAGTCGTTTTTTGAACATTTTGACAGGCTTGTCACGAGAAAGGCCCACGGTCCTCACAATAATGTCCTCTTAGTATGATAGGCTTTTGTTTTCGGCCACACAAAAGATTTTCAGTTTTTTTATATTACTTGGTGTTATGGCAGATTGTGGCATTTGATGGCAGCGTCCTGTTTGACATGTTGGTAACATAGACGCTCTGAACGTTCATTAATCATATTGGGATCCTGAAGAAAAATCTAGACACGACAATAATCCCGAAGTCACGAAAACAATCCGAACCCTGAGATCCTGAGACAAAGAGCACAACTCGTTCAATGTTATAGTTTTAAACATTAAATCTTCTCGCATTTAAAAACGGAAGGACATGTCTCATGCTGTGATAGTCCGCTGTTGTATGCGTGCGTGCGTGTGCCTTATTGTAGATGGTAGGCCTGCCGTGAAGCTGCGCACGCGCGCGTAATGTGTGTGTGCGTGCGTGCGTGCGCACGCACACGAGTCAAGAGAGAATTGGGTGGTGCGTTTTCTGCATGTTGTACAGAACAGATTCAAAGGGAGGACTGGAATCTACAATAAATTTCCGTAAGTTCCAAACGTCTTGCGCAACACTACAATGCTAACGATTCCCCTGGCACGGATTATGAAGATATGCCTTGCCCGGAACAGTCCCCACCTACCATACGTCCTGTAACAGAAAAGTGGAGGGAACATGAAGAAACGAAACTCAGGGATATGTTTTATTGATCCCACATAGCCACATAGCCAAACATGCGCCCTGCCCTGAAGGGGATTGCACAATCGGCAGGGCTAGATAAATTAAGGCTACCACACACACACACACACACACACACACACACACACACACACACACACCCACACACACACACCACAGGACACACACACACACATCACACACACAGAGATAAGACACTAATAATAATTTAAGAGCTTAAAAATAAGCAGAAAAATGTTTGTACCTAAAATTAGATATTCATATCTTAGACCATCTGATTAAACAAGTATTGGAGAGACCCAAAAGTGGACGGTAAAAATTCTATAACAGTATACCTTCCATTTACATCCATGACTGAGAAAAATATCAGCACAGCCATTGGCGTGCTAACATATCCATGGATTGATCTTGCGTTTGTTTTCTCCCTCCAACTTCCTTGTTTATGAGGAAAGAGAATGATGCTTACAAGAACTCACTATGTTGATTGTAATAATAATAATAATAATAATATAATAGATTTTATATAGCGCAATTCTTGGAATCAACTCATTGCGCTCTACAATCAATACTCATATACACAACGGGCTGCCTACCTGGGTAGTGCCGACTGAAGAGCTGCCAGCTGGCGTCATTCGTCGTTTCCCGTGTCATCCAGTCAATATCGTTCAATATCAATTACTCCTTCGTTCTTTCCATTTCTCACGCAGGGTGCAGCTATGTGTAACGTGTCATCCATACCAACGGCCAAACGGGCCCTTCTCTTCCGAAAGTTGGTGATGGGATTTTACGTGTGTGCAAGATCTTATGCAACTATGTTGATTGTACACCCTTTACAATCAAATACTTATTTTTGATTTGATTCGCATCCTTTTAATTATGCCAATGTAATGTGATTGGGTGACTGAATAAACATCTGATTTTCTTTCTTGTCTGTATTCTCTGATCTACACTGTGATGAGATTTCTTCTTAAGAAGGGTTGAATGTTCCCCACAGAGTGTGACAGAATTTTCTGTGTCCTGCCAGTGAGTATGCGTGTCAAGAACCATCTCACTGCCACATTAGAAGAGAGAAAACGTCACTACCTCATTAAAAGAGAGAAAACTTTGAACTATATCATGATCACCTTGATAACAAAGAATGGACTTTCTGATGGCATAAAGATGTTAATATGATTTATTTAGTCAATATAACAGAAGGCAAAAGTTTCTGACATGAATGCATGCTTTATTTTCTTTCTCCAGTGGACAAATGCCCTCCAACTAAAAGTAATTCGCTTGAATTAATTAGAGTGGAACTACTTGGTGATAGTGGGCGACACTAGTCTGACATTACTTGCGACACGCGGTGTGTGCGTAGACTACAAAGAATACCCTCAGTGGTGTGGAAAGCTGACTCGAGATCCGCCAGTCCTCTCGTTCGTGCAGCAGACTTTAAGTCTCTCTTTTTCGTGCAGCAGACTTTAAGTCTCTCTGTTCGTGCAGCAGACTTTAAGTCTCTCTGTTCGTGCAGCAGACTTCAAGTCTCTCTGTTCGTGCGTGCGCTGTGTGACAAAGGAAGATGGCTCAAAGTTAAAATGAGTTGGAGGTCGTAGTGGTGGGGAAAATGAAATGAAAGGGGGAGACATCTATGAACGTGGATTGCGAATTGAACAATTTTAATTGTATTGTATAGTCTTTGGTGGGAACTTGGGAAGAACTGGCGGAGGTTTGTTGTGTTGTTGCTGCTGTTGTTGTTGCTGTTGTTTTAATCCTTTCTCAGTGGAGCTTTGGAGAAGACATTTGCACTTCCCTTAACGAGGCAGATTTATCAATGATCTTTTTCTTTTTGCTCTCTCTTTTCTTCGAAATCTG
>CM031603.1:83607778-83612778 GCA_018398815.1 Conus ventricosus
ACGGACAGTCCTTCGTCTGCACACCCCCGAACTAATGACAACGGAAACATCGAAGAAGGTAACATTTCCGATGTGATGGAAATGCTGCGAGAAATGACAGAGAAAATGAATTCTATGGATAGCAAAATGGACATGTTGAACAGCAAAGTTAATGACCAGTTCGAATCAGTCATGAAGGAGAACAAAGAACTGAAGGAGCGAATTATCCAGTTAGAAGAGAAGATGGATGACATGGAAGGAAGAAGTCGAAGAAACAATCTACTCTTTCACGGAATTCCCCAACCGGACGGACGCACTGAAACTGGAATGACTGTGAAGAGGCGGTGAAAAGTGTGATAAAAGACAAGATGGGGTACAAGACGAAGTGAAGATAGAACGTGCTCACAGACTGAGAGGAGGTAAAGCCCCTCACCCCATTATTGTTCTCTTCAGCAGCTACAAACAAAAAGAAGCTGTGTTCTCGGAACGTGCTAAGCTGAGGAATCAACCAAACCTATTTGTGTCGGAAGATTTTACTCCAAGAGTGAGAGAGAAACGACGCCAGCTGCTACCTTTTCTCAAAGACGCCAAGAAGAACGGGAAGAAGGCCCACCTGAAGTTTGACACTCTTGTGGTGGAGGGGAAGACCTACTCCTATGACAGCGACAGAAACCAACTTGAGGAGCGAGGACGGAGATGAAGGGCCGGCCAACAGCAGACTTTCAGCACTGGAGAGAATCGGAGGAAAAGAAAGTGTATCTTTTTGACACCTTTGATAATACTAACCACTCCGGAAAAAATGTAAGTCCACGTTCAAATGTTCAATATTGTAATAAATATGTCAAAAACTATAAAGACAACGAACAAATGAAAAATATGATCAATGACAATGATCAATGCACATGTTCTTCAGATAAAAGTGTGATTAAAGATAATAAACGTTACACTGACTACACAAAGAAAAATGGTGATACTACTGAAGATCTTCATAAAAACTGTGAAGAGGAAACAGAACAGTGTGAACGAGATCAATCTAACTGCAACCTTAAACTTATGGCATGGAATGTTCAAGGTCTAAAGAATAAGTTGAATAGTGAATCCTTCATTAATTTTTGTAAACAATTCAGAATTTTTTCTCTGTCTGAAATCTGGTCTTGTAAAAAAGAAGATATTGAAAATGCATTTCCTGATTATAATGTGTATTTTTCTCCAAGATCAAAACGTTTGAAAGGAGGGCTGGTTGTTTGTGTTGATAAACTGTTCAGCCAGGGGGTGACACGAATACTTGAACATATAGAGGATAAGGTTTTTCTCAAATTTGAAAAATGTCTTTTTGATTTTTCATTTGATTTCATTGCTGGCTTTGTATATATTGCTCCAGAAAATTCTACTATCTATGGTGAAGATAATCAAACGGGCATTGAACATTTGGAGGGTAACATTGAAGAAATCTCGCAGAATTTTCCTGATCTGCCTTTAATTTTATCTGGAGATTTTAATGCACGAATGGGTAGTCTTTCCGATCTTGAAGGAATGTTCCAAAGTAAACATGTGCAACCGTTAATAGATATTGACGAGTTTTTGATTGAAACGGACAAACCATATAAAGAAAGAAAATCTAAGGATACGATTTCAAATAAATTTGGACGGAAGCTTTTGGACGTTTTGAAAGAATATAGCCTATTTATTGTGAACGGTCGCAAAACTGGTGACTCGGAGGGAGAAATAACATGTATTGCAAATAGGGGTATGAGTGTGGTGGACTACTTTATATGTTCAATGCCATTGTTTGATAAAATCACTGATATGTTTGTTCTGAATAGAAGTGAATCAGATCATTTTCCAATTGTATCGGTATTAGATTTTTATGAAGAAATACATTTTGATGGTACTGAAGACATTGCCCTTGAAGATAAAGTCAAATACATTTATAATGAACAGTACTCAGCACATTATACAGAATATATCCAAGAAAATGCAAATTCTGTATTTACACGTTTTCACAATGCATTGGAAATAGATGTTGATTCAGCGTCAGAATGTATTATTTCATTTATACAAACGGCAGCTGAGAGCATGAAAGCAAAACAAAGGATTCGTGAGTCAAGCTCACAGCCACCCTGGTGGAATCATGAATGCGAACAAGTGAAACAAGATAAATATAAACTACTTAAACAATTTAGAATGACAAATCAACATGAAGATCTAAACAATTATTTAGACAGCAAGAAAGCTTTCAAAGAGCTATGCGAATCTAAACAAAAACAAGAAAACGCAAAAATTGTAAATGAGTTACATACTGCTTGTCAAGAAGTTAATTCTAAATGCTTCTGGAAAAAATTTAAATCGCTGACAAGTCAAAGAAATTATGCTTCTTCCATTTCTCTAAACGAATGGTTCCAGTATTTCCAATTCTTGCTCAGTTCAGAAATGGCTGATCAGACTGATTTCTTACCAGAGGTTAAAGACAAACTTGAAAAGCATGAAGTAAATGCATGTGATGAATGTTTAACATTTGAGTTTGATGATAGGATTTCTGAAGAAGAGATACATACAGCAATTAATAAAATGCAAAAAGGGAAAGCTCCAGGACCTGATGGTCTCCCTACAGACTTCTTCTTTCATGCAAAGGATAACATAGTTAAATTTTTATGTCCTTTATTTAATAGAGTATTTGAAAGTGGAGAGTATCCTGAAAGCTGGACAAAGGCTGTTATACATCCTTTGCACAAAAAAGGCAGTCGAAAATCAGTACATAATTATAGAGGTATCTCATTACTAAATGTCATTAGTAAGATTTACAGCTCACTAATTAATGAGAGATTGACAAGATTTTGTGAAGAGACTAATAATATACCCGAAGCACAAGCTGGCTTTCGTAAAGGCTACAGTACAACAGACAATATTTTCACACTCCAATCATTGGTCCAAAAGTATTTAACTAAATCAGGAGGTCGATTTTATGGATTGTTTGTAGATTTTTCCAAGGCTTTTGATTGTATTCATAGAGAAAAGATGTTATATTTGTTACTATCTAAAGGAATTCATGGTAATATCTTTAGCACTCTAAAAGCTATGTATAAAAAAGTGAAAGCAGCAGTGTGCGTTGGAAATAAGATTACAGAATACTTTGAATGTATTTCAGGTGTGAGACAAGGATGTATTTTAAGTCCTCTGCTGTTTTCTATATTTCTTTCAGAACTTCAGACAGAATTGTTAAATTGTGGGGCAAGAGGAATTGATATTTTTGCAGACACATTTGGAATTGTTTCACTAATGTATGCCGATGATATTGTTCTTGTCTCGGATAATGTTATGGACCTTCAAGGAAAATTAACTGTTTAGAAAAGTACTGCCAAAAATGGGGATTGTCAGTGAATATGGATAAGACAAAAGTTATTGTTTTTAGAAATGGTGGTTTCATTAAGAAGAGTGAAAAATGGAACTTTGACCAAAAGGAGATAAACGTTGTATCATCTTATTGCTATCTAGGAATTAATTTCTCTTCAACACTAAACTGGACAAAATGTGTAGAAAACCTGAGCAGCAAAGCATTAAGAGCAGTAGCAGGTATAAAAAGGTTATACTTTAAACTTGAAACCATTCCAACCGTAACTGTCTTTAAAATATTTGACATGAAAGTAAAGCCGATTTTGTTGTACGGGTCAGAGATTTGGGGTTATAAAAGTTATGAGGTGATTGAAAGGGTACAAAATAAAATTTGCAAAATGATACTGGGAGTTGGACGAGATATTAGAAATAAAATAGCACTTGGAGAATGTGGTAGATTTCCCATTTTTATTGATACTTACGTACAGATGATAAAATACTGGTGTAGAATTCTACATTTAGCTGACCACAGATATCCTAAGCAATGTTATGAAATGTTGTTAAATCAAGACAGAGCTGGTCGAAAAAACTGGGCCACAAACATAAGAAATATTCTGTGCAGACATGGTTTTGGTATAGTGTGGGAAATGCAAAATCCAGGTAATATTAATCTATTTTTGATATCGTTTAAAACTAGACTGCAAGATATATATCGCCAAAACTGGCACGAGGCAGTTTCCTTAGTGGGGGATTATGTTTTATATCATCCTGAGATTGTTAAAGCAACATATATTTCAGATCTGGATAATGTTAAATACAGACGTATAATATGTTTACTGAGAAGTAACGGTATTGCTCTTAATGGCGTACCTCGATTTGGCAAATTATCTACAGACTGTTTTTGTAAACAATGTGAAGGAAATCATGTTGAAGATTTGACCCATTTCATTTTGAAATGCCCAAGGTATACACTTTTACGACATAAATACATACCTCCTTTCTATTATCGTTTTCCTTCCACAACGAAATTGCAACTCTTAATACTAAAGTTAAAGGGAAAATTATCACTAAAGACCGCCATTTTTGTAACTGAATGTTTGAAATACGAAATAATGTTTGGAAACAGTGAATTCAGGAGTCATGTGTAAATTTAAAAATATGTATTTGCACATGCCTTGTATAACTGTTAACGTGCCTAAAACAGAAAATGTCAATAGATATCCCTTGAAGTGAATTATCATTATTAAAAACCTTGTATATACATTTTGTTTATGATATGACATACATGCTTATTGTTTCCTGTAAAAAGACTTCTCAATTGCTGCATTGTAATATTCAGTATATCTCTCTTGTCCATATGGGTTAAATGGCCTTGAAAAGACTGAATAAAACATTGTTATTGTTATTGTTATTGTTATTGTTACACACACACACACAGAGGCGCGCGCGAAACCTTGCTTCGATAGTGAACCGAAGGCCTGAAGTCTGGCATGTTCACATCAACCCACGGCTTTTTATGGATTTGTACTAGAAACGTGAAGTGTGGGTCCGTTTGCGATGTGCTGTGTCCTCGTCACCAGAGCAGTCCGAGCCATTCAGTGTGTGTGTGTGTGTGTGTGTGTGTGTGGTGTGTGTGTGTGGTGTGTGTGTGTGTGTGTGTGTGTGCGTGCGTGTGTGTGTGTGTGTTTGTT
>CM031603.1:83630132-83640199 GCA_018398815.1 Conus ventricosus
ACTCTCTCTCTCTCCACATCTCTCCTCAGTCCTTCCTCTCCAGACTATCTCGTGCTAATCTCTCAACTTGGTTCTCTTCTCTCCTCCCCTCATCTCTCTGCTCTTCTCTCCTCAGAGATTACCCTCAGACCTCTCTCTCTCTGTCTCTCTGTTCGTTCTCCCCCTCCTTCTCCCGTTCTCTCACTCCTCATCCCTCTTATTGTGTTCCGATCTCCCAAAAAGGGCGAGTACCATTGGTCAGAAATTTTTACCGCCTCGCCCCGAAGTTATCTCCCCTAATTCCTTTGGGATGTTTCAAATCATGACAGTCACGCCAAACACACCTTACTCTCTGTGGTGGTCAATTGGTCATTTAATGATTAGCTAGATTTCACCCCCACCACACACTACCTTCTCCCCTTCCCTACTTAACTGGCGCCGTGTGGCTTAAGTCATGACACTGGTCAATCTAAATTGGGCTAGTTGAGTCTGAGCCAGGCGCACGACTCGTCTCGCTAGACATCGAGGCGTCGGTCAAAGCTGATTAGTCCTCTAAACCGACAGACCGTCTCGTGAAGCCTCTCCCCTATGCTTAATTGGCCGGATCCGAACCATGGGCCCGTCTATGTGGGGCCCAGAATGTTTGAGTTAGGACTTATGTCCAGTTGAAGTGGCCGGCGACGGACCACACTTTGGTTGTGTTGAATTTTGACCGTGACAATTCCCCCTTGCAAAAGACTATGCACCGCATTGTCCCCAAAACAACGGTACAAAAAGACAACAAACCCAATTTGCTGAACCACAGCTACACGTGCAAAGTTTGAAAAAACTTACAACCAACGGTTTACAAATTATAAATATAAACATTAGGAATACCACTCCAATGATTATCATTGACGTGCGCTCTTGCGTTATTTCAACTCATTTTATAAACGACCTCTGTGCGCACTTTTGGGGATTCCCCTACCTGCGGATTTGCCATATCTTCTCTTCCCCAATTCTTATGAAAAGTACAATATAATATGAATCACGATCCATGACACTTCACGAGGAATCTCCATCCTCACTTATTGCAAATAATGCATCACTACACAAGCGACTGTATGCTCCAAGCATAACTACATTTACATGAACAAGTCCACAAAGAAAATATGAACAAATCTCACACAAAAATAATATGAACCATAGCCAACTGGGAAGGACCCATATCCAATCAACATAACTGTCACAACACATATAATCAAACAAAGCACCCCGGATATGAATGACATCCTCATAGTTGCAGCTTGCTTAGACTACACGCTTAAATAGTCAAGCTCCGACATTCTGTCGACCTGGATGTACTGCACTCCGATACCTGTATGGCTGGCAGTGCCATTGGCCCAACGCAGAACACTGCTGTGTTTCTCAGATGTGCCTCCTGCAGGAATTTGAGTGGTAATGGTGATCTGTCTCTACACGAACTCTTTCCCATACAAGGATTTGTGGAAACTTCTTGCACGCCACACGACAGCTAAACACTCCTTCTCCACGTTTCTGACCCTTCTTCACACTTTGTCACTCCTGCTAGCAATATCTCACAGGAAACTCGAACTCTTTCATGCTCCTCAAACCAAGACAGCACCTAACCCCCCACCTGATGCATCTGTCCCGCAACAAAAATGGTTTGGACATATCGGGTACGCTTTCAAGATGAACGGGAACCTAGTCTTCCCAACACCGTCTTGCATTGCTTGCTCTGGCAACGTCTGACCAATCGACCACTGCCCGGTTTCCCAGCCTTGACCAAAATCACTGAGAGACTCGTGATTGCTGCGAAAAATTTTTATTGGAACAAACCTCCCTATAAACCCAATAAAACCTAGCAGACTCCTGACTTCTGATTAGGTCTTTGGTCTCTCTGAATCAACAACTTCTCCCACCTTTCCCCTTTCTCTGGCTGCTTTGATCGCCTCCGACACAAAACCTAGGAACTCCTACAGGTCCCACCCCTTCATACAGTGACGCATCCCTGTATGACTCTCTGTAACTTAGGCCATACAAAATCTATCTCCTCTCCCCTTCTTCTGCAGGGTCTCATCACCTATCCAAGATTGCTTGCTGCGCCTATGTGCTTGCGTCTCACCTGAGTATATTTGCGGAGGAAAATTCATGGACAAAGTTTGGTTGCCCCATTCACATCATTCGTATTCCCGACCGACCTTGTCAGAGATGGTGAATGGGTCCTTTCCAAAGCATCAGCAGCTTTGTAGTGACCCGTGGAAGCAGTACCATGACTTGATCTCCCACCTTGAGGGATTGCTACCTCACCTTCCTGTCATATTGCATCTCTGCCCGACCCAGCCTCCTGCCAAACCTCCCTTGCAACCTTACATGTCTCCATACCTGTGCCCATCCACCTTTGGAACAGGGCGAATTGGGCCGATCAGATCAATAGCACTCCTCCTGAATGGTGTTCAATTAAAGAGGCAGTAAAAGAGCGCCTTCCTCTTCACCCTCTTGTGGTCCTGAACCTTTGACTCACGTCACATGACATGCAGAAACGCTGATGTCCTGCCATTGCTCCTGCCAATGAAAGTCACAAAGATTCGGTCATCGGTTTTGCTGGTGCCGAGATGACCCCCATGAGCGACTCGTGACCCACTGACATGACAGTGCACGATACCTGCTGGTACTCAACTGAGTGGGTCACCTTACCTGTACTTCCCCTTTTGTGAACACTCGTTACAACAGGCCCGCCTATCCACAAGATATTCTGTCTCTCCTCCTCTAACCTCCTGTTCTCATCCCAACACTCTTGCCAACTCCAAACTTCACGAGCGAAGGGTCAGTTCCTGCCTGGCCTAACTCATCAGGCGACGCATCAATGCCTTACTTCCTGTGCCGGAACGACTAACGGTTTATCAACCTTTCCCTCCTTCTTGCTCCGTGTTTAACTGCTTGCCCCTTACAGTCAACAACACAGGATCCTCCTGGAACCCCTTGCCACCTGGAATATTTTCCAAGATCAAATCGTAGAAAGGGGTTTCTCCATCACCAACGCAGACAAACTAGCCTGAGAAGTAAGGGGTACGTACTTCTATCTAGCAACTGGAAAACTCCCTCACAGTGCCATCGAAAAAGTACAGTGTCTGATTTGCCCTGTCAAATCCCCTTGATCGACCAGCGTTGTTCGAACTACCCCCGCATGAACAACCAGTGTCACCGTAACACTTTCACCCACTGCTGGCCAATCCACCCCTTCATCCACTGTAACGAACCACTCAGCCTAGTGCCCACCATCCCTGACACTGACTGTGCTGTCCAGTGCTAGCCATAGGCTGCACTCCCACCCTCTCCAATTGGATCCCTTTTGGTGCCAACGGGCAGGTCTTCCTTGACGACCCTTAACCACCTCTTGCAAGCTGCTGCTTCCTGGAACCTCATCGACCAATCCTTCGCCACTGTGTCCCTTCTTGTGACAAGAAACAACCTAATGTCCCTTTGCCCCTTCTTCTGCCCCACCCACTGGGTTTTGCAGACTTTGCAGAAAACTCTCCTAGTCTCCTTTGCACTCTATCCACCTGTGCCTAGCACCTGTTTTCTCCTGCACCCTTCGTGCCCAAACGTGCCACTCTATAACACCTCCACTGCGAACTTCGCAACAACTCTCCTGCTGTCTCCTGCTGTCTCTCTTTCAAATTATAGTTAACACAGTGCCGCAACCTGAACAAAATCTGTTTCTTCCATAACAAGCTCTTCAACTCGGGCGAACTCCCTTCTTCGTACCATCAACTCTAACCATTTCTTTCTCAAAATATTGATCTAGACGTGCACCAAACTGAGTGTACGTCTCACCTGCTTGTAATTTAGCTGAACGAAATTTCTTCCTGAACCCCTCCTCTGTGAGGTCAAATCCTTTCATCAACGATTCCTTCACAGCGCCGAAATCAGACTGTTGTTCTGCTGGTAACGCAGTGAAAATTTGTAATGCCTTACCCGTCAGTAACGCTGACAAAATGACTGCCCACTCTTCGGGAAGGCCAACCTGACTGGTCGCAAACGTTTCGAAACGACTGATGTATGCATCAATCGAATCGGTTCCTTCCGAGAATTTTGGCAACTTGGGTCGGGGGGCATAGCTGCGCACAGAGTCACTGGAAAGTGAACTACCATCATCGTGGTCTCCCTTTGTATTCTCACTTTCTCTAGTTCTAATTGAACCTTTAATCTTTCTGTTTCCTGCGTTTCCCTAGCTTTAATCCTTTCCGTTTCCTGCTTCATTCTTTCTGTTTCCTGTGTTCCCTTATTCTGTCTGTTTCCTGCTTCATTCTTTCTGTTTCCTGCGCTTGCCTTATTCTCTCTGTTTCCTGCGTTGCGCTAGCTTTAGTCCTTTCCTGCTCTGCTAAATGCTATCTCTACGGCAAACGGCGTCTTTCCGCGCGTTCATCCCTTTCCATCTTTTGCTGGTTTTCAACGAATGCTCGCAACTCTTCTCCCGAATAGCCTAAATCACGAGCGACGCTCACAAGTTGTTCAATAGGGGTGTTCTTTTCTTCCGCCATTGTATCTCTTTTTTTTTTTTTTTTTTTTTTTTTTTTTTTTTTTTGAACAAGATTTTACTACTACGACAGCAAACTGGTGGTTACCGACACGAGTGACGTAATAGCACAATCCTATGAATGATAATATTAGCTTGGGACAACGTAATTAGTTTTTATAAGACGCCCAGCGCCTGACCCAACTATGAGAGCGAATTATAGGAAATCTGTGCGAAATAAGTACTCTGGGGCTGAAATGCCAAGCCTAGTATTAACTATCTTGGAAGCAATGCCAAGCCTAGTATTTAACTATCTTGGGAACATACAGTAAGACAACCCCTTGTCTTAGGATTACAATACTTGAATCCCACCCAGCTTCCTCTCTGAGAAGTTGAACAATTAAAATAAATGGGCCAGAATATCCTGGCAGGCTCGCCAATAAATTGTCAACCTCAGGTGATGTCAGTGGAGGAAGGACTAGCGCACAGCCCAAACACACTCGCAGCTTGCTTACAATCTCATTCATATATCATGCATTCGTCACATCAAACCACTAGTAAAGTCTATAACTTTACTACACATGTTCATAGAACGAAACATCAATGCATATGGAATCAAATGAAATACAACATTCTCTCTTTCCTGAACTTCACAAAATCATTTATCTAAAACATCATTAACTAACCCGGGTATAAATAGATTTCTACTTTACCTGGCCAGGTGATCTTAACTATTCACGAATCACTGTCTTTTCTTTTCTTTTCTTTTTCTTTTCACTGTCACTTTCACAACACGGCACAACTGCTGGCACTGGTTTTGGTCTGATGGCGCCTGGTCAGGTGAGACTGTTGGCGTTGGTCTGTGGTTCTGCTTGGCGAAGTGACGCTGCCAGGTATGAGGTCGAACCCCCGGTTAGGATAGAACAGTGACTATCAACATCGATCTGTTCTCCTTTCTTTCTTCCTGCATTAACGCATTGCACTCTCTCTCTCTCTCTCTTCTAGTCTGCTCTTATCAAATGGACATGGTTGCTTTTCTTTTCTTTTTTCTTTTCTTTCTTTTCTTCTTCATTAGTTAGCAACTCTCTCTCTCTCCACATCTCTCCTCAGTCCTTCCTCTCCAGACTATCTCGTGCTAATCTCTCAACTTGGTTCTCTTCTCTCCTCCCCTCATCTCTCTGCTCTTCTCTCCTCAGAGATTACCCTCAGACCTCTCTCTCTCTGTCTCTCTGTTCGTTCTCCCCTCCTTCTCCCGTTCTCTCACTCTCTCATCCCTCTTATTGTGTTCCGATCTCCCCAAAAAGGGCGAGTACCATTGGTCAGTATTTTTACCGCCTCGTCCCCGAAGTTATCTCCCTCTAATTCCATTGGATGTTCAAATCATGACAGTCACGCCTACACACCTTACTCTCTGTGGTGGTCAATTGGTCATTTAATTGATTAGCTAGATTTCACCCCCACCACACACTACCTTCCCCCCTTCCCTACTTAACTGGCGCCGTGTGGCTTAAGTCGTGGACACTGGTCAATCTAAATTGGCTAGTTGAGTCTGAGCCAGGCGCTACGACTCGTCTCGCTAGACATCGAGGCGTCGGTCAAAGCTGATTAGTCCGTCTAGCCGGACAGACCGTCTCTGTGAAGCCTCTCCCCTATGCTTAATTGGCCGGATCCGAACCATGGGCCCGTCTATGTGGCGCCCAGAATGTTTGAGTTAGGACTTATGTCCAGTTGAAGTGGCCGGCGACGGACCACACTTTGGTTGTGTTGAATTTTGACCGTGACACATACCGATGTTGTAAGCAAACTGTTATCAGTTTTTACTAAACATAAATCTAACCAATAGACACACTTCAGATAAACGAATTAACCAACAAGGCAACTGTGTTTATCGTTACTGAATATTGCGAACGCATAGTAGAGGAAACAAAATTACACACACACACACACACACACACACACACACACACACACACACACACACACACACACACATATACACACACTGTATAATTGCTACTGTGGTCTTCATTTTTTTTTTTGCTATATTATTTCCTTTGGTCCAAGGTGTTACACGCAACAGAGCGAAAATGCCAGCACACCAAACATTAAAACATCAATAAACCCACACGCCATTGTATCAAACTTTAAAAAAAAAATCAGCAAGAGAATGTCCATCAGTAAATACACACACAGACTATGCATGGTACATGAGAGTTTGTCGGGGGGAAGAAGCAGAGTTACAAAATGGGGAAAATAGGATGGAAGCCCCACTTATTTAAAAAACAACAACAACATAGAAAAGGGTAAATTGTGGGGGAAAAATGGAGGTTGCACCTCCCCTCCCCGCCCTCCCCCCCCCCCCCCCCCCCCCCACCAAAAAAAAAAAAAAAAGAAGAAAATTCAGCAACCGCACGTAACTGTATGTTTGCACGCACGCACGCGCGCGCACACACACACACACACACACACACACACACACACACACACACACATACACACACACACAAGTACGCACGTCGCGCGCACACACGCACACGTACATGCGCGCGCGCCCACACCCGCACATACACACACAACACACGCTCGCTCGCTTGAGCGCGCGTGCCCGTACACACACACACACAACACACGCTCGCTCGCTTGAGCGCGCGTGCCCGTACACACACACACACACACACACACACACACACACACACACACACACACACACACACAACATACACACGCTCGCTTGCGCGCGCACGGTCGCACACACACACACACACACACACACACACACACACACACACACACACACACACACACACAAGCAAACAACACACACACACACACACACACACACACACACACACAACACACACACACACAACGCACTCACACACACATAGTGCGCGCACGCACGCACACACACACACACACACACACACACACACACACACACCACACACACACACACACACACACACAGGGCGCGCGCGAAACCTTGCTTCGATAGTGGACCGAAGGCCTGAAGTCTGGCATGTTCACATCAACCCACCGCTTTTATGGATTGTACTAGAAACGTGAAATGTGGGTCCGTTTGCGATGTGCTGTTCCCTCATCAACAGAGCAGTCCGAGCCATTAAGTGTGTGTGTGTGTGTGTGTGTGCGTGTGTGCGTGCGTGCGTGCGTGCGTGCGTGTGTGTGTGTGTGTGTGTGTGTGTGTGTGTGTGGTGTGGTGTGTGTGTGTGTGTGTGTGTGTTTCTGTGTGTGTGTGTTTTGTGTGTGTGTGTGTGTGTGTGTGTTTCTCTGTGTGTGTGTGTGTGTGTGTGTGTGTGTGTGTGTGTGTGTTGTGTTCAATGCCCGGGGATTTCAACTTGTCTCGCTTCGAACGGCTTTGTCAAGATAATGTGCGCGGGCTGGCCAGAGTTTGAGGTCACTGGGTTCCGTCCAAGACGTGGTGTTTGAATGGTACTAAACAAAAGTGCTGTTTGGTTGGTTGACGCGAAAGAAATCCCATACTGCAGGTATGAGGACCCGAAATTGAATGGTTACAGCGTTTACCTGAAGAACTGACGGTTTGAGTTCGGAACACTCGTTGGGTCGGATTTTTTTTTTTTTTTTTTTTGGCTTGAAAAGCCTCTCTGTACACACAGCGGTGGATTCCTGATTCATTTCAGGGAAGGTTAAAAGGCGGCGGAAGGAGAGGTACAGGCTCCGCTTTCCTTCGCACCGTGCCGTGGACACAGTGAACCTCTGACAGTTCACTGCTCATACCGTGCGACAGGCTGTGGGAGCTTAACCTGTTAACCTGAACTGTGAGTATACGACATGGACACCTGTTTTCCACAGATTCTCGCCAATCTCTGAAGTACATCTGTACCGCGAGCCCCGTAACATTTTGACTGAGTCATTACATTAACATCAGTTCAGTCGTTCTTGCACAACAACTTTTAATCCGGATGTGTGTCACGAGTATGCCCTAAATTCAAGGGATTTTTTTTTTTACTCCTCTGGGCCTTACACTATATATATCGACAAGATTCAGTGAATATAGGTAGGGCAGTTGTTGCAGTTGTTGCAAAATTCTTCTTTGAAAACACGACCACCCAGCGGACGTGATTTTTTTTTTAAAGAAAGAAGAAAGAAAAAGCTCAACTAGCGGCGGCGTTGCATGTCCTGAACGGTAGGTATATTCCGGAAACGTATCACACGACTCACAGCACAGGAGCACTCTTGTTTCGCAAGACTGCGTTCGTATCCGTGCGAGAACGCGGCCAACCGCGAAAGATTCAAAACATTGTCGTTGCCTCTCTCTTTCTCTCTCTCTCTCTCTCTCTCTCTCCCCTCTCTCTCTCTCTCTGTGCATGCGAGCGTGCGTCCATGCATATATATATATTATATATATATATATATATATATATATATATATTATATATATATACATATCTCTCTCTCTCTCTCTCTCTCTCTCTCTCTTCTCTAATATATATATATTATATATATATATATATGTGTGTGTGTGTGTGTGTGTGTGTGTGTGTGTGTGTGAAAGTGCTTGTCAGTTTCTGTGATGTTGCTTTTTGTTGCAAGAGAGAGAGAGAGAGAGAGAGAGAGAGATGTTTTGTCATCCATTTGCAAAACAAAGCATTTCAAACGCGCTGGATCTTTCTGAGTACTTTCTACCTATCTGTCAGACACACAGGTTTACCTGAAAATGAAAAAAAGGCGGTAGAAGGAGGCGGGGAAATGGGTGATTGGGTCAGCATTACATTTTTGGAAAAAATGTTGCCACATCAAACGCGTGCAACTGTGGACTATGGCCACCGTGTCATTGCTGTAGTAGGGTAAGGGACGTTTCATGCCTTTTTTGTGGACCTCGGCGTGGACCTCCCCCGGTGTTGCGCATGCGTGGCAGGTGACGGCAGGTGGCGTCGGGGTCAAGGTCACGTGGTTTTGTTTTTGTTTTTGTGTTCTTGTCACGGTGAGTCACGCTCGATAATAAAAAAAAAATTTTTCTTGTTTGCTGACATAATGGGGTTAAAAATAGATGGGGGTGTGTCGTGTTGCTACGCGCGGCGCGCGGATCGATGTGGTTTTGTTTTTGCTGCGTGGTACGTAGACGTGTTAGAGACGGCGGTGATGATGTTTAGGATGATGCTGATGATGACAGGGAATCCGTAGACCAGGAATAAAAAAGAATGTCAATGTGGGTCACTAACAGAAGAAGCTATGGATCCAAGGTGGAAACATCCTTTACCTGTGTGATTGCTGGTCCAACAGGAAGTGGAAAAACTGTTTGGGTCAACAAGTTTATAAATCACATCCATGAAGTAATGACACCACCTCCCGATGAGATTGTGTGGTGTTACGGAGGTGGCAGTCTGGATATCATCTTTTGAAAGGAGTCACTTTTATCGAAGGACTAAACCCAAAGTAGAAGAATGGGATGTTCAGAAACGACGTTTGGTGGTGATGGATGACTTGATGAGCGAAACGGATGACAGGGTGACAAAATTATTTACGAAAGGTAGTCATCATCGCAACATGAGTGTCATGTACATCGTGCAGAATCTGTTTGGAAAACAAA
>CM031603.1:83640299-83657799 GCA_018398815.1 Conus ventricosus
GTCCACATGCACGCAATCGCATACACCCGCACATGAGACTCGACCTCTCCGGGCACAACCGCAATCTAACTCCAATCACACAAACATCACTATAAAGATTTCATGAAAATTTCTCCCCCTGGCCAACAACCTCAGCGGGGTTTTATATTCTTTTTTTTCTCTCCAAAGTATATTAAAGAATATTAACCCCTCACATCAAGCTTGCACATTTCAGCCAATACATATTCTTTTACTTCCACTTTTTTTTCACTTTTGCTAGTTACATGAATTCATAACTTTGGGTGGTCCATATAGTGACTCATATCCCCAAAGATTCAAAATTATATATTTTTTTCTTTTCTCTCTCAGATATACCGGATTCCACTCGGAAATCCTTCCCGGCACAGCGAGATATGAAATAGAGTCTTCCCGACACAGCGGGGTAACAATTAGACTCCTCCCAGTACAACGGGGTAACAAATAAAAATCATCCAAATACTGCGGGGTAACAATTCTTCCAAGGCTACTGGTCCCTCAGACTCCCGTCAGTATTTCCCCTGAACTGGCCGACTGGCTGCTTTCGGTCTTGTTTCAGGACTCCAACATCCCCCAATATACGGTCCTGTAATACAGACGACTTATGAATGAAAATTATATAAAAAGGTACTCACCGATTTTCATCGAACTCTCGAACGACAACCTACCTACCAGATATGTGGATCAGGAGTTTTCAATTTCGATATCAAAACAAAAGAATGCCGAATTATACAATTAATCAAAACTGGATCCACATATCCACTTACCCTAAGTGTACTTAGGTCTGGCATCCAGCCCAATACCGCAGCCTACATATTTCAGTTGGGGCTTAACCCCTGTCTAGGTCAAGCCTAGTTACCGTTACAAAACATTTGCTGTCTTCTCTCCTGACAGCTCGACCAGTGCAGCAAAGAATGACGATTTCTAAATCCAGTCGCCTCAGCAGGTGAACACCCCTGAGTTCCACTCTCCTATTTTCCTACACCCAGGGACCGTATTCACTTTCAGTGAATCCCACTCACTGTCTACCCAAAACTCTAAAAATGGCCATTTCATTTCATCTTTATAGGCAAACAATCACAATAACAAAAAAACATTACAATAACCAAACCATGGCCTACACTGGGGTCATGACACCCCCCTCCCCAGGGCAAGAATTACCCAAAGGGGAATTCGTCCAAAATAGGGCAAATCATCAGCAATCAGAATATAAATGCAAATATGAAAGCAGGTCCTCTGAAGCATATGCATAGCTAAACATCCACAAAATAGCGCATAGGTACGTCCGTGTCCGAATCAATGCAAAGAGCTAAGAACACAAGTTCCACCACGAGCCATAAAGTGCCTATATGACCTTTGAAAATTGTCACTATACACAAAAACCCAGAAATGAAACAACAGAAATTACCAAGAGCCTTGCCCCAACACAGGAACAAGAATAATTCAAAATACTGCATACAAGCATATGGATGAACGAATCGTTTTTGCCAATATTATCATAAGTAAATATACAGTATTCTATACACTATGAACGAGTTGATGCTAAAATCTTTGTGTATTGAACACCAACTTGTAACTAACCCATGAACTAAGCTAGTCACAAAAAGTTAAGGGCCGCCTTAGATTTTGGGGTACTCTAAGTAATGGGTCTGAATGCTCGTAAAACAAAGCACAGCGTGTTTCATTCTGAGCTATTCTGACAGCTCACACACCCACACTGTACGACCGAAATAATCTTTCAGACGACGCATTTTTCGGGTCGAGAATATGCGCTCAGCCAAACACCAAAATCCGTGAATAAATGCATGAAGTTTGGCCAGGCGCAGATTACACAGCAGTTTTGAATTGAGAAATCGGCACAATGCACGTGCAAGGCCTGCCTATGTTGAACACTTTTCAATGACAATTTGCCTGTGGTGGTATAAAATGACCGCTAATCGGGGCTGCAATAACCATGCCTCCAAGACGAAAACTGTCAACACTAGATCGCGGCCGGGCTCTGGGATGGCTCCAAGATGGCATTTCTGGAAGAGAGGTGGCAAGACGTCTGGGAGTGAGCCACTCAGTCATTCAACGCCTTCACCAGCGATACCAAGACACTGGAAGAGCCGAGGAACGACCACGCTCAGGGCGGCCAAGAATCACCAACGGGCAAGACGATCGCTACTTGATGCTGACAGCAGTCCGCAGCAGAACCATCAATGCAACCACTCTGAGACAGGAGCTGAGAAGAACGACTAACATCAACGTAAGTCGCCAGACCGTCAGAGGTCGCCTTCACAGTTTCAACCTCCGCTCAAGAAGGCCCGCCGTCAGTCTCCCACTAACACAGCACCATCGACAGGCCAGAAGGAGGTGGTGTCGACGTCATCAGCGATGGACGAGGCAGCAATGGAGCACCATCCTCTTCACCGATGAGTCAAGATTCTCCCTGTCCCGAAATGATGGCCGGGTACGCGTCTGGCGTCGTCCAGGGGAGAGGCTTGCTGATGGCTGTGTTCGTGAGCACGATCGGTATGGAGGCGGCTCCCTGATGGTATGGGGAGGCATCCACCTTCATGGCAGGACACCCCTTCACCTTGTGCCAGGCAGACTTACTGGCATAAGGTACAGAGATGAAATCGTGAGGCCGTTGATTATCCCCACTCTGCAAGCCATGGGACCCGGTGCCACCCTCATGGACGACAACGCCACTCCACACCGCGCCCGTGTGGTGAACGACTACCTGAGGCAGCAGCAGGTTCCACGAATGGACTGGCCATCGCGTTCGCCTGATTTGAACCCTATTGAGAACTTTTGGGACCATCTGGAACGCCGCGTCCACGACAACCACCCTCCTCCTGTTGACCTCCACCAACTGTTCCAATTTCTGCTGCAGGAGTGGAACGCCATGCCTCAACAGACCCTTGTGACTCTGATCCAGTCCATGAGGCCTAGATGCGTGGAATGTGTGGGTGCAAATGGCGGACATACGCACTACTGAAGCTTTTCAATAAACTTTCTTGTGAATTGTCAATTTTGTGATTTTCAAAAAGAGGGGTTATGATGTTTGATCCTTGATTTTGTCCAGAAAAATTGAATTGACACAATTGCAATGGCATTGACATGAAAGCTAAAGACATGAAATAAAATACGGTATAAGCTGTTTTCCTGTGCGTTATGTCGTTTTATTTGGTGAGAGTTTTTCTGTCTGGCCCTTAACTTTTTGTGACTAGCTTATGTACAGTTAGTGTCAATATCAACGAGCCTAATCACCAATAGTTTTAAACACTATGGGTATAATTTGCCAAATCAGGCACCGAAACCCTGTTGGATACAGGTCTCCATCTGGGCCTACAAACAGTCAAAATGGGAAAGTCAGTCACCAAAGGTCCTCAGTCTTGAACGCAAGACCGAAGATGGTGTGGTACTTATGCCCCTGAGGGCAAGTCAGTTTTTGCAGAAGTCTCATCCTCGGGACAGCAAGTCCGCAAACACATTGGCAGTACCAGGAATGGGTTCGACCCTAAAATCAAACTCCTGGATGGACAAAGCCCAACGTAGAAGGCGGTTATTTTTTGTCTTTGAAGCTCTCAAAAACGTGAGTGGCCGATGATCAGTTTGTAATACAAACTGCTTTCCTGAAAGAAACCTGGAGAACTTCTCTAACGCCCATACAATAGCGAGACACTCCCGCTCAATAGTGGAGTATCTTTGCTGGGGTTGAGAGAACTTTTTACTGGCATACTGTACAGGGTGGAGTAAGCCTTTTCTCTCCTGCATGAGACAAGCCCCCATGCCAGTACTGCTCGCATCTGTGCGCAAGACAAAATCCTCAAGAAGATCGGGGAGAGGAGAACTGGGAATCTGTTCAAAACACTGCACTGTCTCTAAGCACTTTTGACAGTCATCCGTCCACTGATTTGTCTGCGTTTCTCACCCTTGGTGAGATCAGTCAGAGGGGCAGTAATACTAGCGAAATGCGGTACGTATCGACGATAATAGGAAAGTAGACCCAAAAGGGATCTAACTGTTTCTTGGAAGAGGGTCGAGTCACCGACAAAATCTTGTCAACCTTTTTCGCCTTAGGACTAATCTGTCCCACTGATATCATATGCCCCAAAAACTCCAGTTCTTGGAACCAGCATGAATTTTAGATGGGCGAGCAGTCAGCCCAAACTGTCGCAGACGACAGAAAAGAAGGCGCAGAAAATGAAGTAGTTGGTCCCATCGCTGCGTAGCCAACAGGATGTCATCAAAGAAGCTAACAGCTGAAATTTCATGTAGGCTCAAACGACGCATCATCCTGGCAAATGTAGCGGGAGCATTTTGGAGCCCAAAAGGCATCCGCACCCAATGGTACAAACCAAATGGCGTTTGGAACGCTGTTTTATGCCTATCTTCTGCAGCCATAGGAATTTGCCAGTAACCTTTTGTCAAATCGATTTTGACAAAATACTCTGATTTTGACAACTGACAGAACAATCCTCAACATCTGGGATTGGCTCAGAATCGAATACAGTGACTTTGTTGAGGCACGGTAATCTATGCAAAATCTGACCGAGCCATCCGGCTTACCCACCAGTACGACAGGAGCACTGTAGGGTGAAGTAGAAGCCTCAATAACACCTAACTCAAGCATGACCTTGAGCTCTCTCTCCACAACCTGACGTTTAGCAAATGGAAGGGGCTATGCTTTTGTCCGCACTGGTGTGTCTGAAGTCAATTTATCACATGAGGATCCACGTTAACAGCCTCACCTGGTTTGTCTGTAAGGACATCCGAGAAGTCTTGTAATAAAGAAGTCAGCTGTCGCTTCTGAGAAGCAGAAAGGTCAGGATTAATGTGAACATCCTTGTATGACTCACCTTTCACAGAAAGGGTGGGTAACACAACTCCATCGTCTGATACATCTTCAACAACACCTACCGCAGAAATAGCAATGGTAGGGGACGGTGCAGACAATGAAGTGAAAGACATATCTTTGGACTGAGTAACCTGGCACTCAGTGGCCACACAATGAACCGGCAGAACAGAGCCTAACTCAAATCTGATCCTGAAGAAGGGATGTCGACAGTCACAGGGACATCAAGATTGATGCAGACATTGCATCTGTCCGTATACAAACGCAGCATGTTGATATGGAAAACTTTATCCTTGCCGTCCATGTCAATGACATGGTTAACTGGAGAGCATTTCTCTTTTACATCATATGGTCCTTTCCATGAAAACCTCAGTTTATTGTGCTCGTCCGTTAGCAAAACTAACACCTTGTCTTTAACAGCCAAAGAACGAGGCTTAGATTTCCTGTCTGCAAACACTTTGTATTTGTCGGTGTTCTTGTCAGATGTTTGTTGCGCTATCTTGCAACTGTCCAAGATGCGATTGTGTAGGTCATACACATACTGGTACACTTTTTGTCATCAGGACTGGACTCCCTACCAGTCCAACAGCTAGCAAGTAAAGAAAGGGCCCGCGAGGAGAATGTCCGAACAACAGCTCAAAAGGTGAAAATCCCAAAGTAGCGTTGGGCAACTCACGGTAAGCAAACAGGACTGCTGGAATAACCTGTCCCAATCAGAAGGACGTTCACGGCA
Organism: Conus ventricosus; assembly: GCA_018398815.1. Classification (NCBI taxonomy): domain Eukaryota; kingdom Metazoa; phylum Mollusca; class Gastropoda; order Neogastropoda; family Conidae; genus Conus; species Conus ventricosus. Next base: position 83,645,891 of record CM031603.1, read on the forward strand.
AACCTTCCTAAGCATAGTCTTCAGAGTGCCATTAAACCGTTCTACCATCCCGTTAGATTGAGGGTGGTATGGAGTAGTGGTCACTGATGATATAGACAGAAGTCTATAAATTTCTTGCATCAGATCCGACACAAACTGTGTACCACAATCCGTGAGGATCTCAGAAGGCAGACCCATCCGTGAAAAGACCGTAAGCAGTGCCTCAGCAACAGTAATGATATCGATCCTTTTCAGCGGAATAGCTTCCGGGAAACGTGTGGCAGTGTCCACAATCGTAAGGACATAACGGAAGCCAGAAGATGAAGGTTCAAATGGTCCGACAATATCCATGGCGACTTTCTCGAAAGGAACTGAGATCAACGGCATCTTGTGTAATGGGACACAAGGAACCCGATTTCGTGCGACTGTTCTTTGACACGTGTCACATGAGCGACAATAGTCAGAAACGGCACGTGAAACGGAAGGCCAAAAGAAAGATGCAAGGACACGTTGAAGTGTACGTTTAACCCCGCAATGACCCGCAAAGATAGAATCATGCGCAGTGTGTAGCACAATGTCACGCAAATCCTTGGGGACAATAATCTGTTTGACGACGTCACCATCCTTAGGAAACAGACGATAAAGTATGTCATTGTCAACAATGTACGTAGGTGTTGACACTGGAGTTGGCACTTCTGGAAGTATAGACGCGTACAAATGCGACAAAGTTGTGTCACCTCTCTGCATGGCAGCAAGATCTTTTGGACCTACCTGCAGCAAAGATAGATCCGGCACCCGTAAAGGTTTTGGCGATGCCTTTTCCGTCTTATCCTGCTGACGTGTACTAACGGAACAAGGAATGAAAGAGCCTCCTGCCCCTGAGCAGGAAGAACTGACCCCTGGTAGATTTCCAAGAATGAAATCTGTGACCGGCTCATCAATAACACAAGCCTCCACACGACCAGAAAAGTAAGGGGTGCAAACATCTACCAAAGCTAGGGGAAACACCTCAATGCGACCTCCAAAAGAACGACAAAACGTTGAGTCTCACCAGTGAATTGCTCTGGCCGCACAAATGACCTGCGAACACCTGCCGTAGTACAGCCAGTATCTCGAAGCAAAGATGCCTGAAATCCATTGACTGAACCTGTCTCTACAATGAGACCATCTGTCTCCACATGAGACACCATGGAGTGTGCAAGTCTTTTACTAGTCTGATCCTCAGACACATTGGCAGCAGCTGATGATGACGACTGAGTTTGATATGGACACTCATTGGCAAAATGAAACGACACCCACATCGCCAACAACAAGGAGAATCCGAAAAACTCATCTGAAACTGACCTCTGTGAGAACCTTGACGGCGAAAGAATCCACGACCGCGAGGCGGACGAGACGGTCGTGAATATTGCGCACCACGTTGCTGTGAATTGTAAGGACGGTAAAAAGTTCCAGAAGCCGTCTGATAATTGTCAGAGTACTGACGCCCAAGATTCTGGAATGGACCACGCTGTGCCTGTCCACGTTGATGTTTGAAACTTTTCCCCGGACCAAAGCCACGCTGCTGAGAAAATCCGGCTGACACATTAGTTTCAAATAAGGGATCTTTCTCTCTTTTGGCGAACTGTTTTTTCCGGATGTGCTGTCCTGTACTGGTCCGCAATACGGCACATTTCTTCAGCATTATTGATTTGACGCTCCTTTAAAAATACTGCCAGATCTTTGGAAACGCTTTGTAAAATCTGCTCACGAATCAATAAATCGCGTAAAGAATCAAAATCACGTCCAGTATTCGAAAGTTCGATCCAGCGATCGAAAAAGTGAGAAGTGCGGATAAGAAATGCGGAGAAGGATTCCCCTTTCTCCGGCCTAACAGAGCGAAGTTTTTTCTCTGAAGCCTTCCTCCGTGCACTGGAATCGTTTTAACAACTCGGACTTTAGGTCTGCCCACGTGAGTGATTCCTTAGCGGATAAGGAATGATATAAAGTTAAGGCGCTTCCTTTGAATAGGGACGCATATACAGAACCCACTTATCCTTTGGCCAGCCACAAGTTGTAGCATGAGTCTCAAAACGGTACAAAAAAGCATCAATTTCATCTTTGCTCTCATCAAAGACAGGCAGTTTTGGAATATAGGGAGGCTTTCCCTGAAACACTCTTGATTGAGTCGAATCGCCTCCAACTTCCCCAACGTCCTCTGCTACTTCCTCACTTTGGATACGTATCCTTTCCAACTGCAACTCCAACTGCTTCTGCTTTAACACATGTTCTCTCTCCGTTTGTTTTTCCTCTCTTTCCTCTCTTTTCTCTCTCTCTCTCTCCCTGTCTTTCTCCTCTCATCTCTCTCTCTCTGTCTGTCTTTTTCCTCTTTCTCTCTCTCCCTGTCTTTCTCCTCTCTCTCTCTCTGTCTGTCTTTTTCCTCTTTCTCTCTCTCTTTGTTTCGTTCCTCCCTCGCATACGCACGCTCTTCTCTCTCGAACTTCCTCTGCTCGTTTATGTAGGTCATCACCTCATCACCTTGTAACCGTAACTCCTTCGCTTCAGCCATATATTGTTTGAAGGAGGATTCCATTTCGAATTAATCTTAGTAAACACAAAATTGGAAATTGCACCCAAAAGCACTGGAATGGGAAAAAGATAAGAAAAAAAACTAATGATGTTTTTAACACACTGGAATAAAATCCTTATGAATAAAATTGAGCCCTTTACTTTCAACGAAAAGCTGATTCCGGACACTCACTCAATAAGCATAAGAAAGAACGACCGGAAATAAATGTTCCAAAACTAGAACACAAAAGCAAAATGTCAAATGTCAAACAACAAAAGAAAACAAAAGAAAGTCCACACCAACTCAGTAACTAATTTCTAACAAAACTTGTTTTATTAGGGGGAGTTTTTCCCGCACTTGCCACACTCTGTCCTGTAGAAGGAGGCAAGGTCGGTACAAACTCTGGGAAGAGGGGACTATTTGAAATAAAACGATAGGACAGAGAAAGAATTTAAAAAAAAAAAAACTATAGAAGGACGATCAAGGCTTCTCCCACTCTTGAACTAATTGCTGAATTTTAGCAAGAAGCGGTGGGCTCACCTATCTGGGGAGGAAAAAAATTGGGACAAGCAAAAAAACAATTCATATGAAAATCATACAGAGCCAGAAAGCAGAGAGAAGTACTCACTCGCACTGAAAACAAACACTCCTCACACACAAATACATCAACTCAACCGATCAACAAATAATTCAAGCAAATGTTTAACTAACAATGCGCCACCTACTTATTCACTCTCTAAAAATCATATATTAAAACAGGGGGGAAAAACTTATCCCAAAATTCAGAGGGGCACAAGCAGTATCCTTTTCTTTTTCTAGTACAAAAGGGGTTTTAAACAATATCTTTTCAATCGAGAGGGGGAAACAATCAAACTATAATAGAGGGAGTGAGGTGAATACTTCAGGAGAAAAAAAAACCTCAGCTAAACACATTCACACGTGATTTACCGACAAGTCGGGGTCACCCCTGTCACAATGGCCGTGCCTCGTCCACATGCACGCAATCGCATACACCCGCACACGAGACTCGACCTCTCCGGGCACAACCGCAATCTAACTCCAATCACACAAACATCACTATAAAGATTTCATGAAAATTTCTCCCCCTGGCCAACAACCTCAGCGGGGTTTTTATTCCTTTTATTTTTTCTCCAAAGTATATTAAAGAATATTAACCCCTCACATCAAGCTTGCACATTTCAGCCAATACATATTCTTTTACTTCCACTTTTTTTCACTTTTGCTAGTTACATTAATTCATAACTTTGGGTGGTCCATATAGTGACTCATATCCCCAAAGATTCAAAATTATATATTTTTTCTTTTCTCTCTCAGATATACCGGATTCCACTCGGAAATCCTTCCCGGCACAGCGGGATATGAAATAGAGTCTTCCCGACACAGCGAGGTAACAATTAGACTCCTCCCAGTACAACGGGGTAACAAATAAAAATCATCCAAATACTGCGGGGTAACAATTCTTCCAAGGCTACTGGTCCCTCAGACTCCCGTCAGTATTTCCCCTGAACTGGCCGACTGGCTGCTTTCGGTCTTGTTTCAGGACTCCAACATCCCCCAATATACGGTCCTGTAATACAGACGACTTATGAATGAAAATTATATAAAAAGGTACTCACCGATTTTCATCGAACTCTCGAACGACAACCTACCTACCAGATATGTGGATCAGGAGTTTTCAATTTCGATATCAAAACAAAAGAATGCCGAATTATACAATTAATCAAAACTGGATCCACATATCCACTTACCCTAAGTGTACTTAGGTCTGGCATCCAGCCCAATACCGCAGCCTACATATTTCAGTTGGGGCTTAACCCCTGTCTAGGTCAAGCCTAGTTACAGTTACAAAACATTTGCTGTCTTCTCTCCTGACAGCTCGACCAGTGCAGCAAAGAATGACGATTTCTAAATCCAGTCGCCTCAGCAGGTGAACACCCCTGAGTTCCACTCTCCTATTTTCCTACACCCAGGGACCGTATTCACTTTCAGTGAATCCCACTCACTGTCTACCCAAAACTCTAAAAATGGCCATTTCATTTCATCTTTATAGGCAAACAATCACAATAACAACAAACATTACAATAACCAAACCATGGTCTACACTGGGGTCATGACAGCAGCCATACAGCAGGATGGACAGCACCAGGGACTTGTACAGCTTCATCTTTGTAGGAAAGCTGATCTCCTGCTCTTCCAGATCTTGTTTAGCTTTGCCATTGCTGCTGTTGCGATCGCTAGTCTGGTCTTGATTTCTGTTGTAGAGCGACCGTCTTTGGTGAGAGTGGCGCCAAGGTATTTGAAAGCGCCCACTTCTTCAAGCTGTTGTCCGTTCATGCAGATTTCAGCATGGGTGTTGGTTGTGCTGTTGACCAGGACTTTGCTTTTTTCTGTGCTCACTCCCATTCCATATGCACCTGCCCTTTCTTCCCGTCTCTTTGTCAGGTCTTGTAGTTCTTCGTTGCTGCCTCCCATCAGGTCGATGTCATCTGCGAACCTCAGATTATTGATGGTTCTTCCTCCGATGGAGACAGTGGAGTGGAAGTCATGGAGGGTTTCACGCATGATGTTTTCCAGGAAAAGATTGAACAGTACGGGAGATAGCAGGCAGCCTTGACGGACTCCAACTGTGGTCTTGAAGTAGTCCCCTATCTGGTTGTTGAGGAGGACTGCGCTGCTGGCGGTGTTATACAGCGCCTGGATGGTTTGGACGAGACCCTCCTCTATGCCAAACTTTCTGAGCACCTGCCACAGACCCTTGTGCCACACCCTGTCAAACGCTTTCCTAAAGTCAATGAAGTTGTGGAACAGGTCTCTCTGATGTTGTAGATGTTTCTCCATCAGTATCCGGCAGGTGAAGATCTGTTCTACTGTGCTTCTGCCTGCCCTGAATCCAGCTTGTTCTTCCGCCAGGTGTTCTTCCGCCTCTTTCTTCAGTCGATTCAAGATGACTCTGAGCATGATTTTACTGGTGTGGCTAATGAGACTTATTGTTCTGTAGTTCTGGCATTGGCGTAGATTTCCCTTTTTGGGCAGGGGGATGATGAGTGATTGAGTCCATTCTGTGGGCCACTGTTTTGTCTCCCAGATCTTCTGACAAATCGATGTTACTAGAGTGACCAATTCCTTCCCTCCATGTTTGAGCAGCTCTGCTGGAATATTGTCTGCTCCAGGTGATTTCCCTGCCGGGAGGCTGCCGATGAGAGATGATGAGAGAAGAAGTATGTATAATTGATGGAATGACTGATGATGACGACAAGAAGTGTGTGTATGTGTGTGTGTGTGTGTGTGTGTGTGTGTGTGTGTGTGTGTGTGTGTGTGTGTGTGTGTGTTAATCTAATATAAATGTATTAAAAAAAACTTAAGCCATGATTTATATTATGTTGTTTATTGCGAACTGAACTGTGTATGTGTATGTAGTTGTTTAATCCCGTGTCCACAGATGGCTTCTGAAGCAGGAAAAAAGAAGAAAGTCTATTTTTTTCCAAGTATGGACATTGCCCTCATCATGGAAACGCTGCAGCACAACCCCTACAAGAACGGGAATGCTGTCTACACCGCAATATTGGCGCAGCTAAGACAGAGGTAAGGAAACATTTTATGTCTGAAAATTGCTTAAAAATGAACAAAATAAATATGAAATAAACAAAGAAATAAACACATAAATAAATAAATAAATAAATAAATAAATAAATAAATAAATAAATAAATAAAATAAATAAGAATGTGGAAAATAGCTTGCTTTTTTGATTAATACTAGGGAAAAAAAGAAGGGGGGGAGTTGTGTGTGTGTTGTTTTTGTTTGTTGTTGTTTTTTCAGGAGATATTTTTCCTTTCTTCTCCTGATTTTGGGTGTATTTACTCGTTTAGTGACTGTCTGTTATGGCCCAAGCCACTTTGATATTGATATTTGATGTTGATTAAACTTGCATGTAAAACAAAACTCACTGACCAACCTGCCGATCAGACAAATATAACTATGTGCATTTATTGTGAAACGAAACTAATTTTCTCTCCTTGTGTGTGTGTGTGTGTGTTGTGTGTGTGTGTGTGTGTGTGTGTGTGTGTGTGCAGGGAAGATTTCAGTGACGTGGAGAAGAGAACTCTTCAAGACAGAGTAGAGCGATTGCTCAAATCATTTCGCTCTGAGCAGCTTAAGAACATGAAGAGATCGGGCACGGAAGAAGAATACGACGAGAGAGAAAGGCTTCTCCAGGATCTGAGCGACCTTGAGAAGGAGTGGGCGACCCGCAAACGAGAAGCCCCACCCTCTGCAGCCGAAACTAGAAAGAAGGTCACTAGGATTCATGCTGCTACCATCGGCAGACCAATGCAACAACATCTGGCTGCACCGTTGCGACCCACGGCGACCACTACGGCAGAAGACGATCCTGCTGAACCTGCTCCACCAGCTGAAGACCAGTTGCCAAGACTCGATGACGACGAAGAGGCTGCGCCAGTCAACCAACCCGACCACCCTCCAGCTGCAGAGGACAACGCTGCTAATCCGCCTCCAGAAAACGGGCAGCAGAAGCCCAAAGCCAAACGCTTGGCATTCAGCCCGGCGGCGAGATGGTCTTCGACCATTGATTACATGAGACAAAAGCTGGAAAGAGAAGAGCAAGAGAAGAAAACCACACAGGACAATCAAAAAGAGGAGATCCAACTAAGAAAACAGGAACTAGATATCAGAAAGCTAGAGGCAGAAAATGAGCGTATGAGAATAGAGGCACAACAACGCGAACAACAACACAGAGCTAATCTGGAGGAAGAGAGAAGAAAGGAGGAAAGAGAAGACAGAAAGTTAATGATGGACAGACAGAACGAAGAAAGGAAAGAAATGATGGACAGACAAAACAAATTGATGGATGCTATGTTGCAACTTATCCAAGCAAACAAAAAAGAATGAAAAATGGTCAGTTGCAGCATATCATCCACCAAGTTGGTTTGTCTTTCCATCATTTTCTTTCTTTGACTTTCGTGATTATATCGTTCATTTTTTTTCAGTTGCATTCATTGCATGCCAAAAATCGAGTCAAGCAATACATATAAGGAAATTAAGAATTTATTGCTTCAAAATGAATGCTCAAGTAACAGTTTGACAATCTGAATCATTGGTTTTAGTGCGTTCAGTCAGAGAGAGAGAGAGAGAGAGAGAGAGAGAGAGAGAGAGAGAGAGAGAGAGAGAGAGAGAGGTGTGGTGTGTGTGTGTGTGTGTGTGTGTGTGTGTGTGTGTGTGTGTGTGTGTGTGTTCCATGCATACATTTTTAGGAATATTTTCCACAGCTTTCACAAAGCTGAGGACAGTTTCCCAGAATTTATAGTCGTTTGCTACCTAATCGACAGTTATCAAACTGAGTATTTTGTGTGTATTATGTGCGGGTAGTGTTTTAGATCAGTTCAGTCGCAAAGTTTGTTTTTGTATACCATCAAAATCTTTTAACGTTTTATGACAAATACTCTTCCAGTGAAGGTGGCTCCACATCAAAGTATGTTGTAGTCTGTGAGCCGTACATACAAGTGTGGCAGTTTGCAAACAAATGAGCCAGGATGTAGTATTTTCCGACTGGTTGCAAAAACAGTTTCAAGTTCTTTCGGAAATCCACAAAAGCAAAGAGATTCACCACCTTTTGAAAACCCCATTCAACGCTCTGACGAAGAGATGACATGTCCTTGTTGAACAGCTGCTCCTCGGCTGTCAGGTTGGCTGAACGGAATGGTGCTTGAAGGTGATAGCTCAGCGGATATGCAGGATCGCCGTATAAGCAAAAAGCTTCACCATTCGCCTTGTTCATTCTCTGTAGCAGAAGTGGAAGAAGACCGCTGTCGGCCAACATTCCACTATCATGTTTTTTTCCAGCGTAAGGGCCCGATAAATTCACGACAATTCCTTTGGGTGCCATGACGGACTGGAACTTCAGGACATGTCTCCTCTTATGGCCACTGAAGACATGTTTCTGATCCTGCGATGGACGATCGATTTCGCGAGCAGTACCGTCAATAAATCCCCAGCAATTCTTTAGTGGCGCTCCTTTGTCTGCAACAGCCTGAGCAAACCTGTCGGGATCAATCCATGCCTGATCCAGCGACGATAGCTTGTGACCAAACGTTTGCATGATATGGTCAGATACTATTTTAAAGACCAAACTTAGGTACGATGTGGATTTTCCGAACAGTAGGGTTAAATCGCACCATCTGTTTGGATATGCTAATCGTCTCAAAACTAAATAGAGCCCGAATGAGGCAGAAACTCGAATTCTAGTACTGCAAATCACGGGATCAGGAATTCGGAGGAGATGACATAGACGATAGATGTCGTCTCTGCTAAAACGAAACTGGTCAATGCAAACGCTTTCAGGAACATCACGCAGGTTAAATGATACAGGTTTCTTTCTGTTCATTTCTTCCATTTCCTCTTCCATGAAGAGCAAAGCCAGTTCTTCCTCTCCAGCGTCAATGAGAAGCAGAGGAAGTGTGGGATCCGAAGCTTGAGCCATGATCTGTTGACACAAGTGAAATTATTAGAATTATTCTGAGTAATGTATAAGAAATGTTGACAATAACTTCTACTTCGCTACTTCTTCTGTTTACATGTTTACATCATTAATATCCACGCGAAGCTAAACTTCTCTTTCCTTCTTTCTTTGTGTTTCTTTCTTTCTTTCTTTCTTTGGGTTTCTTTCTTTCTTTCTTTGTGTTTCTTTCTTTCTTTCTTTCTTTGGGTGTCTTTCTTTCTTTCTTTGTGTTTCTTTCTTTCTTTCTTTGGGTGTCTTTCTTTCTTTCTTTCTTTCTTTGGGTTTCTTTCTTTTACTTCTTGTTTTGTTTTTGTTTGGACGGGGGAGGGGGGCGGGGTTCTTCTTCAGTCTTTCTTTCATTCTTTCTTTCTTTCTTTCCGACTTTTTTTCTTTTTTTTTTTCTTTTTTTTCTTCTATTGAAGTTCATTGACTTGTTTGTTTACAAATGAGTTTGCTTGTTTACAAATGAGTTTGTCATTTGCATTCACCCGTAAAAACAGACAAAAAACAAACCAACAAAAGTAACCTCTAAGGAAAACTATGGGATGAAACATGTTTGATCAGTTTCCATTTAAGCAACTAAATGAAATACAAAACCTCTGACTTTGGCTTGTGTTTCATCTAAATCTAAATCAGGTGCCTGTGAAATAAAAGTTGTTAATTCCTTTCCACATTGCTCCGCGTTTTTTCCTCCCGCTATCATGACCGCAAGGTCAGCCGCTCCGATTCTGGCACTGTGTTTAGACAAGAAAGGCTGCACTGACAGATGCCGCTAAAGTGACTCAGCCGCAACAGTACACAGTGGTAGCATAGCCAGGGTATTTAGAACATGCAATGAACCGTATTTCATAAAATAAACAAACTAGCGCGTGTGCCACGGTGTGTGTAGTGTGTGTGTGTGTGTGTGTGTCCTACTTGATGGTCTACACTATCACTGAGTATGCTACCAAGGTCACAGTATTGAAAAACAATAATAATAATAATAATAATAATAATAATAATAATAAAATAGTAATAATGGTAATGGTAATAATAGTGATGATCTTATCTATATCTAAAATATATCTATCACAAAACAAAGCAAAAAACAAAACAAAAACAAAACAGTACTTTACCTTGAAAGCTGTGGAAAAACCGAAAAAAATCGTCGTCTTGGCGGTGCTTGTAGTCGGTGCCAGAAAACTGCACACGTGGGTTGACTGGAGTTATTCCCCTTCCCTCGGGGGGGATGGGGGACGTGGGCAAGTTTCACGTGCAAGCTGAAACGAAACCGATTTTACGTACGTGATCCGTACGTATATCTATACGTATACGTATTGCGCGATACGTCACGTCTATGCAAAAAGACTCTATTATACGATTACGTATCTCGTACAATTGAGCGCTTCCGTATCCATTTTACGCCCAGCTTGTGGAAAAAGGTGATCGTTCGTTCTTCGTTTTCATTGTCTTCAACGTTGTTTTTCTTGCCTGAAGAAGACCAAAGATGTCGAAACGCGCTGTTTTGTCTCGTAATTTGTCTCTTTCGTTCGGCGGTACAGTAATATATCTTCTTAGTTGGTTTAAGAAGTTATTGTCAGCGGGGGACTTACAGGTGGTGTACTGCATATGGCAGATCATATTAGGCATCACTGAACGCAACTGAAGTTACGCGTCAGCAGTGCAATTTCTCCTCTGTTGGGATGCCTCCCTATGACGTGACAGTCGATGACTGCTCCATGAGGATTGCTGGTTCTGGGGTTGTGGCAAGACAATCCTGGGTATGGCTGTGGACGTGAGTCCTAATGCGCCATACTCTCTCCCGAAAACTCTTTTAGGTGGACGTACGCCGCTCGCACTCTCATGATGCGAATGTATCCATGTCCAAAATATTTTTGCGCGCTCATGGAACATTTCGGTCTTGAGCTATGTGGGAGGGTGTTGTGTGTGCCTATACATTTATGTTAGTGAATGTTTTTGTACATTTGTGGAAATACAGACGTCTTATTAATGAATGGTTGTTTCAAACACATCGACTTACGTTTTTGTAGCCTAATATTTTCGTTGTCTGACATAATAATAGCAAAAAAAAAAAACACTTCTTGGGCCTGGTAGCGGGCCGTGCGCAAAACAAGAATAATAATAACTCAGATTTTGTCCCTAGAGTCCGACAAGAATTGTTTCCCTTTTGACTGTCTTTCATGGGTTACAACTCGTTTGTCGATTTAGATCTACTATGCTGAGTTTTACTCTGGATGCTTCCGACGTTATTTTAGATGGCGTAATTGGAAATGACGTAATAGCTAAAGAATCGCGTTTGACGTAGGCTAGGCCTACATGAAACGGTTTAGTGTGGCAGAAATTCAGGAACATTTCACATGGGAACCATTTTGTGTGTGTACACAGTTTGCTTTCTGTATGGGGTGAAGTGTTTTTGGCGTCTGCAAGATTTACTCTGGAAACCGTTTTGCGTGTGAGTACAAATGACGTACTACACCGGAATGAGCGACATGGGCCAATGCTACTAAACGTGACACAGAGGAAAACACAGCAAGGGGGAAAAAGTACTTTCACTAGGAACGTGACAAAAGTGATCTAATATACCAGATGAAACAAACAAAAGAAATCATAAGAAAGAGCGAAACATTTGCAAAAAAGAAAATTGCATAAAAAAAGTGTGTCGTTTGGACATTTGAAAAGAAAGTTATGTGTTTTAAGTGATTACAGTTTTGAAATTTAAAAAGCAAAAAAAAAAAAAGCTTTATGATGTATTGAAGACAAATCGAATCTCCCCCGCGAGTGAGTTCGCAATAGGTTTCAACGCTTGGAACGTTGGCAGAAACACTTAAGTACGTGCTACCGGATTTTCT
>CM031603.1:83662799-83677799 GCA_018398815.1 Conus ventricosus
TGAAATGTCTTCATTAAGAAGGAATAAAAAGAATAAGAAAGGATTAAAGGAGGAATTAGTTGTAACTTTCGCCACCATTAGCGAACCATTTAGACACTACTCCAAGGCTGCTGTCGTCTGGTAAATTGAAAAAAAAAAGTTTTCTTGAGAAAATAATTGCAAGTCTTTTGTACGTAGAAGGATAGAGGAATGTTTGGGGACAGATTAGAATTGGCGTTCTCCGTTAAATGTACACAAGCATCGCTTATTTATGATTGAAAATGCGGCTGTCCTTTGTGTTTTGATCTTCAAGAAGTTAAATTCCATTGTATATTCAAGTGTCCATCATATAATCAGATCAGAGAGCTGCATAATCTTAACGTGACTGCTGGCGATATTTTCAATGTGACTGCTGATCAGTCTTGAGTACGATTATTACATATCTGAGTATTGGTTCATCAATGTCGATTTTTTTCCTCCTTTTTGTGTACTTACACTGTACTCTTCATGCTTCTAATCCCCTCCCACGTGATTAAAGACAAAACAGAAACAATGACAAAATGCGCCCGCCCGCGCACACACACACAGAAACACACTAACACACACATTCTCTCTCTCTCTCTAACACACACACACACACACACACACACACACACACACACACACACACACACACACAACCATCGCCTATGCCATACCCTGAAAATAGATATTCCCTCTCTGCAGCGCTGCTCCCACCTTCCAGATCTCTTCTCTATCAATATCTGTCACAACAACAACAACAACAACAACAACCGGATGTTTCCTCGTTCTTAATTTGCAGCCCACCAACGCACGTTGATTTAATAGCCCCTGGACCAGCTAGCATGTACTACTCTGTGGCGCCCTGTGGTTTGCAGGCCGCACACACACACACACACACAAATAATGCACCAAGGCCTTGTTAAGGAGTCGAGTATTAATAGACTGGCGCAATGAGATGGTTTTGAGAATTTTTTTTTTATTGCGTCTGAAAGTTGATTCTCATTTTCTTTCATATGGCCATCAAGGTACAAGCCAGGAGGTACCGAGCAGACAGATTAAAATGAAAGGAATGGGGGCTGATTAGGGACTTCCAACCGGTGTAAACACAGCGGGTGAGGAGTGCAAAGATCTGAACAAAAATGACGTCAACTAAGGGAAGGTCATGTATTTGAAGATTGTATATGGTGTCATCGATGTAAATCCCCATCAAAACAAGGAAATAATTGGTGGGCGAACTTGTTCTTTGCATCAATTATCAGTTTAACATCAAATGCCGGCTCAAAATTAGGGTAGGCCCCTCAAAAAAACAACAACACACACACACAAAAAAAAACCCCAAAACCCGCTGACATGGATTTTAATAGTGATTTCTTGCAGAAAAATAAAAAATAGAAAATAATCCTAATTGCGGCGTGTGTCCCGCAGGTGGACATGAACGACGTGACGGTGGGGGTGCCATATCTGAACCCGGTCTCATCGAGGTGCAGTTGACGGCTCGGGACAGGCTGGTGAGGCTGGGCGAGGAGGTGCCCCTCATCGCCAACATCAACAACGGCAGCACTAAGACCTGCGCAAGGTCACCTTGACCCTCTTCAAGGTAAGACTGTCAGCGGAACAGCAACGAGTGAGGCTACGGGATGCACACGGTAGTTGCTTGACAATGGCGGTTTTTTTTTTTTTTTTTTTGTTTAACCAGTGGGCTCAAAAGTCATGAAATATGGGCTGGTACACACATGGGAACGCACCAGCGGAGGTTCTATCGTGTCACATCCAGTGGCCATGACACAATGGCATCTGCCAGGGAGCAATTATGTCCCTTGACGTCTTAATGGAATGTCCTGTGCGTGCCTGCACCCTATGTGAACACAGCGCAGGCTTCCAAGGGTGGTGCAGGATTGCTCCCACCTGGTTCGTTTGAGGGTAAAATCAAAAATGCTCTATGCACACGAATATGAGAAGATAAGTGGTTTCTCGTTCTTCGTTTTCACTGTCCTAAATGTTATTTGTTTTTGCCTGAAGAAGGCCCAAGAGGTCGAAATGCATTGTGTTTTGTCCGTACTTTGTCTGTCTGTGTCCTTGGCGTAACTAAACCCCCTCTCTTTCTAAATTTGCTTCATTTTCCGCCCTCAGTTACTCCGTTTTGAAACAATCTTAAACAAGTTTATGTAAAATACCGCCAGACATGAACAAACGAATCACAAGACCAAAGCAAAAAACAACAAAAAAAAAACATCTTGCGCCGAATTTGACAAAAAATAAATGATTTGCTCGTTCTTCATTTTCGTTGTCCTGAGTGTGTTGTCTATTTTGCCTGAAGAAGACCTAACAGGTCGAAAAATGTCGTGTTTTGTCTGTGATTCGTTTGTTCATGTCTGGGCGGATTCATTACATAAAACTGTTTTAAGATTTGTTTAAATTTCCGCCTGAAGTCGTCTCATGTCGCAGGTAACTTCATACACTACTGTCGGGTAGCCAAGATTTCCGAATCGCACATCAAACGACCTTCAATGTTTTGAATATTTCTTTTTTTTTTCTCTCTCTCTCTCTCTGTCAGAGTACAATTTCAAGGACGACTACAGACGGCTGGGTGCATGAACACCCAGCTGGTGAAGGTCTTCAAGGTGGCGCTGCCCCCCATCCCTTCCTTCTATCACTGGCACAGAGAGATCAAACGCTTCAAGATTCCCGCCGAGTTTATGACCAGCGGCAGCCTCCGCCCTTGCTCCTTCGTCAAACTCAACTTTTTGTCCGGGTAAACTACTCCGTCAGTCTGTCTCTGTATGTCTGTCTGTCTTAGTACTAGTTTAAATAGAAATGTGACGGTAAGAAATGGGTAACTAAGCCAACACCTTTACCGTTATAACATAATCATTGTCACTGTCATTCTCTCTCTCCCTCTCTCTCTCTCTCTCAGAGCAAGCGCGCGGGCGTGTTTGTGGTGTGTTTATGTGTGTGCGTGTGCGTGCGTGTGTAATTTGCACTGGTAGCTCTGTCTCTTGTCTACCTCTTGTGTATCTCCGCATGCATTTGTGTGTACATGTCCACCGTGTGTGTGCGAGTGTATGTGTCCGTGCGTGCGCTCGTGCGTGTGTTCAATAAGCTTGTGTGTGCATGGTGTGTGTGTGTGTGTGTTCAAAGCGTGCGCGTGAGTGTGTATGTGTGTGCGCTTGTACACGTGTGTGCGTGTGCGCGCGCGCGCGTGTGTGTGTTGCGTGCGCGCTGCGTGCGTGCGTGCGCGTGTGCATGCGTGCGTGTGCTCGCATACGTACGTATGTGTGTGTTTTCAGCTGAAGGTGAAGTGGTGGTTCGGATCCCTGAAGTGCGACGTGTACCTCCTCCTGGGCACGCATGCCCGCCAGAGAATGCCCCTCCCGTCCCCCAACCTACCCCGCCATGAGATCACAGAGGCCGACACACTGCCCACCGCACCTGCCCCTCGCCTGCGACTGCCTTAGACAGCCTCGGCCAAGGGCTGAGCCTGATGCCAACCTCTGTGTTACTTTCAGTTCAGTGTGTGTGTGTGTGTGCGGTGCGTGTGTGTGTGTGTGTGGCGCGCGCGCACGTGTGTGTGTCTTAGTGTGTGTTGGTGTGTCTGTTAGTGTGTGTGTGTGTTAATGTGTGTCCGTGTGTGTGTGTGTGTGTGTGTGTGTGTGTGTGCGTGCGCGTACGTGCGCGCGCATGTGTGTGTGTGTATGTGTGTGCGCGCTCGCGCGCGCGTGCGTCCGTGTATCTGTTAGAGTGTGTTGTGTGTGTGAGCGTGCGTGCGTGTCATCGTTGTTGTCGATTTTGTGTTTTAACACAATCTGCTTTTTTTTCTACCCCCTTCAAAGTTTTAGGAACCGGGCCCTTTATTTAAGAAATGAATTCTAAACATCCATGT
Organism: Conus ventricosus; assembly: GCA_018398815.1. NCBI lineage: Eukaryota > Metazoa > Mollusca > Gastropoda > Neogastropoda > Conidae > Conus > Conus ventricosus. The sequence continues at coordinate 83,666,683 of CM031603.1, forward strand.
TGCTAAATACCTTGCAGAAACTCCTAGCGGCGAGTTTTCAGGGATTTCTGCAACAGAGTTTCAACGGAAACTGATGCAGGGGTATTTTCCAAGGAAACTGGTATTTTTCCCCGTCCCCATCACCCTGTCCTCACCCAGGTAGTAACAAAATGGATGGTGTACAAAAATTCCCGATTTTGATATTTGGCATCAAACCTGTTTTGTTGCTGCATCCCTAAAACGACGAAAGGTGATTTCTAATTCATAGTATAAGGGAAGACCACGTGAATATCGCGTTCAATTCTGTTACCAATTCTGACTCGGGGCACAATCTGCGTGCTTTCTGTACATGTATTTCGTGGGGAAAGCCAACAATTTGGACAGACTTGTGTGGAAAATACTGGAGCAATAGGGGTGTAATATGTAGCTTTCAGTTTAACATATGACTGTAGGAACTTTGAAACGACTCACCCAAAAGGATACTTGTGTGAATCACTTTCGCAATTTCACGCAAAGTGCTTTTTTTTGTGTGAACAGGTTAAAAAAAATGGATACGTTTCTGAATGACGCGTGCAATTTTTAATGCAGTGTAAACTTACAGCCTCTGTGTGAAGAGATTAGAAAGGATACATGCATGAACCCTTCGGGCGCTCTTCAAAAGATGTAGGTCTGTGGATGCTGCTACGAAACAATGGGGCAGTTTTTTCTGTTTTAATGTAACGTTCGTTTTTAATGAATAGGTACGAAAAAGTAGTTTTGTAAAAATTAAAAAGAAATTAAAATTTTAAAAAAGCTGAAAAAATCGTTTAGCAACGTGCACTTTCTGTGTGAACAGGTAAAAAATAGGTACTTGTGTGAAACAATGGGGAGATTTTCGTATGACGTGCATTTTTTGTGTGAAATGGGAACAAAGTGAAAACTGTATGAAAAAAATAATGTACAATTTTCATAAAATGCTACCTCTACACATTCCGTGCGGACAGGTGAAAAGGGCATTGGTACAAAACGGTTGGTCAGTTTTCATATAACGTACGTTCATGTGTCAACAGGTCAATTCATTTTCCTGCGCGAGAAATAAGGGGTGAATGTTTTTTGTTTGGCTGTCAGTTGCTGGATTTGGCACCATGTTGGATTATGTCCTTTAAGCTGACGAGGAGTATTTGCATATCTGTTGCGTTAGACTTTTATCTTTTTTTCTTTTTTTTTTTCTTTTTTCTTTTTCCCCTCTTTTTTGTGACGAAATTTCATCGCCCATTTACATTGGCGATTGATCTTTATTACACAGACACCAAAAAATGACTCAGGTTTTAAAGGATAACTTTTTTTTTATTTGCAGCTTATCTTAAAAAACATTTATGAACTGTAAATACTCGAAGTGCTCTGGCTTCTTACAGTATTCATGCTCGACGCAGTACACGTTCAATCTTTGACAGGAGACTTGGTAGACCCGAATAGTTCACAGTTCTACAGGCTAAAAGGATTCCTGCTCGAGATTCAAACATCTTGATTCTAAACCTATCCTGTACAACTCTACTTTAAATAAACAAAATCAGATATTCAAAAACTGAAGCGTGACCAAAGAACACGAACAGGGGTGCTAAACATACCCTGTGTTCGATACTGATGATAACGGCAATCCAGTTTTGTGTGATAATTTCAACCCGCAAGCGCAAAAGCTTGGTTAGATTTGACAACTGTACAAATTTCTGTTTTTGGTAAGACAATGTGAATGTTCAACGTGTGGTGAAAATCTGATGGCTCTACCTGCGCGTGCGCGCGCGTGTGTTGGGGCGTGTGTTTGTGTGTGTGTGTGTGTGTGTGTGTGTGTGTGTGTGTGTGTGTTTTATTTGTTTCTGAATGACGACTTTACGGGTGGCCTACTCATCCAGCGTGGGGGAAAAAAAGTTCGTTTTCTAAGAAATTTTTTATCTCAATATCTTTGTCTGCATATTGCTCAGAAATCATATGACCGTAATCGTCCGTCTACTAATGCTTTTGGTAAGGCGATCTTTAACTGGAGAACAGACGAACACAGCTATATGGTCCCTTTTGGTAAGACGCAATGATTTTGAATTGTCTAAAAGAGTCTTTGAAGTGTGTGTCCGTGCATGAGAGAGAGAGCCTGTACGAGCGCACGTGCATGAGTGTAATACGTCCAAGCACTAGCTGAACGAATCTCTTAGGCATGATGAACACGGCTACAGCGGGTATGTTATGAACTTTCAGAGTGCCTTCATTCCCCGCTTTCTACGTTTCATTAGTTCGTTCACTAAAATCCATGTCATTGTATAACAGCTAGTTGGTCTGTGGGCACCAAATATTCCGACCCCTTTCATGTATGACTTCTGAGTGCCGCCATTTTTGTTAGATTTAGAGAGAGAGAGAGAGAGTATTACACAGATTGATCATTTTTATATCTCTAAGCATTTTACCAGAAAAATAAGTGCAGTGCATAAGGCTTTTACGCTGGTTAACTTTTATAGGCATCATGCTATGAGGGGAAAAAGAACAGCAACATAAACTATGGCTGTGTAATAATACATCTTGCATACCAGAACAAACCTTCAGTGTTTGAAATGGTTTCCTTGTTTGTGAGAGAGCGCCTGTCAGTCGACTCAGCCGCCTACCTGTCTGTCTCTCTCCTTGTGTGTGCGTGTGTGTGTGCGTGTGCGTGTGTGTGTGAGCGTGCGTGTGTGTGCGCGCACGTGTATATGTGTGTGTGTGTGTGTGTGTGTGTGTGTGTGTGTGTGTGTGTGTGTGTGTGTGTGAATTTCAGCCATTCATACACGTATTCATATGCTGACAGATAAGAATCTTCCAACACAAATTACTCATCATACATAATCCAGGTGCGTATAATTCTAAAGAACATTTTGAAATCGGATCAACGATAGTCAAGAGCCTACTATCAAATAAAGCCGGCTGTGTAAGTTAGTGACACGACAAGCGTTCGAGACCCACCGTGCTTGTGTGCTTCATTTCTGACATGTTGACACTACCAGAGGTGACTAGAAGCAAAAAGACACACAACCCATCAATGGGGAGGGGGAGGGAGGGCCGGCCTGATAGAGAGCCACTCGGGTCAACAGGAAGAGGCGCATGCCTTTGATATACGCAACGGAACTCGAACTAACGAAAGCCGCAGATGCTTATCCTGCACTTCTATTTCTCTGGTGAAGGAGACATGCTTGTGACGAATAGAGAGACATGTAGTCCTAACACTGCAGAAGCTGCAGACAGACACGGCAAACTACGCTTTACGACATGTATACATTTTAGAGCATCAAAGGTGCCGTTTACCTCTTAGTAGTCCGAGGTTTTTTCGAACGGGTGGTTCCCAGTCGGAAATGCTTGTAACTGAATTCAGTTTCAGGTTGGTTTGCTTCTAAAAATTCCAGGTAAACCGCCCCCTGCACCAAAGATTGTGCGCGCGCGCACGCACACACGCACGCACGCACGCATACACTCGCGCGTGCTCGTGGCAGACAGATAAACACACATATAGACAAGAGCGCCCACGCCAGCGCGAGAATGCTTTCGCATGCACACCGCAAAAAGCCACGCAAACTACTCCTCTCTCTCTCTCTCTCTCTCTCTCTCTCTCTCTCTCTCTCTCTCTCTCTCTCTCTCTCTCTGTCTCTCTCTCTCTTCTCTCTCACTCTCTCTCTGTGTCTGTCTCTTTCTCTACCTGTCTTACGCGCGCGCGCACTCTCTCTCTCTCTCTCTCTCTCTCTCTCTCTCTCTCTCTCTCTCTCTCACACACACACACCACCACACACACACACACACACACACACACACACACACACTCTCACGATCACTCACACAAGAGAAAGAGAGAGAATTGAAACATTTTAAGATCTTCAGTATAACAGCAGCCGCACATCAGTGGCCCATTTATTGTAAAGCCTATACATTATGAAGATGTCCGCCATTTCCAGCGACCATTTGTCAACGAGCTAATCATTCTTCATATAACAAGTTTAATTCCAGACGTAGGCATATTGTTTTTAAGTACTTCATTGACCATGAAAATGAAAACGAAAACGTTCAGAAATCCAGTTTTCATTTGAAGATCAGATATTGGATGCGCCAGGAATTCGCTTCCATGGACGCAGCTAGCGGGACAAATATCTCTCTCTCGCTCTCGCTCTCTCTCTTGCTCTGACGTTTCATTATCTTTTAGTCATATTTGGTTTGGTTTGTTTCGAGTTTTCTTCTTTTTTTTACCGTCCTGACTATGAGCTTCTTTGTATGTTGTGTTGTGTGTGTGTGTGTGTGTGTGTGTGTGTTGTGTGTGTGTGTGTGTGTTCATTTGTTGAAAAGATAAATGAAAATGTGCCGCTTTAGAAACATGTGTTAGTAAATGTTGGTAGCTCGTCTCGTCTCTCTCTCTCTCTCTCTCTCTCTCTCTCTCTCTCTCTCTGTCTCTCTCTCTCTCTCTCTCTCTCTCTCTCTCTCTCTCTCTCTCTCTCTCTCTCCATCATGCACAGGAATGTGTTGATGAACAAATCATAGAAATTCTGTGTACACTGCCAGTTCAAGGTAATCGTTGTCCACTCAGGCTACATCTTTCAACATAAGATAGCATGATCAACAGGTGGTTCGAATCTCCTGCAGGAAGAAGTGTCAGTCGTCAGAAAACGTCTATAGGTCACCCAGCTTCCTGCTCAAGATTGAAACGATTGTAGACGAAGGACACTTGGGACGTCTGCTCTTGTTGTTGTCACTGCGTTAGGGTAAAATATAGACAGTCAACTGTACAAAGAAGCTTTCAATGTGTCGTTAATTACAAAAACAAAAAACAGCCTACAGGTGATTAACGAACGTAAAGGTTGAAGAAGGAGATGTGGAAGTATGTATATGTGTGTGGTGTGTGAGTGGAGGGGGGGGGGGGGGTGAGGAGGAGGGGAAGGAGCTAGAGGGAATAGAGAGGGAAAAGAGGGAGAGGGCATAAGAGGGAGAAGGGCGGTGATGGGGAAGGGCAAGTTTTTTAATTATTTTTTTTAATCTTTCTCTGCTCGACAGTCTTAAAAAGATACAAGCAGGAGTGAAGAACACGGCGCCCCCCCCCCCCCCCCCCCCCCCACACCTTTCCCCCGCCCTCACCTCCTGTGCCTCTTCCCCGAAAGTTTGTCAGGGAAAAAAAAAAAAAAAAAAAGCAATAAGTACAACGACAACAACGACCTCCGCCCCTCCCCCTCCCCCACCTTCCCCCCGCCCTCACCTCCTATGCCTCTTCCCCGAAAGTTGTCGGATAAAAAGAAGCAAAAGCAATAAGTACAACGACAACAACGACCTCCGCCCCCCCCCCCCCCCCCCAAAAAAAAAAAAAAAAAAAAAAAAAGAAAAAAAAAGAAAAAGGACTGATAAAATAAGTAAACAGATCGATCGATCGATAGATAAACAGGTAATCAAATAGAGAAAGAAAGAAAGAAATGTGGAGCGACTAGGACGAAATGGGACAAGCAATGACCGCTCTGTTTTCCCCCTTTCCTGAACGACTGCAACATGAGAAGTCGGAGAGAGACAGAGAAAGAGAGAGAGACACACAGAGAGAGGGACAGAGACAGAGGCGGAGAGACAGAACAGTCAGTCCTGTTGTCTACTTCTCTATTATTCTTTTCCCTCGAGCGACGTCAGAATTCTAAAGAAGGTTAAATTAAAGGCAGACAGATCAAAGCAGACTGTTACCATCCCCTTCGCGGAAATCAAGCCACATTACCGCAGGGCATGACAGAGATAAGCAGAAGCAAAAAAAGAAAAGACTTATACCTTTTTTTTTCCCAAATGATGTCATTTTCAGGGAATGACACCGAATGAGAACGAAAGAGAGCAGCACAGTTAGGTGTGTTTGACTTTCTTTCATGCACAATGCCAGAATTTTTTTTTTTTTAAGTGTAGAAAAAAAGTAAGATCTGTTTGTTTTTTCTTTCATGCAGGAGGCCAGAATTTGAAAGAAAAAAAAATTACAAAAGGTCAAACAAGAAATAAGTCGCTCTTCTTGCTTCCATAATAAGTTAACAACTAACATGCCCCTAACGCCAAATTAATACTCCCATTGGCACCCGTTCGCCTGGCACGAGGGCAGTGAGTGCCACAAGCAGCATTAGTTTTGTCTGTTTGTTTTGGGTCTAACCTATCTTTATATTATCTATCATGTACTTCTTCCCATTTCACTTACCCCCCCCCCCCCCCCCTCCTCCTCCCCCCGCCCCAAATTGAAGCACAATTCTTTTCCGTTCTCTTTTCTGAAAGACAATGGCATATTACAAGGGAAATCAAAGGTAAGAAGCAGCCACTTTCCCACTTCTAGGTAAACGATGTCGGCATACTGTTAGGAAAGACAAAGGTAAAAGGTTATCCTTCTCCGCGGCATTTTTTTTTCCCCGAAGGATGACTTCATACAACAAGGAAACACAAAGGTAACAGGCAATCCATTTCCGCGGAAACATAACCTCATGCTACAAGGAACCACAACAGTAAAAGGCAATCCTTTTTGTTTCTGAAAGATGCTACAAGGACCTCCAACGGTAAAAGGCAATCCTTTTCCAATCCTTTTTTTCTGAAAGATGCTACAAGGACCTCCAACGGTAAAAGGCAATCCTTTTCCAATCCTTTTGTTTCTGAAAGATGCTACAAGGACCTCCAACGGTAAAAGGCAATCCTTTCCAATCCTTTTTGTTTCTGAAAGATGCTACAAGGACCTCCAACGGTAAAAGGCAATCCTTTTCCAATCCTTTTTGTTTCTGAAAGATGCTACAAGGACCTCCAACGGTAAAAGGCAATCCTTTTCCAATCCTTTTTTTCTGAAAGATGCTACAAGGACCTCAACGGTAAAAGGCAATCCTTTCCAATCCTTTTGTTCTGAAATATGCTACAAGGACCTCCAACGTAAAAGGCAATCCTTTTCCAATCCTTTTTGTTTCTGAAAGATGCTGCACGGACCTCCAACGGCAAAAGGCGGTCCTTTTTCAATCTTTTTTCTCCTAAAAGATGTTAGAAGGACTTCCAATGGTAAAAGGCGATCCTTTTCCAATCCATTTCCCCCCTGAAAGATTTATAAGGACCTTCAACGGTAAAAGGGAATCCTTTCCCATCCTTTCTTTTTCTCTAAAAGATGCCACAAGGACCTCCTACGGTAAAGACAGTCCTTTTTCAATCTTTTTTTCACCTGAAGGATGCTACAAGGATCTCCAACGGTAATAGGCAGTCCTTTTCCAATCCCTTTTTGCCCTGAAAGATGTTATATGGGCCCCAACAGTAAAAGGCGATCCTTTTCCAATCCTTTCTTTTTTTCTTCTGAAAGATGCTACAAGGACCTCCTACGGTAAAGGCAGTCCTTTTCCATTTTTCTCTTTTTTCTAAAAGATGCTACAAGGACCTCCAACGGCAAAAGGCGATCCTTTTCCAATCCTTTTTTCCCCTGAAAGATGTTATAAAGACCTCCAAATGTAAAAGGCAATCCTTTTCCAATCCTTCTTGTTCCGGAAAGATGCCACAAGGACCTCCAACGGTAAACGGCAATCCTTTTCCAATCCTTTCTTTTCTGAAGGATGCCACAAAAATCCCCAACGGTAAAAGGCAATCATTTTCCCATCCCTTTTCCCCCCCTGAAAGATGTTGTAAAGACCCCCAACGGTAAAAGGCAGTCCTTTTTCAATCCTATTTTTTCCTTCTCAAAGATGCCACAAGGACCTCCAACGGTAAAAAGGAATCCTTTTCTTATCCTTTTTTTTCCATGAAAGATGCCACAAGGACACACTAACGATAAAAGAAAGTCCTTTCCCGCTTATTTTTTTTCCTTCGGGAAAAATGTGCCAGCATGCTACAAGGAAACCCAAAGGGTAAGGGCAATCCTTTTCCAATGCCTTTTTTTCTGAACGACTCCAACATATTAGAAGAAGGTAAAAAGGCAATCTCTTTCAACTGTCTGTTTTCTGAATAATGCCTTTATAGCACCAGGAACCCTGAAAAGTAAAGAATCTTTTTCTACTATCCCCCCCCCCCCCCCCCCCCCCCCCCCTGAGCGATGCCAGCATACATGGTGAAAAAGACCATCTGTTCCCACTGCCTTCTTATCTGAACGGAAATGGGTACAAAATGGCAAGGAATAGTACATTGATGACTGAGAACAGGGAAAAACGAACAGGTACTAAGAAAACGGCAAAAAAAAGTAGGAATTACTACAAAATTCCAAGGAAATATACAAAATGACAGAAAATGTCAGAAACGGCAAGGTAAAAGCTGGAGTAAAGTCAAATTGCTTATCGCTCAACGAAACACCGAAAATACACCAGGGATGAAAACCAGTTACACACAGAACTATGTACAGATCATAATACTAGAGATCATATCCCGATCCAAGGAAAGACCTGGCACTAAAAGATGAATCTTCAACAAAGTTCATCACCGTACCGTGTAAACAGCAAGAAAATGGCAGACAAAGATAGACTGTTTTCAAAATGTCAGCAACGAAATTAAGACCTGGCTCTAAAAGTTGAATCTAAAACAAAGTTCATCACCATACCGCGTAAAAAAAAATATAAAAAAAAGAAAAGAAAAAGAAAATAGCAGAAAAAGATGGATTAAAAAAGGCAGTAAAATGTAAAAAAAAAAAAAAAGGTTTAGAAAATTTCCAGAGAAAATGTCGGAAGAGATACTGATAAACCGCTACAGCTTCATACTCAGGAGTGATTCATGTTGGCCAGCGCATTTCAACTCTGTTGCACCCGTAAAAATAATTGGAACAAGACAAAGACATGTGGAGGTTTCAACAGGCAATGATGGGGTATGTCATCTATGGTACCCAGGGCACCCACCAACGGGCAGCTTGATTAGATTGAGTAATATATCCACACGAAACAGCAACGGGCTACTGCTGCACTATCACTCGTCTTGGACACTATAAAATGTCAACGTGTCTATAGTGTTACCAGAAGCTGCCCCAGCTGAAACAGGTGTACTAACTTACACGGCAGAGCTTTTGTTCATCTTCTTTCTACTTCCGAGCTAGTCCAAAGCGGCACAGCGAAGGATGTCAAGGTATTCCTTTTTTTTTCCCCTGAATGTTTTCATCACCATTGTGTCTACAGTGGCTTAGCGATGGACTCCACGACACACGTCGGTTCACATCTTGCGTCTCTCTCTAATCCGGGCACAACAACGGATATATGACGTCAGTGTAACCGTGATTTTCTCTTTTGTTCCTTTCTCTTGTTAGGGCGGCTGAGCGACGGATGTGACACACCGATGTACACTTAAGTTATTTTTTAATTCTTCATCAGTATTTCCAAGGCAGCTCAACATACCAGACTAATAAAGTATGTCACCGTTTTCGTTGCCTTGAAAAACAATAACAAAACCAACCAACCAACCGACCAACCAACCAACCAAACAAACAAAAAAGTTAACAAACAAACTAATAAAAACCCATAACAGTTACTCCAAAGCAGGTGAACAATACACCACTAGAACGCTTTGGCTTACCAACGGGTTTCTCCTTCATCCAAGCGGCAATAACTCTCGTTGGAGGTCGTCACTCCTTCGGGTTGAAGCTAATCAGAAATGTGTCTGTGCTGAACCCGGTACCTCTCCGAACAGAGGCTGACCCAGAGATGTGTGTTGAAATGTGATGAGGCGGTTGACGGCCCAACTGAAGCTGACCAGATGACACCTGTCGTGATTTTTTTTCGGTGGGGGTTGAGTTTAACGCCACACCGAGCTGATGCTGACCAGATGTTGTCTAGCTGTGGTCAGTCTGGCTCTACGCCAGGCTGGGACTGACCAGGAGAAATCTGTCCAGTCGTGGGGAGTCTGGTACTGCTTCAGACTGGAGGAGATCAGCAGAACTCTGCCCAGCTGTGATACATCCAATATTACACCTGGTTGAAGCTGACCCCTGGAGTGTCTGTCTCTTTGTGGTGAATCTGGCACTGCTCCGCTTGATAGTGGGATGGAGATGTCTGTCTCTGGTGAATCTGCTGGTATTCCACATTGGAGATGGGTTGGGAGATGTCTGTCTTGTTCTGGTCAGTCTGGTACTACTCCAGGTTGGTGTTAGGCAGGGAGATGTCTGTCTCGTTATTTGTGAACCTTGTACTTCTCCAGGCTGGTGTTGAATGGGAGGTGTCTGTCTTATCCTGGTGAATCTGATACTACTCCAGGTTGATGCTGAATGGGAGGTGTCTGTCTTGTCCTGGTGAATCTGATACTACTCCAGGTTGATGCTGAATGGGAGGTGTCTGTCTTGTCCTGGTGAATCTGTTACTACTCCAGGTTGATGCTGAATGGGAGGTGTCTTTCTTGTGCTGGTGAATCTGTTACTACTCCAAGTTGATGCTTAATGGGAGGTGTCTGTCTTGTCCTGGTGAATCTGATACTACTCCAGGTTGGTGCCGGATGGGGAATGTCCGTCTTGATCTTGGGAAATGGTGCTACTCCAGTTTGTTAGTGGATGGAGTTGTCCGTCTTGCTCTGATGAATCTCCTACTACTCCAGGTCGTTAGTACATGGCAGATGTATGTCTAGTACCGGCGAATCTGCTGCTACTCCAGGTTGTTAGTGGATGGAGATGTCCGTCTTGTACTGGTGTATCTGGTACTACTATGATTTTTGTTGCATAGGGATATATCTGTGTCGTTCGGGAGAATCTCATACTACTCCAGGTTGATGATGTGTGTGAAGATGTCGGTCTTGTACTAGGAACCTGATACTTCTCCATGTTGATGCTGAATAGGAGATGTTCGTCTCGTTGTGGCGAATCTGGTACCTCTTAGGTTGAAGCTGATCAAAAGATGCCTGCCCTGCGGTGATGGATACGCCTCTGCTCCGAGAAGGAGATGACAGGATGTGTTGGCTAGTCTGTCCGGCCGATGTGGTACCGCTCCAAGTTTGTGGGGGACAGGGGAAGGGCGCACGTGGCGTGGGTCCCCAGGAGCACCTCCAGGTCACACTTGAGGGAGCCGAACAGCCACTTGAGCTTGAGCTGGTGGTCAACACATAGCCACAGTGGTTTTGCGTTTGTAAAGATAAGATGAGATAAGAGAAGATGAAATTCATTAAGTACGAGGGTAATAGATAAGCTGATACGCTTTTTTTTACATCCAGTCCTCGCCCTGAGTAGGGACTACAATATG
>CM031603.1:83682799-83702799 GCA_018398815.1 Conus ventricosus
GAGCCTTCGACGACAATAATTGTATAGACACCACCTACTAAGCCTTCGACGACAATAATTGTATAGACACTACCTGCTGAGGCCTTCGCCGACAATAAAATTTTATAGACACCACCTACTAAGCCTTCGACGACAATAATTGTATAGACACTACCTGCTGAGCCTTCGACGACAATAATTGTATAGACACCCCCCTACTAAGCCTTCGACGACAATAATTGTATAGACACCACCTACTAAGCCTTCGACGACAAAATTGTATAGACACCACCTGCTGAGCCTTCGACGACAATAATTGTATAAGACACCACCTGCTGAGCCTTCGACGACAATAATTGTATAGACACCACCTGCTGAGCCTTCGACGACAATAATTGTATAGACACCACCTACTGAGCCTTCGACGACAATAATTGTATAGACACCACCCGCTAAGCCTTCGACGACAATAATTGTATAGACACCACCCCCGCTAAGCCTTCGACGACAATAATTGTATAGTCACGGAGTCAGCGTGTTTGAGTGCCTCCTCCCAGAGGAGCCACCAGATCCGTTCAACTACAGTCCCCATGAACTCTCTGACAGGGCGACCTCGACACAAACTTATCAACAGCATAGCCGTGGAGACGAAATCGAAACTTAAGGTCACCATGAGAACAGGTATGAAGGACCACAGAGTTTTTTGTGGTTTTTTTTTTAGACTTATTTAATGCAAACCGACGAGAAGACGGATGACGAAGATGATGTTCTTGAATTCCATTCTGGTCTGAGACAGTGTGATAGGTCTGTACCTTACGTTTTACTTTCAAAATGTCTTCTGGTGTGAACCAGACCCGAGAGATACGGACACCTGCAGTAGTGGTCAAGCAATTTGAGCCACACTCTCAGAGGCGACCCCATCATGTGGATGAAGCTCCACTGTGTCGTTCCCGTCTTCCCAATTTGAGCGCACAGCAAACTAAATTCCGGTATGGGCCGATCCCCCCCCCCCCCCCCCCTTCCGAATGACTCTTATGGGAATCGAACTCACGATCTCTCAGCCGGGAGTCCTCGACCCTAACCACTGCGCCACAGCAGCCTCACTGGCATTTTTCCACCTAAAGGTCTACAGGCTGTGGAAGTCGTGAGAAACATCCACAAGACCCCGGCCCTCACCTGTACGCCGTGAACCCCGAACCGCTCCACCGCACGCAGGTGTTGCGGACAACGATCTCCCGCTCAGCCACCAGCGTCCTCTCAGCCCTGGCCCGACCGCCCGTGCGTCGCGGGGTCCTCCGTGACCCTCCAGCTCCGTGTCCAGGCGGTAGTAGGTCACCGTGGCCTCCACGAAGTTCTTCACTCTCCCGCAGTACAGGGTGCGGTGGTCGAAGAGCCAGGTGTCGGGGAGGTCGTCAGGCAGTTCCACCTTCACCCTCTGGTCGCAGAAGGAAGAGACGTCGAAGTCCTCGCCCTCGTGCACTATCACGTCACCGGGGTCTTCTGGCAAAGAGACACATTGCAGAGAAGTGGATGAGACACAGCACAAAGACACAGGACTGTCCGGTACGAACATACAGAAAAATGTGGACATGTAGAAACATACAGCTATGTGAGAGAGGCACAGACATAATTCACAATGGCAGTGCCTGACCTACAAGTGATGATGAAGCATTTCTAGTGCCCTATGAAAGCCGAGAAGAAAAAAAACACGAACAAAACCGGTCGCATAATGGCAGTAATGGTATGATAGCTGAATCCATTTTCTTTTGTACAAAACTCGTTAAAGACTCTCAAATGCTGCAAAAGAGTGTTTTAGATGAGACCAGTATTTCTTTTATGATGATGATGGTGATGATGATGATAATGATGATGATGATGATGATGATGATGATGATGATATGATGATGATTTTTTATTATTATCTTTATTATCATTATCATCCTTATCTTTATAAAAACAGCAACAATAATGATAATACTAATAACAATAATAATAAACATTAATAATGATAACAATCATCATCATCATCATCATCATCATCATTAGTGTTATTGTTATTATTATCATCATCATCAATATTATCATTGTTATCAGTATTACTATCATCATATCATTAAAATCATCATGATCATCATTGTTGTTATCATTATCCTCATTACCATTTTTAATATCATCATCCTCATCATTATTATCACTATTATTCTTATTATTACCATCATCATCATCATTACCGGCGGATGGCTCCTGCGTGTGATCCACGGTCACCAAGCACCGCACGTACAGCTCGTCCCTGACCACGCGGGCCCTCGTGCTCGTCGACGGCTCCGTCCACCGCGTGCAGCGTCCAGTGGAGCGGAACTTGATCGTGGTGGCTGCCGGACGAGGACAGACAGACAGACAGACCGAGTCGCCATCACTGTCACAGTGTGTGTCAGGGTCTGTCCATTGGTGGTCTTGTGTTCGTCATCGTCGTCATCGTGCGTGTTTTTGTTTTGAATAGCGTAGGCGACCTGCCTGTCTTCCTCAAAAGATGGACAGCATCATCGTCAGTATGTTTTTCTTTTCATTTTAACAAGAAAAAATAGCCGAAGAAAAAACAACAACAAAAACGCAAAACAACAACAACAACCTGCAGATATACGTAATATGTGCATGTGAACTCTCTCTCTCTCTCTCTCTCTCTCTCTCTCTCTCTCTCTCTCTCTCTCTCTCTCTCTTTCACTGTTGTAAAATAATCTCTCTCTCTCTCTCTCTCTCTCTCTCTCTCTTCTCTCTCTCTCTCTCCTTCTCTCTCTTCTCTCTCTCTCTCTCTTCTCATAAACGATCTCTCTCTTCTCTCTCTCTCTCTCTCTCTCTCTCCTCTCTCTCCTCTCTCTCTCGTTGTCTCGTCTCTCTCTCTCTGTCTGTCTGTCTCTCTCTCTCTTCTCTGCTCTTCTCTCTCTCTCTCGTCTCGTCTCTCTCTCTCTCTCTCTCTCTCTCTCTCCTCTCTGTATTGCTGACAACTCAGCTAGTTGTACAGAAAAAGACGCTCAGGTTGATATCACGTAAAATCAATGGGCACCAAAGTCCTTCAACAAACAACAAGGCGAAAACATGAAGATTCGTTGTGACTTACAAACCAGCTTGATCGGTCTGTTGGTGATGATTCTGGCGTTGAAGAAGATGGTGGAGCCAGGACTCGCCACATCGTGTCCCCTGGCTCCAATACTAACTGGATATTCGTTGGTAACCTTCGAGAACTTCTCTCAGCCTGCAAATCAAGTATCGGCCGGTCAGTGGAGAAGTTTTCCAAGTGTTCACCCCCTCCGAAAGACGCGAACTCTTTCCGTCAATATCAAAATGTTTGGCGTGACTTTTTTTCCCCCTGTGATCGGTGTAAATCACTTTAGATGATTTATGTAGTGTTACCGACTATGCCTATTATAGGAGGTTTAACTTTACGTCATAGGAACATGTTAACCTTCCCACCTCTCAATTACGTCGAGTCAGGCTACTGACCTCATTGGAGTCTCATGAAGAAGAGAATACCAAGTAGTATTTCCTTCGTGAAATGAACCGGTCCTTGAAAAGAATTGATTTATTATGAATCATGAACGAAAAATGGGAGGGGTTTTTTTTCATGTAGCCAAATTCAACTGCGCCGACATAGCGGAACACTGAAATGCGACTTCTACTAGACGAACTTATTATCATAATTGATTTACGAAGACTGGCATTCAGACAGTACTGGACATGTGCATAATTGATAAGACAGTCCTGCATAATGTGAAGATGAGTAGGTGGCCCATCACCATTCACAAGACTAAAGCTGCGAATCCCCTTAACTTCACACAACACCAAACCAACTCCACGGTTTGATAAAGAGATTGTGTCCGAATAAAAGACTGCCGGAAAGATTTTCCAAAACACCATCGTCCCGATTGAGAACTTCTGCCGGTCACCTACTGAATTCGGACAAAGAAAACATGGAGATTGCTCCGGGCAATGATATTCAATTTAGGCTTAACCAACCTGTTATTCTTTATGATAATAGAAAGAAGCAGCCGTGTGGAGGTGGGGGTGGGGGGGGTGGGGTGGGGTGGGGGCTAAGAAGTACTCTTTCTTCTTCTTTACCCCCTGTGGGGTCTCTTTGGGAACTCACACTAAAGAACAGGTGTCTTTAGTTCTTAAGGGGGTATGGGACTCCGCAAATGTTCCTCCTGTCCATTCTGCTATGTCAGACTATTATCCTCCCCCCCCCCCCCCCCAAACATACACACACACGCGCCACACAAAACACACGCGCGCGCGCCGCGCACACACACACACACACACACACACACACACACGCCACACACACACACCGCGCGCCCAGCGCCGCACACACACACACACACACACACACACACACACACACACACGCACACAAACACGCACACACACACGCACGCACGCACGCACACACCACACACACACACACACACAACAAAACACACCTCCTCCTCCCAGTACTCGTCTCCCTCTATCAAGATATATTATGTAACAGTTGTCACATCAATGCCCGGAGACACAGTTTAGATGATGTTTAGTGTCCCGGGCTGGTTTGTTTTCATCGTCGGATCCATTATACCAGTTTCCAATGAACATTGTAAGTCACCTGTGTGTGTAAAACGGTGAACCACACATCACGGCTAAAGGAAGAAGCACAACAAATAGTTATGGCGGAAGTTGAAGTTGCGATGGATTTATTACACTTCTGTGCCAAATTTTCACAAACTATGTTGTGTTTCCACGATCTTCGACCCCATACACACAAATATGTATTTCTTCAAAACACAGGTTTTAACTTACCATACTTCTGCAGGTTTTCCTTTTTTTATTCTCTGAAATCAGGTAACAATTCAAGTTCAAACGGTTTGAAGTAGTGGTATCCACAGGAAATTGAAACAAACTGTACACAAACTGCCACAGATGTGAAGAAGCTAAACAGAAATGCAGGGAAAGTATGATCCTTGTCCAAGAGCACGTGAAAAACGAACCAATATTGAAGACTGAAGACCCCCCTCTCTCTCTCTCTCTCTCTCTCTCTCTCTCTCTCTCTCTCTCCGTTGTTGTGTGTGTGTGTGTGTGTGTGTGTGTGTGTGTGTGTGTGTGTGTGTGTGTGTGGTATACGTGTGTGTGGTGCGTGGGTGCGTGCGTAGTGTGTGTGTGTGTGTGCGTGTATGTTGTGCGTGTGCGTGTGTGTGTGTGTGTGTGTGTGTGTGTGTGTGTGTGTGTTTGCGCGCGCGCGCGCGCGAGCGTGTGTGTGTGTGTGTGTGTATGTTTACAGTGCTTGTATGTGACCAGGTACTTCTCTCCCTCCCTCCCTCTCTCTCTCTCTGCCTCCCCCCCCCCCCCCTTCCATGGTTTATTCCTGCGTGCGCGTGGCTGAGTGCGAGCGTGCAGGCGTGCGTGTGAGGGGGAAGGGGGTGGGGGAGGGGTAGGCAGGGGGGAGGGGGGCATTTAGGTGGGGTGGGGGAGGGAGTGCGCGTGCGGCCCCTATTGTAATGAGTGCACCAAAAATACAAGATTACGTCCACTAGAATGTGCCAGTGATAATGACTTTCGTTGTTACCTAAATCCTTGGTGAGCATAATGCACTCTAACAATGGACATGGCACTCCCAAAACGGTCAGTACCGCAGCCAGTTAGACTAGATCCTTGCGAAGAACCGGGCTCTGAAAAAGACCATCCCCATGAGCTGATGTTGAGAGTGAACACGACCTTGTCGTGAAGAACTTTAAACTATTTCCAAGCTGGAAAATCACAAGGAGAAAAAATTCTCCCCTCTACTTCTCTGAGAAGGTCACCTTGAAGTCCTCACACGAATTTCAATCAAGTGATGACTGACACATCAACAGAGGTCCCAAGTTAAGCAGATGGAAATCGAAACCTTGAATCTCAAGCAGCATCTTGGGGATTGTGACACTAGAATGGCCTATAAACCGCTCAGGAATACCGAAGGCGAGTAGGGAAAAAAAAAGAAGATACACCCGAAGGTGCGAGTGGGACCCGCAGAAGTACTGTCTTCAACTGCCGAATAAACCAGCTGGGAGCAATCCTGCATGATGCTTGGAAACCTGCCCTGTGTTCACATGGGCGCAGGCACACACAGGGCATTCCATTAAGACGTCAAGGGACATAATTGCTTTCTGGCAGATGCCATTGTATTTCTCTACAATAACACATTCACAGATGCAAGCACATTCATCAAAACATGTGCGGCAGTGCATGTGCATGTGCGGTTCAATGTAAACCGAATCCTGATAGGGCTGAAAACAATAGATACTACAACATTCTTTACGCACACACCTACAGAGAGAGAGAGAGAGAGAGAGAGAGAGAGAGCACGTTATGATTTCAATCCCAGAGCACGTGAAAAACGGACACAAGTTCAACAGCTCAGAAATACGGACCGCACTGTTTCTCTTCCGTCAGTGTGACGTTGCCACAGTTATATTTAGCTTTCTTTGAACAATACCTCTGTCCGTTTTAACTAGTGTTTTTATTTTTCCGGAACTGGAAATTTTAACTTGTAATCTGTTTGAATCCATTTGCGTGGAGCTTCTGGTGTGAAATATCCTGTATTATGGTAAGTAATTTAGCTTTTCACATAAAACTGGTTTTCTTTATTAACGATCAAAATGAAGACAAAACGTTTGACACCCTTCCTCCCTCTACCCACTGTGCGCCACCTTTTCCCCTTCCCTTTCCCCACTTTCTATGATCAATACTGCCATTGTATTTTTTGTAAAGTGTGTAAAATATAAACGGCACATGAAAAAGGTTCCATTTTGTTACTGAATAAGCATTGACTATTTGAATATGTTATGTTCAGGAGGGGGCATTCAGAATTTTTTCTTTTCATGTTTGAGAAACGAGTCCTACAGTTTCAGAAAGGCTCTTTTATTAACACGGAAAAACATCACCCCCACCCCTGACTGCTAATCCTATGAACAGGAATGGCGTTGATGAAAGACGATATGTAAAGTGACCAATCCTTGGATTTCAGACCAGTCATATGGATGTACGTGCATATTGTGAAATTCCACATGTTGACTATTGCACTGGGGGAGGGGGGGGGGGGGGGGACAGGGCATAGGCCTATCCATTAAAACTCTGTGTGCTTTTTTTTGCTAGAAGTACGGAAAACAACTTGTATGTGCCGATCAATGAAAATGCTAGTCTCAGAAAGTTGCTTTTCTATACTTAAAAACGTAAGAGCACGAGGAGGTAAGTGTGGGTATATCGGATTCCAACATACGTAAGAAATAGAAGAAATCTTTTATTCTTGCCATTTTCTGTGTTTCTAATACACGTTTCTGTGCTCATTTGATAAAATCGTTGAGAATCACCTGGGGTGCCAGTCGGAAATTCTCTATTGAAGGCACGTTTTTTTTACTTGAAGAAGAGTTCTTTCTTTCCCTCAGTCCGCTAGTGGGCAAGGATGGTAAAGTGTGATATGTGTGAAGAGATCAAACATCGATGCAGCCATGTCCTCTCCCCCAGAATTCACTGTGACGATAGCTGTTGATTTACACTGGGTGAATCGACTTCGTGTGGTGTCTCAGTGTAGGGTGATACTTCTTCATTAGGGTGGGTATGTGAGGAAATGAGGTAAACCGAGTGTCTGTCTACCTGTCTTTCATTGTTCTCTCCTCCCATCTCTCTCTCTCTCTCTCTCTCTCTCTCCTCTCTCTCTCTCTCTCTCTCTCTCTCTCCTCACTGCATTTACCCCTGCTCTCATCTGCGGAACAGCTCAGTTGGTAGAGCGTTGGATTCGTAATTCAAGCAATCCTGAGGGTGCAGGTACGAATCTCTGTTAGGGCCGTTTCAGTACAGGCGGATTTTTCCCTAGGAGGTAAAGCTGGTTCTGACTCCATCCTACTGAAAGTCCAGGTTCGAATGAGACTGTAATATGAGGTTCCGTGCGTGAATGCACGCATGACTCTTTGTACACAAAGCACAGCCCCATGTCTATCCTACAATATGACGACAATATTAGTTGCCTGAACAGCGACGATGCCCTGCACGGGCGCGGGAAAGATATCCACAGGCATATTTTGTTAATGCTTCAAAAGACACCAATGCCTACATAAGATCTTGGGCATCAAATGGTCAGACTTTACACAAAATGAAGAGGTCAGGGAGATGTCCAAACAGCTTCCACGTCGACCATTATCTGCAGACGGCGCCTTCACTGGCTGGGTCATGTCTTGAGATTACCTTAATTATGACCTGCAGACTAGGCCATTAATGGACCCCAGCAGGCCAGAGAAAAAGAGGACGACCTAAGATGAGCTGGCGACAGGCAGTGGAGAGAGACCTCAGACTCGATGACAGAGGATGGAGTGACACCAGCAGACTGGCTGAGGACCGTGCACAGTGGAGCGCCTTGACTGCCTCATACGTCGCAAGCCGCGGGAGCATCCAAGTCTTCAAAAGACAGGAGCCTCCTCAGATATATGTCCTTTAGCTTCCCCTCATCCCTTTCTCTCTCTCTCCCTCCCCTCTCTCTCTCTCTCTCTCTCTCTCTCTCTCTCTCTCTCTCTCCTCTCTCTCTCTCTCTCTCACACTTTCTCTCTCTCTCTCCCTGCACTTCCAAGATTAACGTCAGACTAGTTGTTATGAATATTGAGAATACTTTTAGATTATGAAAGGAACAAACATATCGCTTGATATTTTCAAAACTCGGTATTTGTCAACTCTGATTGAATGTCGCTATCCGGTGAGGGATGGGAGGTGGTGGGGAGGGGGAGAGGGGAAGGGTGTAGGAGGCAGAGGAGGATGGGCAGGTGTGGAGTGGGGGTGGTGTGGGATGGGAGGTGGTGGGGAGGGGGAGAGGGGAAGGGTGTAGGAGACAGAGGAGGATGGGCAGGTGTGGAGTGGGGGTGGTGTGGGATGGGAGAGTAGTGGGATATCTTTCAGCTGCGTTTTGTGCGCAGATTTTCCTGATGGTTCTCCGCTGAATTTTGTCTTTGCTGAAAGTTGGTTTCCTCATAGCAAGAAAGAAAGAAAAAGACGAAGAAGAAGGAAAGAGGGGAAGAAAGAAGAGAAGAAGAAGAAGAAGAAGAGAGCGAAGAAGAAGAGGTAAGGTAATGTTGCTTATAGCCCAGCCGACCGCAAAGGGCCACATCAGGGCTGCGAAGAAGAAGAAGAAGAAGAAGAAGAAGAAGAAGAAGAAGAATGAAGAGGAGGAGGAGGAGAAGAAGAAGAAGAAAAAAAAAAGAAGAAAAAGACGATGAAGACGATGAAAAGGAAAAAGAAAAAGCAAAAGATTTTTTTTAATGTAAATCATGCATGCTTTTCAAGTGTAACCTCTTGCAGCACTCACAGGAGAAGGAATTGTTCCACAGCTATTTCTATACCTTAGTATATGTTTCCTGGTTTCTGTACTGATATTTCGTATCCATGAGTTTTACAGTCACGGAGACTACCTGTAAATCTATTTGTGTTCATAAAGCGAGAGATAGAGAAGAGAGAGAGAGAGAGAGAGAGAGAGAGAGGAGAGAGAGAGAGAGAGAGAGCAAAGCTACCTATTTCAAATCATTACCTTCAAACACCCAACATGAAATTCCCGAAGAAACAGCCCGGAGATGGATTTTTTAAAACACCGTCCAGAACAACCTTCAGCCATTTTACAGTTATTCCAGAACCATACTGAAAGCAGACATGTGAAGAGATAAACATGTCTTGCAGCTAAAAACACGACTGTAAAAGTTTGAACAAGATGATACGCATTTATCCTTTTTTTTTTTTTCAATCAGATCCTGTTACGATAAACCAATGAACACAGTGGAAAGTAACTTATTTATTGTGCACGAGAAAAGAAATTGTAAACAGAACTAGACCTTTATAGAACAAGGTTGGGTTGTTGTTTTTTGGAGGGGGGGGGGGGGTCTGTTTATTATTATTATATTTTTTTGTGTGTGCTGTCTTACAAAGAGCACAAACTTCAAACGTCCTGTAAACGTTCGGATGGATCAAAGGAAAGACGCTTACCAACACAATCTGAAGCACATGGGTGGCCTGCGAAGAAATTGACCACATGGGGGTCACGAAGAAGAGCCGTGAAAATTTCACAGCTAATGATAATTATGGTCCCTGGTGGCTGTCTCCTTCCCTTTATCCTATCACCTTTGTCCGTCCGCCCCCTCCCCTCCCTCCTACTGCTCCTCCTCCTCCTCCTCCTTTCCCCGTTCCCACCCAACTCCCCTTCCCTCCTCCATCCTCCAAGTTCCCCCTGGCAGATAAAAAATCGGTAAACCTGGCGTGTGTGTGTGTGCGGCGGGCGGGCGGGCGTGCGGGCGGGCGAGCGTGCATACGAGTGTGCGTGCGTGCATGCGTCAGTGCGTGTGTGTGTGTGTGCGCGCGCGCATGCGTGTATGCGTGCGTCAGTGCGTGCATGCGCGCGCGCGTGTTGTTGTCTTCAATTTAACGTCTATCCACATAGTGATATTAGACGGGGGGAGGGGAGGGGGAGGAGGGAGGGATCGGGGAAAGAGGAGGGGAGGGGGACCGTATTGTGTGTTTATGTCTCTTTGATAAGGGGGAGAAAAAAGTAAGAAAAATGAGCATTAACAAAAATTACATTCAACTAGTCTATAACAAATGTCCTACAGGACTATGAACTAAACATTTCGCAATATTAAACAAACTAATAGCATTTTTGAAAACGCCTTCAATACAATTTTCAGAAATCACTGGTAAGATAGGTCTTCACCTCTGACATTCAAAAATGATGTGCTTGCTAGAAATTTGTTCACCACATAAACATCTAACATTTTTGCTATATTTTGTGATGAACGCATTAAGTTTTATCCTGTAAGATAGCGAACTAATCTGTCTGAATTTGATTACACCAGTATGATTCAAGTATCATTTGTTTGCATGTATGTGTGTGTTGTAACGTTTGTAAGAGCTTATTTTGGTTTAAACACACACACACACACACACACCACACACACACACACACACACACCCCACACACACACACACACACACACACACACAAATGACCACTGATTTTCCACTTACCGATTGTTTGACAAAGTCTAGTTTGGGGTTTATTAACATCAGATATGCAACATCCAAACGACCGGTAGTGAGAGGCGGAAGGAGCTGGGGGTGGGGCTGGGGATGGGGGGGGGGGACATTTGGTGCTTCTCTCTCTCTCTCTCTCTCTCTCCTCTCTCTCTCTCTCTCTCTCTCTCTCTCTCTCTCTCTCTCTCTCTAAATGTTGCAAGACGATCACAAGACAGGGTTTTAAATGCTTACGGTAAATGTTTACTGGATTTATGTACTGCTTTAAATTTATGTGTATTGAACGGTATGTGTGATGGTGACCTCCATGGTTGCTGCACGTACATTTCCGACGTTGGCAGTAGTGTTGCTGATTATTTCGTGATGTCATACGATTTGTTTTCAATTTTATGTGGTTTTTGTAATATGTCTGTTTGGGAAAGAATTGACTCCGATCATATGCATGTAAGGATGTCCTTGCGTTTACCAACTGAAAACACTCCTGTTCCAAAAAAAAAAAAGAAAAGAGATATGCTTTTCACAAATTCGTCTGGAATGCAGAAAATGCAGGGTTATACTTGAATTCTATCAAATCTGAGGATGCAAATTTACGTCTGAATGCCGCCATTGATTTAGTTGATGTCGATGTTAACGAAGCGCTTTCCATGTTTAATGAATGTATTAAAAATGCAGCAACGTATATGAGAAAACGTATTGTGGTAAATAATAGGTTAAAATCACAAGATTGGTATGATAAGGAATGTAGTGTAAAGAAAAGAACAGTGCTGATGTTACATTAAAAAAAGGCGGTGCACACTGGATGCAAGTGATCGTGTTGAATATTGTGTAAGTAGACGAGAGTATAAAAACGTACTGAAAATGAGGGAAAGGATTTTTAATAATACTGTCGTTAAATCTTCAGTCGATTCTGTACAAAATCAGCATAAATTTTGGAGTAATGTCAGCAGAATTTCTCCTAAACGTAGGTGCATAAGGAATGATATTACAATCGATGACTGGTTTCAACATTTTAAAACAGTACTTGAAAAGGAAGTTGAAAGTTTTGATTCAATTGACGCCTAAAGTGATACCGTAGGGGTAGATAATAATGGGGATAACTATGTTTTTAATCGTCCCATTTCTAAAGAGGAAATCCTTCTAGCATTTAAGAAATTGAAACTTGGTAAATCTGCTGGACCAGATGAAATAATTGGCGAGCTCCTTAAATATGCATGTAATGACATTATTGATTTTTTTGTCAACATTTTAATGCTTTGTTTGGCAAAGGTTTTTTTCCGTATAACTGGAGTGAGTCTCTTATCCTACCAATGTACAAAAAAGGAGACGCAAATGACCCTAGTAATTATAGAGGCATTGCTTTAAGTGACATCAGCAGTAAACGTTATGGTACTGTCATCAATAGAATTCAAGCGTGGGTAACAGAAATCGACATTACCAGAGATATACAAGCAGAATTTTAAAAGGGTTATTCCACAACTGACCACATGTTCACGCTCAGGCTTTAATACAGAAGCAATTTGCTGCTATAAAAAAACGGTACGTTGGTTTTATTGATTTTCAAAAAGCCTTTGATTCAGTAAATCGTAATTTACTTTGGCCAATTTTACTGAAGAATGGGATACGAGGAAAGCTGTTTAAATGTATCCAGGGCGTGTACAAAGACGTGAAAGCTAGAATTAAAACTAGAAACAGATTGTCGGATGTTATTAACTGCACTGTTGGTGTTAAACAGGGTGATGCATGTAGCCCTGTATTGTTTTCTGTATTTATAAATGAATCAGCTCTGGAAGTTGTAAGGAAAGGAAGACATGAAGCATGTTTTCTACCTGACGCTTTTGACGTGTTCATCTTACTGTTAGCTGACGATATTGTTTTAATGTCTGAAACTAATATTGGACTACAGACCCAGCTAAACAGTTTCCAAAACGCAGCTTTCAATCTGGATCTGCGTGTTAATTTAGATAAAAGTAATATTATTGTTTTCAGAAAGGGAGTGTATTTAGCAGCTAGAGAACGATGGATCTGTAATGGAGTTATGATGCATGTTGTATATGTCTATAAGTATCTTGGTATCTTGTTACATATTTTTTGACAAAATTGAGTTTTACAGGAGCATGTAGAGGTTTAGCCAGTCGTGGAAAGAACGTTTTGTTAAGTGTCATGCAGAAATTGTGTCTGCAAAAAATGATTCCTTGGAAATACTCCTAAGATTTTTTTAATGCTAAAATACAGCCTATTGTTCAGTTGTGGGGCAGAACTGTGGGGTCTGGAGAAAGCTGCTGAACATGTGAAAAGTTTCATTTGTGTACTTTAAACGTTTTCTTGGTGTACACAGACGTACACTAAATGACTTAGTTTATGGCGAAACAAACAGATGTCCGATTACAGTCAGTTCTGTTCTTCGATGTGTAAAATATTGGTTGGGACTAATCAGCATGGAGAAAACGGCTGCCACGCAAAGCATATTTGACACTGTTGTATCTTGATGCCAAAGGTAAACATTAATTGGGCAACCAATGTAAAGTTATGCTGGTTTAAATTTGGTTATGGTTATGTTTGGGTTAATCAGGGAGTAGGAAATGTTCAAATGTTTATTCGTAGCTTCAGACAAAGACTGATTGATTGTAGCTGGCAGAATTGAAGACATATCCAAACCAGTGAACGTTCTGAAATGTACTCTTTGCTGAATGGGATATCCATTCTGTTAAGACATACATAACCCTTAAATCAAGCTGATCTTTGAAACAGATCACATCTAATGTTCCGATTTAGAGTATCAGAAATGAGAGTTCATTGCCTAAGATACAGGGCTCATACTGATGATGATTTAATATGCCCACTGCAGAAAATCGAGAGAAGACGAAATACATTTTGTTTTAGTATGCCCAGCTATTCAGAATATTAGAGCGAAGTTTATTCCAGGAAAATATTATAAGCAGCCTTGCCTCTTCCGCTCGTGTATGCTGATGGCTTCTACCAATGAAAATGTAGTGGAAAATGTTCGTCTTTTTTATTTATCATGCCTTTAAAATAAGAGATGTATTATATTCTTAGCACAGCTTGATTTTTGTTTATTTTTTGTTATGTTTTTGTATGGTATCATTTAGTACATTTTTCTTTGTCTTGAATTGTTTGAATATGCCGCACACCCCATCATATAGGGGCTATGGCCTATGTATATGAATAAACATTTTTCATTTTCATTCTCTCTCTCTCTCTCTCTCTTCCTCTCTCTCTCTCTCTCTCTCTCTCTCTCTCTCTTACTGAGTGGCGGATGCCTGATGTGCAGGCAGAAGGGGGAGGGAATCACCAAGCCCCACCCAAATAGCATCCAACTGTTGCTGGAGCCGGAGGACACGGCAACGCATTGCCCCGGTTCCTTCGCCTTCAAAAGAATCCCCTTCGTTTTCCAACAGACCCATCCAGCGTTCAGTGAGTGGAACGGAAATCTGTTGTTCGGTTTTATATATTGGTTGCTGTTTGAATTTATTTGTTTATGTATTTGTTTTTTTGTTTTTTTATCTCTTTTTCTCTTTCTTTCTTTTTTTTTTTCGTTCCTTCTTCTTTCTATCATTTCCTTTATTCAATTTATTTACCCGTTTAATTTAGTTATTCATGTATTCTTTTTCTTTTTTTTTTTTCTTTTTTCTTTTTTGTTGCAACGGTGCAGTTTAGCCCTCATTGTGAACTTTGGTTTTTGGGAAATTTATTTGTGTATTTTTTCATTCGTCTATTTATTCAATTATTTACTTATTTCGTTTATTTAGTTATTCATTCACGCATTTATTTATTTATTTATTTATTCGTATATTTCTTTATGCATTCATGATGTAACGGTGCACTTTGGCTCTCCCATAATCTCCACAATTGGGTCAACGTTTCTATTCATTTACTTATTGATTAATTACCTTTTAGTCATTTATTTATTCATTCGTTTATTCATGCATGGTTTATTTATTATTTTTTTTATTCATACATTTATTCATTAATCAACGGTGCACTTTTGCCCCACGGCGAATCTGCACATGTGGGTCAACCTTTCTGCTGACCTACATTGGCTGACCGTCGAATAAACAGATAGTGAGCTCAACCAATGAGCAGCAGCAAAAGAGATGCGCGCGCAGTTCCCACAAGGGAGAGCGAAGAAGCATTTTCCACGCATCTTTTGATCTAGTCTAAGGGACACCGCCATCATTAGATAGTTCAGTTCGTCGATGGCAACGATGCTGCTGTTTTCTGCTGCCGTTTTTTAGTCGTTGGTGTTTCACTTAGGTGAGAAAGGCAGACTGGAATGACTGTCTCAGGAGATTGGATGATAGGGTCTGTCTGATAGTTCCTAGCATTACATCGGAACCACCAAACGACAACACTTTATGCTGGAAGCCAGAATAGCATTTTTGAGTGTGCCCGTCTTTTTCTTTTTCTTTTTTTTTTTGGGGGGGGGGGGGGGGGGAGGGGGAGAAGGAGGGGGGGAGAAGGGGGGGGGGGGGGGGGGAGCCGCCAGCGGGATGCAAACCCACGATCTTTGACTGCAGCACGGTACGGTACACTACCACTGAGCCCAAGGCACACCTCTTTTGTTTTTTGTTGTTGTTTCTTGTTGCTGCTGTTTGTGGTGGTAATGTTAAAAGCATGTTCGGGGGAAAGAAATTGCAGAGGGGGTTTGAAATCTAACCTTGAGCTTTTCTAGAACTGCTAATTTTTTTTAGACGTTCTCTCTGTCTGTCTGTCTGTCCGCCTGTATCTTTTTCTGTCTGTCTGTGTTTGTCTGTCTCTCTGAATGGACGGCACAGTAGATCTGCGTGCGCGGTAAATTCACACACACACACACACACACCACACACACACACACACACACTCGCACAGAAGAGAGAGAGAGAGAGAGAGAAGAGAGAGAGAGAAGAGAGAGAGAAGAGAGACAAGAGACAGAGACAGAGAGAACAGTTGACATTCCGCCATTTATGTCTGTCTACTCGTACGTGTTGTAAACCATGTATTTAAGTTTAGTGATCATAAAGGATGAAGCTGATATGAGGAGGAGGGGGAGGAGGAGGAGAGAAGGACGACGACGACGACGACGACGACGACGACGACGACAATTGAGGATGAGGACGATGATGATGATGATGATGATGATGATGATGATGACGACGACTGAGGATGACGACGATGATGACGATGACTACGACGACGATGACGGATGATGATGATGATGATGATGATGATGATGATGATGATTATGACGACGACGATAACTATGATGACGACGACAATGATGAGGATGAGGAGGAGGAGAATCATGATGATGATGATGATGATGATGATAATGATGATGATAATGATGATGATATTGATGACGACGACGACGACGATGATGACGACAATGATGATAACGATGATGATGATGACAGTGACGGGACTCCGACGCTCCCCCTCGTTATTAAACTATGATTATCATATGCAGGGATGCAGGGGATATAGACAGAAGTATTTACGCTTTCACAACCAAAATGTGCTCTCGCATAGGCACACGTACTCTGTCACTCACATCGGGCCCGCAAAAGGTGACAGGAAACCACTAACATTCATAGAAAATAATCAAACCAACAACATTTCATAGAAAATAATCAACTTTTATTTAACTTGACTCCAAGCCCCCACCCGTCACTACGCAACACACTTATCTGTATCATACAAAAATGTAAACATCACACAGATAATCTTATAATCGCATCCCCTTTCCTTCAATTACTCTTAATTAACCAGGAAAGACAATATTTCACTATTCTCCCGATTGACCAAATCCCAGCTGGGGGACACTGGCAACGTAGCCCGCGTTGTACCCTCAAACCGAGTCTCCCAGACTCCACTACACTTCGCCCTCTCCACGGAAAGGGCTTCTGTCAGCCTCTCCCTCTTCTCTGGCTGCAAACACCCCACCGTTGTCTGGCAGCTCCCTGTCTAGGCCCCAACAGGCTGACACGTCTTGCTGTCGACCATCCCCACACAGGAGACAATTCTTCTCGTCGTTGGCTCCGAGGCTACAGCAACCTCCACTGTCTTACGTCCCACCCAGGAGACAATTCTAAACCAGTCGTCGGCTTGAGGCGACCTCAAACCTCTGCTTCTCCCTGTATTTTCTTGAGCCCTCAGCAAGACGGGGTGAGTTCACTTTCCCTTAAGTGAGTCACACATTTCCTGGTTTTCCGAGCATCTTATATCCATTCTCAAACAAGAGAGAACCCGAGTTTAACTGGTTCAACCAATCGAATCACTGGCACACACACATCACACGATTTGTACCAATAACTCCCCGAGTTATTTTATTCCACCAATGGAATCACTAGTCACCTACTCACACACACACACCACAGCTACTGGCGCTACAAAGACTTGGGTACGTAGTGGTTAATGCATAACCTCCACTTCAAACACATGTTCGATTCCCCGAAGCTACCCATTTTACTAAAAGCCCGGACTCCTTCACAAATCAGAACTGATGCTTCAAGTATTTACTACATCTATAGACAACAAGGTGCAAATAACTCAATAGGCCGAAGCCTTCCATTCATTCCTCAGGACAAGAACGACTGACTGGTCACTGTACTCTGCCTGCAGGCCGACGGTCACCAAGCCGTGACGGTCATCTGACACGATCGCCTTCCCTCAGGTCACTGGCGTACCCAGTGAATAGCTAGTGGAGGAGGCGGACCCTCTCCCCCACCCAGGACAGGCAGGTTGGCATGTACTTGTTACTATCCCCCGGACATGCGAACCACTTCCCAGTAACTCTCCCTCCTTCAGTATACGACTTGGTGATGCCTGAGTTCGCACACTCGAACAACCCAAGGAACTTGCTCTTAACAACAGCAAAACTATCCTTAATTTGCCTAACTGCTTGAGAACATTTGGCCGACTCATGACAATGACGATGACGATAAATGATTATGATGACGATGACAACAGACGATGTTGATAATGATGACAGCGACAATGATGATGACAACGATGTTGTTGTTGTTGATGATGATGACGATGACGATGACGATGATGATGATAATGACGACGACCACGACGACGATGCTGCTGCTGCTAATGAGGATGATGATGACGTTGATGATGATGATGATAATGATGACGATGATGATGATGATAATGATGATGATGACGATAATGATGACGATGATGCCAGTGACCAAGATGACCTTCCGATCAGAGGGGCAGTGCAAGCAGTCGCTGGACTTCCCCAGAGAGGTCAGGGGTGGCGGGCGAGTCCGAGAGGTGAAGGACGAAGTGTACGCCATTCGCTCCGTGACGATCGACTACTCCCGGCTCGCGCCCGAGGACCACCGTCTCCCTCCACTCGGTAATGTTACTGTGCGCAGGATCCTTGATCAGCCTGTAGGAACAGTAACACTGTTGGGTTCAAACTGTTTTGTTTTTCTTTTTAAAACCATAACGAATTCTGTAGGATGCCAAGCGTTTGCCCTTGTCATGCACAGAGGTTTTCTCCCTCGATACGCAGGATACCACCCACTAAACTCCCAACTGATGACAAGAACTGCTTAAATCACGGAACCAGCATGACTTAGCCCTCCCTCCGGAGGACACCACCATGTCCGTCCAACGACAGTTACCCCGTGAATTTGCCGATGCTGGCGACCATGACAGAACTAAACTGCAAGAACAGATGTGCCAGTCAGTCAGTCATTCCCCTGACCACTGGGGTCGTTGGGGGGACGTGATGAGGCAGCCGCCATTTCTCTCCAGGCTCTTCTGTCGGTAGCTGTCATGAGGAGATCTGGCATGGTCATTTTGGTCCAGTCCTTTATATTTTCGGACCAGCTCTTTCTCTGCCGTCCTCGTCTGCACCCTCCTTCAACGGTACCTTGAAGGATGGTTTTGGAGAGGGTGTTGTGACGAATGACGTGGCCAAACCATGCCATCTTCCGTCGTTTGACGGTTGCCAGAAGTGGTTCGTGGGGCCCAACTAGGCCAGTGACCAGGTTCCGCAGATGTGTAGAGGTTATCAAAACCGAGGTTACCATGAGAGCAGGACATGAAGTCTCATAATCTGCAAAATCTTTTATGCTGATTGATGAGGATGAGAATGCTGTTACGGATGCCCATTCCTGGCCTGACAGTGCATGGCAGGGCTGCACTATACGTTTACCTTCAGAATATATCCCAGCGTCGACCAGGCTCGAGAGATACAGACAACTGCATGTTGTCCCAGAAATTTGAGCAACATTCTCAGAGACGCAAACCACTAAGCGGATGAAACCCGACTGTGTGGTCCATGTCTTCCCAACTGAGCCCCGTATCAGACTGAACTCTGGGTAAGCGCCGTCGGGGCAGAAAAATCCCACAAATAAATGGCTCGGATGGGAATCGAATCCGCGAATCAGCGACAGTGACCACTCAGCAAAAAGGAGGCTGGTTACGTTTAAGTTCTGCAAGTATTTACATGATGGTTAAAAGAGCCAAATCATTTGTATGTTAGCATCCTAAATAGAAGCATTTTCTTCATAATTCTGAGAGAGAGAGAGAAGAAGAGGAGAGAGAGATGAGAGAGAAGAGAAGAGAGGAGAGAGACAGACAGACAGACGACAGACAGACAGACAGACAGAGCTCAGAACTTGAAACTTTTATTCGATCAAGGATTGAATTTATAGGCAGAGCCTGTTCTTCAATTTGCCTGAGAGAGAGAGAGAGAGAGAGAGAGAGAGAGAGAGAGAGAGAGAGAGAGAGAGAGAGAGAGAGAGAGAGAGAGAGAGAGGAGGACGCACCCAGTTAGCTACAGAACCCTTCGATTCCCAAGCTTCTACTTTACGCCCTCCCCCCTCCCTCCCCCCTCCCTCCCCCTTACCCACTACCTCCTACTCCCTCTGTCAGAAAACCCCAACGAGGTCAGGCTGCACACGAGCGAACCGTTCGACACCTTCTCCAACCACGAGCAG
>CM031603.1:83710299-83714998 GCA_018398815.1 Conus ventricosus
GACATGCTAGGTTTTCTTGTTCTTTTAAACTATCTGTTTCTTAAAAATATTTGACACAGAGGATAAATCCAACTCTCGACGATGTGAAAAACCACAGTGAAGTAATACAGTGTATCAAAGCAGTGAACGTAACTGTTGACACGCACTTTCCGCATTCTATCAGTCTTTTATCAAGCATCGATTTTATTATCAATTTTACATTTTGCACAGTGTGTGTGTTGTGTGTGTGAGTGAGTGTGTGTGTGTGTGTGGTGTGTGTGTGTGTGTGTGTGTGTGTGTATTGTGTGGTGTGTTTGGGAAGGAAGAAGGGGAGATGACGACTCTGTGTGTGTGCGTGCGTGCGTGCGTGTTGGGAGGCAGTAGTAGAGATGAGAGTGTGTTGGGGCCGTGGGGTCAAGGGCCAGGTCGGGAACTGGACAAAGAGGGGGTGGGGGTAAGGGTTGAGGAGGGGGAAAGACGAAGTGGAGAGAGGCAGCAAAGTTTAAGGGTCGGAGGAGGCCGAGGTTGGAAGGTCATTTTACATGTTCAAAAAGACTCTTTTTAAGATAAAACCCGATTTGTAGGCACAGAAAGATAATCAAGGAAACAAACCAAACAACGAATGAACAAACAAACCAACAGACCAACAAACAACCAACAAACCAACAAGCAAACAAACAAAACAGATAGAAATTGGCAGTGAATAGCAGATGTTGTTTGTTGAAAATAGAGATGACGAACAATTTATGATATCTGCGTGGGTTTTTGCATTAAATTTGAAACGCGTCCTACAGATTTTTTTGTAGTCTTTTGTTTCTGAGTGAGAGAGTGAGTGACTAGTTTGTAGTCTTTTGTTTCTGAGTGTGTGAGAGAGAGAGAGAGAGAGAGAGAGAGAGAGGCGTGTGTGTGTGTGTGTGTGTGTGTGTGTGTGTGTGTGTCTGTGTGTGTGTTTGTGTCTGTGTGAATGTGTGTAATTATCCCTGCTCTGTCTCTCCGTCTCTCTCACTCGCTTGCTCTTGCTCTGTCTCTGTCTCTGTCTCTGTCTCTCTCTCTCTCTCTCTCTCTTTCCATTAAATGCAAAGTATCATGGCAGTTTCAAACAATACTGTAAATGGATGTTACTTTTCCATTTGCGCGCCCCACTCTCTGTCGACAGTATCCCTTCATAAGGTCGGATCATTGACGACATGGGAATACCCTTCAAATGGTCAAAACAACTTCCACAACATCAACATATCCTTAATGACGTCACACACTTGTTTCATGACATCAGAATGTCTATGATGTCACAGGCGACGGATCACTGTCAGACATGGGAATACCCATCACAAGGTCAAAATAGCCTCCACGACATCAACATATACTTCATGATGTCACACACTTGTTTCATGACGTCAGAATGTCCATGACGTCACATGCGACGGATCACTGACAGACATGGGAATACCCTTCACAAGGTCAAAATAGCCTTCACGACATCAAACTGTATTTCATGTCATCACACATTTCTTTCATGACGGCATGTCCATGATGTCACAGGCGACTTTCACACAATGTTGTCCCGTCACAACAGTCTCGATAGCAGCTGATAAATTCTTCAAGACAAAGGCTCTCCAGAATCACTTGTCACTACTCTCCATGACGTTTGATGCGACTGCAGAACGTCAGTCACCTGTTTTGCTTTGCGCCCAGCATCAACGGGTACACAGGAGTTGGAAAAAGTGTGTGTGTGTGTGTGTGTGTGTGTGTGTGTGTGTGTGTGTGTGTGTGTGGTGTGTTAGTAACAAAGGGGGTGCTGGGAAAAAGCTCCTTCGTAGGGGAACCAGGGGGCAACAAACCCTCTGAAATTCTAGCTTTTTTTGCCATTGGATAGCAGACATTTGGAGCTTTTTTCACTCCTCTGAGACATACAAGTGAAGGCGAAATGCAAACATGGCAAAAACAAATGGCAAAATGTTCAAAATGGCAATGGCAAAACGCTGAAAATAAATCTTAAGGAAAACAAAATCGCATACCACATACCTCCGAATTTACTTGTCCAAGTCCCTCCTCAGAGTTAAAGCATACTACAAATAATATATGAATATGATCATGACAAATAGATACCACTCAGTTCATAGTATGAGGACAAATGCAGCAATCATGTCAACCTCATTTTAGTGCTTCTCTCTCCCTTTTCTGCGGTAAAATTTATTTCTGTGTGTGTGTGTGTGTGTTTGTCTCTCCCTCTCTCTCGGGAGATGGGAGGGGGTCCAGAACCCAGGTAATCACCCCCCTCCCCTCCATTCCATTATGAACCACAATTGTTATCAAGTGCAAATAACCAGGACCAGGATTCAAATTCCCCGGCACAATGTAAATATATACAATTGAAGAGACCAAGATGAGAAGGGAAGTGTTTTAACACACTCGTCTGATTCAGCGATTTCCGCACGTTCCATGCAGATTAGAGAGTGGTCTCTTTGAAGGCTGGCAGCTAGAGAAAGCAAATTGAAGCTCCGTCGTGACTTCCGTGCTCAACAGTAAAAAAAACAAACTGAAAATGACAGTGATCTGTCGTTATTTGATCGTGTGCAAGCATGCGCTCTACTGATTTTTTTTTCAAATGTAAAAATGTTGCTCGTTTCTTTTGTTTCATCTGAACAACATTTACAAATAATACATAAAAGCAGCAGCTAATAACTTTAAAAAAAAGAATACTTTGAAACTCTTTCACGATCGATTTGGTGCCTAACTGCTGTGAGTGCTAACCTGATCAGTTAGTGCCGTAACGGTGGATGAAACGATCCAAATTCTCATTCATGGTCCATCTTCTTCACGTTCTTTCCTCCTCCCACTGTGTGTTTCTTTGCCACCTGCACTCCTCTCTCCGACACTTCTCTCCTGATGTTCAGTCTGGTTGCCTCAACACCCAGTCTCGGAGTCAAAGCCAGCATAAGACTTGTGCCCTGCTTTGGGCCTGTCCATTCCCTTCACACACGCAAGACATGAACGGCAGTGCCAGAAGATGACCACAGACTGAACGGAACTTGTACCGGTTTGTGGCACCACCACGACCACGAGTGATTCAGGAAGTTTATGCGGAATCTCTCGTTCTTTGAAGGCTCGGCTTCATCTGGCCATTGTCCACTACCTCCTTCATCCTGACCCTCTCTCCTCCATCTTCCTCCACATGATCTCTGTGACTCTGAGACTGACACAAACACTCCGAAAGGAGTCAAGAGAAGGTCTCATTTGCTAAAGACCTTCATGGCTGGACAAACCTTCAAGATCAGGAACCAAGACTATCAAGTTGTCTAATCTTTGTGATCATCGATTTTGTTGGGAAATGCATGACATTTTGGTTGGCGATCTAGTTTTTCACGAAGGTAGTCTGAAGACGTCGAAAATGAATTTGTTACTTGTCCAAATGTCTCGCGCTGTGGGTGGCAATACCACTTGACCCACATTTTAACTCTCGATGTGCAAGTGAACATTTAATTCGGTCGAGCAGTAATTTTCAAAGTTAAATGTACTTTAGCTGTCTATGAATAACATAAGTTTAAAGAAACAGCTAAAATAAATTTCACAGCCCTAGTTCCCAGCTGTTCCAAACTCTGGCAATGGTCCTTACGTTCTACTCCAGTCAGAAACCAGACGGCAACATTTTGTAGTCTCATACTGCATTCTCAACCTTGACATGATACCGTCCGGTTAAGAAGGCGCTCCGATCTGACAATCGTCGCAACTCATTCAAATTTCCATGCGAACAAGATCGTGGATCATCCAGGTCAATCAAGAAACAGAACAGGAGACCTCATAAGTCCATGATCTGGTTAACGCCGAACAATAGTTCAGCTAAGAACGACAGCCCCAGAACGCCATTATTACGTGTAAACCGAGGACATGGCAGAAGAAGAAGACGCAGGCATCTTTGGGCAGCTAGTCATGATTCAGCATCTCCAGCCGCCCGCTCTTGCGGAGCACCATTCGGCCAAGGTCCCCGAAGAGGTCTCGGCTGTCTCTGAGCGCGCGGGGGCTGGCGAAGGAGGGCGTGGGTTTGGGTATGGGTATATGAAGGGCCAGCACCTCCCCGCTCCAGTTGTAGGCCGGCCTCCGTCCTTGGTCAGGTCCCAGAAGTCTCCGTGCAGCCAGGTGGGCAGGCAACGCTTGTCCACGCAGAACACCTGTCCGAGGAAACACGTGGAGAGATGTGAGGAAATCAGAATGCCAGCCACGTATATACAGATACAGGAGGAAATCAGAATGCCAGCCAAATAAACACAGATACAGGAGGAAATCTGCATGATCAGCTACATAATGCAGAAAAAAGGTTCTGAATACCCGTAAATGAACATCTGCAGAAACAGGAGAGAATGAGAATACTTGTCAGATGAACATCTCGAGAATAGAGGAAAGAATGAGAATACTTCTCAGATGGACATTGTCAGAATACAGGGTAAAAAGAGAATGATAATGAGATGAACATCTACCGAATACAGAGAAAAAGGGGGAATACTTCTCAGAAGAACATTTACAGAATGCAGGAAAGGATTTATTACCAGAACACAGGGAAAGAATATGAATAATTGCTATATGAAAATTACAGAAAACAGCAAGGATTGAGAATACTTGCCCGTGAGATCATAACAGAACACACATCAAGAATGGGAATACTTGTCAGATGACGATGAACATCTACAAAATACAAAGAAAGACTAAGAATGCGTATGAGACAGTT
>CM031603.1:83731125-83733625 GCA_018398815.1 Conus ventricosus
CACATCATGAGTGGTGTCCAGCCTACTCCAGGTTTTACCTTCATTTTATATATATAAATAAGCGAAAATGTGATTGAAGTGTGTGTATATATATATATATATATATAATATATATATATATATATATATATATATATATATATATATAATATATATATGTGTGTGTGTGGGTGTTGTGTGTGTGTGTGTGTGTGTGTATGTATATATATATAGACAATGGTAGTAAATACCAGCAAGTTTTAAACCTTACCTTTTAACAAATATATTTATTTTATTTTTCCCCATTCACCCACTCAAGCACATACTGTTAAGTTAGGCAGAATCATCTACCACTGCAGATAGAATGCGTATCTCCCCCTATTTCTTCAATCTAAGACATAAGAGCAAGCTTTGTTTATAATTCAATATTTCTTGCAGTCATTGCAACACCAAGCTGCTCTGTAAGTTGCTGGAACGTGTGCGGTACTTATCCTTGGAATTTATTATTTGTTGTATTTTAGTCCCTTGTGATTCATTCCAAGAACTGGCCCTCAGCACTTGTGTCTTAGAGGATATCTTTATATTTTTTACTTTTCACAAGAAAATGTAGCTTGTTTTGGCTCTTTTTTGATTTTCTTTTGCTTCTTAGATGGCACCTTTGGTTGGTTTTTTTGAAAACTCAACAAACATACTACGTATTGCACACCAGCCTTTTCTGGGATTGCATTCTTCTTAAAACTGAAAAGGCAAGGAGTCAAATTACCACTTTCCGCGGTCACTGAGGAGAAACCACCAAGTTTCGAAATATCGTATATGACCAGGAGTTAATGTTAGTGAGTTCCCTCCCTATTGGAGATGTCTCCCCCTTGGAGAATATAAGCTTGCTGAAGGCTCATTTTGAGAAGCATTTATTTTATTTTTCCCCATTCACCCACTCAAGCACATACTGTTAGTTAGGCAGAATCATCTACCACTGCAGATATGAATGCGTATCTCCCCCTATTTCTTCAATCTAAGACATAAGAGCAAGCTTTGTTTATAATTCAATATTTCTTGCAGTCATTGCAACACCAACTGCTCTGTAAGTTGCTGGAAACGTGCGGTACTTATCCTTGGAATTTATTAGTTTGTTGTATTTTTAGTCCCTTGTGGATTCATTCCAAGAACTGCCCTCAGCACTTGTGTCTTAGAGGATATCTTTTTATATTTTTATTTTCACAAGAAAATGTAGCTTGTTTTGCTCTTTTTTTGATTTTCTTTTGCTTCTTAGATGGCACCTTTGGTTGGTTTTTTGAAAACTCAACAAACATACTACGGTATTGCACACCAGCCTTTTCTGGGATTGCATTCTTCTTAAAACTGAAAAGGCAGAGGAGTCAAATTACCACTTTCCCGCGGTCACTGAGGAGAAACCACCAAGTTTCGAAATATCGTATATGACCAGGAGTTATATGTTAGTGAGTTTCCCTCCCTATTGGAGGATGTCTCCCCCCTTGGAGAATATAAGCTTGCTGAAGGCTCATTTTGAGAAGCATTTATTTTATTTTTCCCCATTCACCCACTCAAGCACATACTGTTAGTTAGCAGAATCATCTACCACTGCAGATATGAATGCGTATCTCCCCCTATTTCTTCAATCTAAGACATAAGAGCAAGCTTGTTTATAATTCAATATTTCTTGCAGTCATTGCAACACCAAGCTGCTCTGTAAGTTGCTGAACGGTGCGGTACTTATCCTTGGAATTTATTAGTTTGTTGTATTTTAGTCCCTTGTGGATTCATTCCAAGAACTGGCCCTCAGCACTTGTGTCTTAGAGATATCTTTTTATATTTTTTACTTTTCACAAGAAAATGTAGCTTGTTTTGCTCTTTTTTGATTTTCTTTTGCTTCTTAGATGCACCTTTGGTTGGTTTTTTGAAAACTCAACAAACATACTATGGTATTGCACACCAGCCTTTTCTGGATTGCATTCTTCTTAAAACTGAAAAGGCAGAGGATCAAATTACCACTTTCCGCGTCACTGAGGAGAAACCACCAAGTTTCGAATATCGGTATATGACCAGGAGTTATATGTTAGTGAGTTTCCCTCCCTATTGGAGGATGTCTCCCCTTGGAGAATAATAAGCTTGCTGAAGGCTCATTTTGAGAAGCATTTATTTTTATTTTTCCCCATTCACCCACTCAAGCACATACTGTTAGTTAGGCAGAATCATCTACCACGCAGATATGAATGCGTATCTCCCCCTATTTCTTCAATCTAAGACATAAGAGCAAGCTTTGTTTATAATTCAATATTTTCTTGCAGTCATTGCAACACCAAGCTGCTCTGTAAGTTGCTGGAACGGTGCGGTACTTATCCTTGGAATTTATTAGTTTGTTGTATATATATATATATATATATATATATATATATATATGCATGACGCACGCTCGCATTCACAGAGAGAGAGAGAGAGAGAGAGAGAGAGATAAGGTAACGACAGAATGTTTTGAATCTTTCACGGTTGACCGCGTTTCTCG
>CM031603.1:83736125-83768625 GCA_018398815.1 Conus ventricosus
TTTGAAAAAGTGAATTTTTTTTTAACATCGAAATTTTTAATCGAATCGGAAAGGCTATTTCAACGTATTTGCTCCCCAAAAAAAAAAAGAAAAAATGTTGATCAAGCTCTGTTTTAGTGAAAATGATTTTTTTTTCCCCCCTCGCGATCGTTCGAGCTATAAAACGGACTAAAGTCAAAGAAAAAAAAGTAATTTAACGTTAGTCATTTTACAAAAAGAAGGCCCCCCCCCGGAAACACCAGAAGGGTGGGGGATGTTTCCAAAAAAAATGGATTAAAACGCCACTCTGATACAAGAAAAAAAAAAAAAACGATATTAGAACAGTATCAAGCCACAATCACTTTGGAACCTTCATACAAATACAGAAAAAAAAAGCTCAGGGGGGGACTCAAAAACCACCGATTGTAGTCAAGGGAAAGCGGGGTCGCACGGAGGGTGTAGCTCGGCAACCCGATGAGAGTGCATGTACCGAAATCCTATCCATCCCCAAAATTTTGGAAAATCTGTCGTTTTACAAATTTGTCCAAAACAATTAAAAAAACTGCAACATTCGACTTCATATTAAACGAAAAAAACCTCTGGATTCCTGAGTCCCAGTTGATTTTTTTTTCTTTTTCACTTTTAAACCCCGCCCCTACCCGGTAGTTTTTTGAAACCGCCTTCTTACACTTTGGGGGGGTTTTTGCCCGGTTACAAAGAACCGGGGTTTTTTTGGGTGTTATCAGCTTTTTTTCCCAAAGGGCCCCTGTTTACATTGGGGTTTTTAAAATTTTGTTTGAATGATTTTAAACCCCTGTTGCTGGGTCAGAACCCCCTTTCCCAAAAATTTCAAAAAGGTTGGGTGGGTGTACCAAATGCTAATTTGGGGGGTTGTTGTTCACAGAAAAACCATTTCCAAGTCATTGAGAATGTTGTTTTTTTTTTTACGATTTGAACCCCTTGTTTTGAAATTCGTAAGGTTGCCCATAAAATAATTATGGGGGGGTTTGGGGGGTAAAGGGACGAAATCGCCTAATAACGTCATTTTTCACCCCTGCGGTCTTTGGGCGCACAATAAGAATGCCTTTTTTTTTCCCCTTTTACAAAAAGTAAAACCCTTAGGCTACTGCACATTTTCCTGTCATGGTGGGGGTTTAAAAAAAAGGGAGGCAGAGGGGTTTGCCCCGACGAAAAGCCCAACACGATAAAACTTTTTTTTTTTAAAGGAGGGGGGAGGGGAAAAAAAAAAGGCCATTTTTTTTTTCTTATTTTCAATTCCCCGAAGGAAAAACAAATAACAAATTCCAGTTTTTCAGGGTCTTGCTTTAAAACGAGGACCTGGGGCCGGCAAAAAAAAAAAACCAAAAAAGCACAGAGAAACCAAAACAGAAACAAAAATAAAATGAAAAAAGGGGAAAGAAAAGGAAAAAAAACAAAAAACCTTTAAAGTTTTTTGTTTTTTCGAAAATCGAAGAAAAGAGTTTTACTAAAAAAAATTTCCAAAATTCTATGAAAAATTCGGGTTTTTTTTTTTAACCCCCCAAAAAGAAAGACCCCCCTTTGGGTTTTTAAAAAAAACAAAAAGCTTCCAATGAGAAATCCAATTATATTCAGCAACAACTTTTGGGAGTGTTTGTTTCGGGGCTTTCATTGTTTGTCCTTAAAAAAAGCCGCCGGTTTGAAAATTAAAATCAGAAACGTTCTTACTTCATTTCACGTTTATTGTGGGGGTTTTATGAAGGTATGTTTTGGGGCGAGAGTACGACATTTAAGTGACCTTCCATCACGAAAGGGGGTCTCTTATCACCGAACAGTTGTTTGGGGTTTTACATGATCTAAAAACACTTTTTACCTCGTTTTATTGGGGGGGAAAACCACATGAAAAATCAGATGTTATTTTTGAGTACAGGGTTTAGAAAAGGTAAATCTAAGCGAATTTTTGATAAAATGGGGGAAATTTGAATGACATTGGTAACTAATTCAACAAGGCGGTATGGTTGACACAGTTTAAATGTCACAACTGGGGCTTTTTGAACGATGTGTGTACTTGTTGGGTCCATTGTAAAGCAAGGGAAACCGGTTTGTCGTAAATTTTCTCTTGTGGACATTTTTTCCCGGAGTCAGTCATTAAATATTTTTTTATTGGGCGCTTGACCATTCATTTGAGTTATACACGCATCCAAAAGAAAAGGGGGGGGGGGGGGGGGTTTTTTAACCTTGTATGAGTGGCGGGGTTTTATAGGATGTTTAGGGGATGTAAAACTTAAATGAGATAGGTTGATGCACTTTGGGGTATGTCCTTACCCATGGCGTAAACCTTAGGTGACATGTGTTTGCTGTGTGATTTTTAAATCGAGGAAACTTTTTTTTTTTTTTTTTTTTTTGGTAACGATTTTGGACTAAAAACCACGCTGTGAGGTCTGTCAGCACTTCCGAAAAAAAATATAACCTGCAAAAGACGTAAATCTTTTCATATTTTAGGACATTCATATTTTGCAACGTTTCCCAAAATGAAAATTTCGTAAGAAAAGAACATTTCGATTTTATTTAATATCTACGACAACAAAGGGCTGGGAAGGGGGGAAAAAAAAAACATAAAAAAAAGATTGAAAGAAAAAACGGAGAAGAAAAAAAGGGGAAGAAAAAAAAAAAACTTTATCATCTCTGTTGGGCAAAAAAAAGGGGGCGAATAAAAATTTGGGGGTGGGGGATTTCAATAAGATGATATTGCCCCAAAAATCCGGCTTTTCCCGACAGTGGGCACCATTGCTTCTTCTTTTGAGGGCAAGCATGAACGCTGTTTAACATCCGTGGGAGCATCAGGGAAGACGGACGGAACGCGTCTAAACGCCATTTTTGAGAGCAAAGCAAACGATTTAAAATCAACCTCAGCCACACAAGCCAACAGGACTATCGTTTCTTTCATGCATCCAAAAACCCGCCCGAGTACGGACACTCCTGTCTGATCAACAACAGCAAATATCGAGAGGTTCCTGGAAGCCTTTAAAAGACAAAGTCTGGGAACACGCCAGACAGGAACACCCCACTAAAGAATGGTCCATTCCTCGCCTAAAACCATTCTGTTTCAACCCCTCCGGGATACCCTACGGGCTCGCGATCTTCCCCATCTGATTTCATCAGCCCATAAAGGGCATCTACCCACTCATGAAGGACAAAAACCACTTTTTCTGTCACCGACACCGGGGTTTTTATCTTTGGGGTGCCACGCTTGCTCGGGAGCGTCGTAAAAGTTTTTCAAACACCTACCAACTTCTCTTTAAAACTGGTTAAAAAAACCGGGCAAAAAAAAAAAAGAAGAGGAGTTCCGGGGCACGAGTCACCGACCTGGAAAAGGCCGAAACTTTTTTTGGGGGGTCAATTTTGGGTTTTCCAATTGACGAGTCTTGCGGGGTTTTCCTTTTGCGGAGCAAAACGCACACTCCCCAACACATGGGGCCCTCGATTACAAGAATTTTTTTGCTACTCGGGCCCTGGATCAACCGCCTCCTTTCCAGCACCAAAAGGGGATGTTCAGACGAAGTACCTACAACCAGTGAAGAAGAGAAAAAGGGTTTACTCGCATTTATTCTAAATCAAAAGGGGGTTTGGTGGCCTCCATCCTTCAGGCCCCTCCTTTTGGGGGGGGAGAAGAAAGAGGGGCTTCTTGTTTTTGGGTGGTGACATAGTCTTCTGTCTATACGAAATTTTGATACTCCTCCCTCATGCCCTAGATAGGATCCTTGACCAAACTATTGGGGCTTTTGCTAAAACCCCTTTACAGCCAATTTGTCAGCACCCCTCTAAAAAAAACAGGGCTTTGAGCAAAGACCCAGGGTCCCTTTCCCTTGTACTCAATTTAAAAACAGAGTTTTTTGCCCAAATTTTTGTCTTTCCCAAAGCAGCGGGGAAAGAGGGTCCAATCTGCCCGTAGTTTGCAGGAAAGAAAGGTCTTGGTGAGCGTCACAAGCTTTTAAGGGGAAACCCGTTTTTGTGTCTCGGTAGAACTGGCGTTTATCTGTTGAAAGCTCTCCCCCCGCTCCCTCGGGCCATGAAAATGGAGTCAGTATCCCTTTCACGGAGTTAAAATAGGGGCGGGGACAAACCCGTCGAACAGGCGGAATAGAACTCAAACCTGGTTTGGCGTACTGATAGGAAGAAGCCCATTTGTTTGGGCAGATCCCTCGGATCTTTTCCCAAATCAGCTTTTTCCTCAGGTGTCCCTAGAATGTCATTTTTTTTGAAAAGGGATCGTGATCAGCTTTGCATAATCTCCTTGTTAACGTGGGAACCATGAATACACTGTGTTTCCCTTCTTTTCGAAGGTGCCATACATTCCCGATTTGTACCAGATTGGGCGCCGCGTGAGCCCAGGACTCTTGATGTCCCGGGTGTTTTTTTTTTTCTTTTAAGTTACCATGGTCTTTTTGTTTAGGTTAGTCGATCCCCTTTCTGGGACCAGTGTGTCCAGGAACAAGACATCCCGGGGAAAGGTAGGCCATCCTTTTTTCGGGTCCCCCCTGCACCCTATCTGGATCCTCCAGTGCCATTTCCCTTTCTGTTGTACTTTTGGCGGTTTAAGACTTTTCTTTGTGGATGACCCATTCCAGCCCTGTCTCGCCGTCTTCCGTAGACGTCCGTTTTTCCGGCTTGAAAGTTGCTTCCCTTGCGTCGAGGACAAGATTTCCGTGGCACTCCTGCATTTGAGCCCACGGATACAAAGGGGTTTGGCGCGTAGCCTTCCAAACACTGGACTGCTTTTTACCTGGGACCCGGTCATCCCCCCTTTTCGTGGTACGTGTGAAAAATGATGGATGGCCCCCCACCATCCCTTTACGAACTCGTGGGAAACTTTTGTTTTGTCGTTGACCAGAGGAAACAGACATCGGGGGGAAAACCCTCTTGAAAGGGACCTCAAGTCAGTCCCGGGGTCCCGTGGCATCCTTTAGCAGTCCAATCCCAGAAAGGAAGTCGAGTGTCTGCTTTTCCGGGGCCTCCCGGAAGGGCAGACGTCAAGGTTGTTGTACCACCAAGAAATCCCCCAGAGCGGCATTCCTTCCCTTCCCCAAACCGTTGCATAAAAAAAGTAGTCTTCCTCGCTAAGAATCGTTTTCGGGAGCTGAAAAGCCTCTCGTGGAGGAAGAACAACGTCGTCCAGTTTGTCCAGCTCAGTGATGTACCGAGGGGGAAAAGCCCTTTTTCGTTCCTGTACCCCGAAAACGGCCCCAAATATTTTGGAATAGGAGTTCCAGGAGCGAGTAACAGGGGAGTCCAAGAATTTAACTTCTTTGTGCTGAAGATTTGTACGGTTGTTGTTCTTCCAGAAATGTGAAGGGGGCCGACTTTCTTCTTCACTGACGACCCATCCTGAAAAAATTTAAAGGTTTTTGGATTGAGGTCGTAGTTCGAACTGTTGAAGCCTTCCACGGGCAAAATCTCGAGATTGGCTCCCCAAGCGTCCCTCTGCTCGTCGGGGATCAGTTTTCGTAGACGGTGGAGAAATCTTCTTTTGTTGTAGAGGGGATCGAAGCCCTTTTCGGATACCTCCCCAGTTCTTTTTTCTTCTTTTGCCCTTTCCTCTTTCTCCTTCTCCTTTTCATTAAATGCTGCGTGTCTCTGTCCTTGTCTACTGTCTGTTTTATGTGTATTTTTCTGTTCTGTCTCGATCACCAGCCGAAACACCTTGAGACGGGGGGGGCACACCATGCCCACCTTGTTGCCCCCCGCTCAAAGGGGGTTTCGGCTGTGTGATCGAGACAGAACGAAAAAAACACTAAACACAGACAGAAGACAGAGGACAGAGCACAGACAGACAATAATGAAAAGGGGAAAGGGAAAGGGAGAAGGGGCGAAGAAGGAAAAAAGAAAAGCCTGGAGAAAGGTTTTCGACAAGGGGTTCGATCCCTCACAACAAAGGAAAATTTTCCCCCGTTACGATCAACTGAGTGCCCGACGAGCAAATCAAAATTTTCCAAAAAATCTATATCTGTCATTCAAATTTTAAATAGCATCAATTCATATCCTATATCACATCAGTCGTAATACATATATCTGATACTATCTGTCTTCATCTGTCTATCTATCAACGGGCCCCCTTCCCCTCCCCCACTCGTCTCTCTCTCCCCCCCCCCCCCTCCACCCCCCCCCCTCCCTTTAAAATTTCTGGTTAGGATTTTTTTTTGGGCCTTTGTTTTTGCCTGTAGTCTGTGTTTATTCTAGTCTTTTCTTCCTGTTAGGTGTCACTTCCCCCTGTTTTTTCACCCCCCCCCCCCCCCCCCCTCGTACTTTCTTCCACCCTCTCGGCACCCCCGATAAAATCGAAAAGAAACCGGCTACATCACGAGGGAAAACCCAAAAACGTAAAAAATTTTGCTCTTGAATGTCAAAAATAAAAGTTAATGAGTAACCCAATATTATGACTGTGCGTGGTGATGTGTGGCGTGTGTGTGTGTGGGGTGTGTTGTGTGCGTGCGTGCGTGCGTGCTGGTGCGTGCGTGCGCGGGGCCTTCCGGAAAAATGTAAGTGTGTCGGTACAATCAAGTAGATCTAACAAAAATATGGTTTTAGTTTGTCAGTCAAAGTGTTGGGTGTGTGTGTGTGTTGGGGTGTGTGTGTGTGTGGGTGTGTGTGTGTGT
Organism: Conus ventricosus; assembly: GCA_018398815.1. Classification (NCBI taxonomy): domain Eukaryota; kingdom Metazoa; phylum Mollusca; class Gastropoda; order Neogastropoda; family Conidae; genus Conus; species Conus ventricosus. Next base: position 83,742,737 of record CM031603.1, read on the forward strand.
TGTGTGTGTGTGTGGTGTGTGTAGCGGGGGCGCAAGCCGATGTGTATGCACGCACGCACGCACGCGCGTATATTGTTGTAAAGTGGTTGTGTGTGTGTGTGTCAAAACAAAGTTTAAAATCAAAATTTTTTTTAGAGATGGAAACATTGAATAAGCACAAAATGCTTTTTTTAAACAACCCTCAAAAATGTGTGAGGAGAGGAGAGGGAGAGAGAGAGAGAGAGGAGAGCGAAAAAAGCAGATAGGGTGTGGTGTGGTGTGGTGGTGCGGGCGCGGATCGCCTGTGGTAGTGGGGTGGTGGCGCGCGGGCCGTGTTTTTGTCTGTTTTAAAAGGTGTGTCTTTTAACTTTTAGCGTTTCTTCTGAGGATAGGGGGGTCCGGTGTCGCGTTCTTTTGGATCGCCGGGATAGAAATAGCCTTGCTTTTGCCGGAAGGCGTATCAGTAAGGAGGGTGGGCAAGATTTTGTTGATGACGTGTATTTTGGGTTGTATTCAAGGGTTTGAGGTGGGCGCGTGGGGCCCCAGGGGGAGGAGGGGGGGAGAGGGGAGGGGTTTTGGGGAGGGGGGGAAATTCATACGTAGTTGTGCAAAGGGACAGCATCCGGGTTGGCCCAAAAAAACCCCGTTTGTCATGTTAGCGATTGGGGTGGTTCGTGGTGCCCACCTGCCGCCTTTCTGCCCGCGTGCGCCGGGGGTGTGCAGTGCGTTGCGTGCGTGCGTGCGTGCGTTGGGGGGGGCGGCGCGCGCGCGCGTTGTGTGTGTGTGTGTGTGTGGTGGTGTGTGTGTGTGTGGGTGTGTGTTCGTGGGGCTGGTTTTGGGGTGGCTTTTATGCTTTCATGTTGTTAGAGGGAAAAAAAATCATTGAAGTTTTTTTCAAAGTATACTCCGTGTTGGGGAAGGACAACTCTGTCGAGTTTAAAAACATCGCGCGTGCCGCGCGCGCGCGGTGTGTGTGGGTGTGGTGTGTGTGTTGTGTGTGTGTGTGGGGGTGTGTGTGTGTGTTGTGTGTGTGTGTTGTACACGTACGTGCGGCATGCGCGGGCGCGGGGCCGTGTGTGTGTTTCACCTGCGATTATGTTTTAGAATTTAGGCAATTCATTTGTAGTGAATGTAGATGATGTTTCAATGTTTACTCTTTGGCGCTTTAAATTAGCAAGTTGGCCACAAAACCCAAAAAATAAATAGTATGAGAAATGATGGTTTAGATAATAAAAACAAAATATACTCTACTTCTATGTTACTTACGACTACTATCCACCCAAAAAGAATTTTAACAATACTCAATTAAAAAAAATAACCGCCGTCTAAAAAAGTAATAAAAATATTCTATAAACCATTACATTAATAAAATAATAAAGGCCCTATAAAAAATAGTATAACGTAATAAAGGGAAAAAGATGATGAACATCAAAAAACAAAAATCCCCCTTAAAAATGATAATGTGATAACAAAATTAATTCATTAACAATAATGATTTTGATCGTTAATAGGAAAATAATCACCGTCTAATAATGATAATGATATAACAAATTAATACTTAACAATAATAACGAAAATACTTTTTGTAATTAATGGAAATATAAATGCCCTTAATAATATGAATGCATTAAAAAAAACGCTTTTCATTATAACAACAACAGCAACGACGACGACGAACGACGACCCCGACGACCCCGATGACCCCGACCACGACCCCGACGACCACGACGACCACGACCACGACGACCACGACGACGACCACGACGACGACCACGACGACGACCACGACGACGACGACGACCACGACGACGACCACGACGACGACCACGACGACGACGACCACGACGACCACGACGACGACTACGACGACGGCCACGACGACGACCACGACGACGACCACGACGACGACCACCACGACGACGACGACCACGACGACGACGACGACCACGACGACGACCACGACGACGACCACGACGACGACCACGACGACGACGACGACCACGACGACGACGACCACGACGACGACGACGACGACGACCACGACGACGACCACCACCACGACGACCACCACCACGACGACCACCACCACCACGACGACCACCACCACGACCACCACCACCACCACGACCACCACCACCACGACCACCACCACCACCACGACCACCACCACCACGACCACCACCACGACCACCACCACCACCACCACCACCACCACGACCACCACCACGACGACCACCACGACGACCACGACGACCACGACGATGATGATGATGATGATGATGATGATAGCTTAATGAAAATGCAAATCACCATCTTACGTGTTCGTGTTACAGGCTGGTGCTCAGCCTCTGTTTGTGGCAAGGAAGACCAGCTGACTGCGTGGTCTGGTGCCCATAAGCCAATTTTCTTTCCCTACTACTCGCGGGATTATTCAGTGTGAGTAACACAACCACGACGGAAACTTGTGAGCCGGCCTCTCTGTGTGTGTGTGTGTGTGTGTGTGTGTGTGTGTGTGTGTGTGTGTGTGTGTGTGTGTGTGTGTGTGTGTATGTTGTGGAAGAGATAGTGTTTGTGTGTGTGTGTTTGTGTGTGTGTGTGTGTGTGTGTCACGGACAAAAAAATGAAACAACCCAACTTGGGGAGTCGCCAGCCAATTTGTTCGGACATAAGCTTCAACTCAGACATCTTGGCGCCACGTAGACCGGGCCCATGGTTCGGATCCGGCCAATTAAGCTTAGTGGAGAGGCTTCACAGAGACGGTACGATCCACCCAGACTGACTAAGCCGTTTTGACCGACGCCTCGATGTCTAGCGAGACGAGTCGTAGCGCCGGGCTCAGGCTCATCTGGCCACTTTGTGGAACCAGCGTCATTGTTAATCAGACGTCGTGGCGCCCACCCAGACTCAGCTGGCCAATTTACACTGACCAGTGTCCACGACTTAAGCCACACGGCGCAGTCAAGTAGGAAAGGGGGAAGGTATGTGTGGTGGGGGTGAAATCTAGCTAATCAATTAAGATGACCAATTGACCACCACAGAGAGTAAGGCGTGTCGGCGTGACTGTCATGATTTGAATATCCAATGGAATTAGAGGGAGCTAACTTCGGTGTCAGGGCGGTAAAAATACTGACCAATGGTACTCGCCCTTTTTGGACAGATCGGAACGAATAAAGGAATGCGTGAGTGAGGGGAAGGAGGAGGAGGAAAACGAACAGACAGAGAGAGAGAGGGAGAAGTTCGGGGAAGTAGGCTCTCGCCTACAGGAAGGCAGGGAGATGAGAACGAGAAGAGAGAGAAAGAACGAGGGGAGAACGAACAGAGAGACAGAGAGAGAGAGGTCTGAGTGTAATCTCTGAGGAGAGAAAGCAGAGAGATGAGGGGAGGAGAGAAGAGAACCAAGTTGAGAGATTAGAAATGAGATAGTCTGCAGAGGAAGGACTGAGGAGAGATGTGGAGAGAGAGAGAGAGTTGCTAATTAATGAAGAAGAAAAGAAAGAAAAGAAAAAAAAAAAGAAAAGAAAAGCAACCATGTCCATTTGATAAGAGCAGACTAGAAGAGAGAGAGAGAGAGTGCAATGCGTTAATGCAGGAAGAAAGAAAGGAAACAGATCGATGTTGATAGTCACTGTTCTATCCTAACCGGGGGTTCGACCTAAATACCTGGCAGCGTCACTTCGCCAAGCAGAACCACAGACCAACGCCAACAGTCTCACCTGACCAGGCGCCATCAGACCAAAACCAGTGCCAGCAGTTGTGTCGTGTTGTGAAAGTGACAGTGAAAAGAAAAAAAAAGAAAAGAAAAGACAGTGATTCGTGAATAGTTAAGATCACCTGGCCAGTAAAGTAGAAATCTGTTTATACCCGGGTTAGTTAATGATGTTTTAGATAAATGATTTTGTGAAGTTCAGGAAAGAGAGAATGTTTTATTTCATTTGATTCCATATGCATTGATGTTTCGTTCTATGAACATGTGTAAATAAAGTTATAGACTTTACCATGGTTTGATGTGACGAATGCATGATATATGAATGAGATCGTAAGCAAGCTGTGAGTGTGTTTGGGCTGTGCGCTAGTCCTTCCTCCACTGACATTACACCGAGGTTGACAATTTATTGGCGAGCCTGCCAGGATATTCTGGCCCATTTATTATAATTGTTCAACTTCTCAGAGAGGAAGCTGGGTGGGATTCAAGTATTGTAATCCTAAGACAAGGGGTTGTCTTACTGTATGTTCCAAGATAGTAATACTAGGCTTGGCATTGCTTCCAAGATAGTTAATACTAGGCTTGGCATTTCAGCCCCAGAGTACTCATTTCGCACAGATTGCCTATAATTCGCTCTCATAGTTGGGTCAGGCGCTGGGCGTCTTATAAAAACTAACTACGTGTCCCAAGCTAATATTATCATTCATAGGATTGTGCTATTACGTCACGCGTGTCGGTAACCACCAGTTTGGCTGTCGTAGTTATAAAATCTTGTTCAAAAAAAAAAAAAAAAAAAAAGAAAGAGATACAATGGCGGAAGAAAAGAACACCCCTATTGAACAACTCGTGAGCGTCGCTCGTGATTTAGGCTATTCGGGAGAAGAGTTGCGAGCATTCGTTGAAAACCAGCAAAAGATGGAAAGGGATGAGCGAGCAGAAAGACGACGTGTCGCTGTAGAAATAGCAGAGCAGGAAAGATTAAAAGCTAGCGAGACGCAGGAGACAGAAAGAATGAAGCAGGAAACAGAAAAATTAAGGATTCAGGCTAACAATGATAAAGAAACGCAGGAGACAGAAAGAATAAGGGAAGCGCAGGAGACAGAAAGATTAAAGGTTCAATTAGAGTTGGAGAAAGTGAGAATACAAAGAGAGGCCACCGATGATGGTAGTTCCCTTTCCAGTGACTCTGTGCGCAGCTATGCCCCCCGACCCAAGTTGCCAAAATTCTGGGAAGGAACCGATTCGATTGACGGCATACATCAGTCGTTTCGAAACGTTTGCGACCAGTCAGGGTTGGCCTCCAGAAGAGTGGGCAGTCATTTTGTCAGCGCTATTGACGGGTAAGGCATTGCAGATTTTCACTGCGTTACCAGCAGACACCCAATCTGATTTTGGTGCTGTGAAGGAATCATTGATGAAGGATTTGACCTCACAGAGGAAGGATTCAGAAAGAAATTTCGTTCAGCTAAATTACAAGCAGTGAACGTACACTCAGTTTGGTGCACGTCTGGATCACTATTTTGATAAATGGTTAGAGTTGAGTGGTACGAAAAAGGAGTTCGCTGAATTGAAAGAGCTAGTTATGAAGGAACAGATTTTGTCAGGTTGCGGCCCTGAGTTAACCATACATTTGAAAGAGAGACAGCCAGAGACAGCAGGAGAGTTGTTGAAGTTCGCAGAGGTGTATAGAGAGGCACGTTTTGGGCACTAAGGTGCAGGAGAAACAGGTGCTAGGCACAGGTGAGAAGAGTGCAAGGAGACCGGGGAGTTTTCTGCAAAGTCTGCAAACCCAGGGGTGGGGCAGAAGGAAGGGAAAAGGGGACATTAGGTGTTTCATTTGTCACAAGAAGGGACATGTGGCGAGGGACGTCGCATGAGGTTCCAGAAGGCAGCAGCCTTGCAAGAGGTGGATAAGGGTCGTCAAGGGAAACGACCTGCAGTGGAACCAAAAGGGATTCAGTCTAAGAGGGTGGAGTGCAGCCTATGGCTAGCACGGGACAGCAGTCAGTGTCAGGGATGGAGGGCACTAGGCTGAGTGGTTCGTTACCAGTGGAAGAAGGGTGGATTGGCCAGCAGAGGTGAAAGTGTTACGAGACACTGGTTGTTCATGCGGGGTAGTACGAACAACGCTGGTCGAGAAAGGGGATTTGACAGGGCAAATCCAGACCTGTACTCTAATCGATGGCACTGTGAGAGAGTTTCCAGTTGCTAAGATAGAAGTACGTACCCCTTACTTCTCAGGCGAGTTGTCTGCGTTGGTGATGGAGAAACCCCTTCACGATTTGATCATTGGAAATATTCCAGGTGCAAGGGATCCAGGGGATTCCTGAGTTGTTGACTGCTACAGGGGCAGCAGTTCAAAACACGGAGCAAGAAGGGGGAAAAAGGTTGTTAAACCGTTAGTTGTTCCAGGAAGGAAGTCGGGCATAGACGTGTCGCCTGATGAGTTTAGGGCTGCACAGGAACAAGACCCTTCGCTCGTGAAGTCTTGGGAGTTGGCAAGAGGTGGAGAGAAACAGGTGGTTAGAGGAGGTGAGACAGAATTTCTGTGAAAGGCGGGCTGTTGTACCGAGTGTTCACCAAGGGGAAGACAGGTAAGGTGACCACTCGTTAGAGGTACCAGCAGGTTATCGTGACACTGTCATGTCAGTGGGTCACGAGTCGCTCATGGCGGGTCATCTCGCCCCCCAGCAAAACCGCTGACCGAATCTTTGATGACTTTCATTGGCCAGGAGCAATGGCAGACATCAAGCGTTTCTGCATGTCATGTGACGTGTGTCAAAGGTCAGCCACAAGAGGGGTGAAGAGGAAGGCGCCTCTTAAACATCCCCCTTTAATTGACACACCGTTCAGGAGATGGCTGTTGATCTGATTGGCCCAATCTCGCCCTGTTCCAAAGGTGGGCACAGGTATGAGACACGTAAGGTTGCAAGGGAAAGTTTGCAGGAGGCTAGGGTCGGTCAGAAGAAGCAATATGACAGGAAGGTGAGGAAGCAATCCCTCAAGGTGGGAGATCAAGTCCTGGTACTGCTTCCCAGGGGTCACAACAAGCTGCTGATGCATTGGAAAGGACCATTCACCATCACTGAAAAGGTCGGTCGGGATTACCGAATTGAGGTGAATGGGAAACTAAAACTTTTCCATGCGAAATTTTTCTCCGCAAAAATATTCAGCGTGAGACTCAGCACATAGGCGCAGCAGCAATCATTGATGAGGCGAAAGAGACCCAGCAGAAGAAGGTGAGATTTTGTTGCCTAAGTTTCCAGAAGAGTCATACAGGGATGTGTCACTGTATGAAGGGCTAGACAGTAGGAGTTCCTAGGTTTTGTTGTCGGAGGCGACACAAAGCAGCCGGAAAGAGGAAAGGTGGAGAAGATGATGAATTCAGAGAGACCAAAGACCAAAACAGAAGTCAGGAGTCTGCTAGGTTTTATTGGGTTCTATAGGGAGTTTGTCCCAAATTTTGCTGCAATCACGAGTCCTCTCAGTGATTTGGTCAAGGCAGGGAAACCGGCAGTGGTCGAATGGTCAGACGCTGCAGAGCAAGCACTGCAGACGGTGCTGGAAAGACTAGGTTCCCGTCCCATCTTGAAGCTACCAGATATGTCCAAACCATTTTTGTTGCGGACAGATGCATCAGGTGGTGGGATAGGTGCAGTATTGTTACAGGAGCATGAAGGGGTCGAGTTTCCTGTGAGATATGCTAGCAGGAAGTTGACAAAGTGTGAAGAAGGGTACGCAACGGGGAGAAGGAGTGTTTTAGCTGTCGTGTGGGCCGTGCAGAATTTTCCACAAATACTTGTATGGGAAAGAGTTCGTGATAGAGACAGATCACCAACCACTCAAATTCCTGCAGGAGGCACAGCTGAAAAACAGCAGGGTTCTGCGTTGGGCAATGGCACTGCAGCCCTACAGGTATCGAGTGCAGTACATCCCAGGTCGACAGAATGTCGGAGCTGACTATTTAAGCCGTGTAGTCTAGCAAGCTGCAACTCAGAGGAAGTCAGTCATATCCGGGGTGCTTTGTTGATAATATGTGTTGATGACAGTTATGTTGATTGGATATGGGTTCATTCCCAGTTGGCTATGGTTCATTTATTTTTGTGTGAGACTTGTTCATATTTTCTTTGTGAGACTTGTTCATTGTGGATGTAGTTATGCTTGGAGCATACAGTCGCTTGTGTAGTGATGCATTATTTGCAATAAGTGAGGATGGAGATTCCCCAGTGAAGTGTCATGGATCGTGATCATATTATATTGTGCTTTTCATAAGGATTGTGAAAAGGAGAGATGGCAAATCCGCAGGTAGGGAATGGGATAAGTGCGCACAGAGGTCGTTATAAAATGAATTGAAATAACGCAAGAGCGCACGTCAATGATAACTCATTGGAGTGGTATTCACTAATGATGTATTTTATAACTTATAAACCGTTGGTTGTAAAGTATTTTAAAAACTTTGCACGTGTAGCTGTGTGTCAGCAAATTCGGTGTTTTTTTTTTTGTACCGTTGTTTTGAGACAATGCGGAGCATGGTCTTTTGCAAGGGGAAATTGTCACGGACAAAAAAATGAAACAACCCAACTTGGGGAGTCGCCAGCCAATTTGGTTCGGACATAAGCTTCAACTCAGACATCTTGGCGCCACGTAGAACCGGGCCCATGGTTCGGATCCGGCCAATAAGCTTAGTGGAGAGGCTTCACAGAGACGGTACGATCCACCCAGACTGACTAAGCCGTTTTGACCGAAAGCCTCGATGTCTAGCGAGACGAGTCGTAGCGCCGGGCTCAGGCTCATCTGGCCACTTTGTGGAACCAGCGTCATTGTTAATCAGACGTCGTGGCGCCCACCCAGACTCAGCTGGCCAATTTACACTGACCAGTGCCACGACTTAAGCCACACGGCGCCAGTCAAGTAGGAAAGGGGGGAAGGTAGTGTGTGGTGGGGGTGAAATCTAGCTAATCAATTAGATGACCAATTGACCACCACAGAGAGTAAGGCGTGTCGGCGTGACTGTCATGATTTGAATATCCAATGGAATTAGAGGGAGCTAACTTCGGGTGTCAGGGCGGTAAAAATACTGACCAATGGTACTCGCCCTTTTTGGACAGATCGGAACGAATAAAGGAATGCGTGAGTGAGAGAGAGGAGGAGGAGGAAAACGAACAGACAGAGAGAGAGAGGGAGAAGTTCGGGGAAGTAGGCTCTCGCCTACAGGAAGGCAGGGGGATGAGAACGAGAAGAGAGAGAAAGAACGAGGGGAGAACGAACAGAGAGACAGAGAGAGAGAGGTCTGAGTGTAATCTCTGAGGAGAGAAAAGCAGAGAGATGAGGGGAGGAGAGAAGAGAACCCAAATTGAGAGATTAGCATGAGATAGTCTGCAGAGGAAGGACTGAGGAGAGATGTGGAGAGAGAGAGAGAGTTGCTAATTAATGAAGAAGAAAAGAAAGAAAAGAAAAAAAAAAAGAAAAGAAAAGCAACCAGTCCATTTGATAAGAAACAGACTAGAAGAGAGGAGAGAGAGTGCAATGCGTTAATGCAGGAAGAAAGAAAGGAGAACAGATCGATGTTGATAGTCACTGTTCTATCCTAACCGGGGGTTTCGACCTCATACCTGGCAGCGTCACTTCGCCAAGCAGAACCACAGACCAACGCCAACAGTCTCACCTGACCAGGCGCCATCAGACCAAAACCAGTGCCAGCAGTTGTGTCGTGTTGTGAAAGTGACAGTGAAAAGAAAAAGAAAAGAAAAGAAAAGACAGTGATTCGTGAATAGTTAAGATCACCTGGCCAGGTAAAGTAGAAATCTGTTTATACCCGGGTTAGTTAATGATGTTTTAGATAAATGATTTTGTGAAGTTCAGGAAAGAGAGAATGTTTTATTTCATTTGATTCCATATGCATTGATGTTTCGTTCTATGAACATGTGTAGTAAAGTTATAGACTTTACCAGTGGTTTGATGTGACGAATGCATGATATATGAATGAGTCGTAAGCAAGCTGTGAGTGTGTTTGGGCTGTGCGCTAGCCCTTCCTCCACTGGCATTACACCGAGGTTGACAGTGGGTGGGTGTGTGTGTTGTGTGTGTGTGTGTGTGTGTGTTGTGTGTGGGTGTGAGTGTGCGTGGTGTGTGTGTGGGGTGTGTTGTGAGAGAGAGTTGGTGTGTGAGAGAGAGAGAGAGAGAGAGAGGGGAGAGAGAGAGAGAGAGAGAGGAGGGGGAGAGAGAGAGTGACTGTGGGGACCCAGTTTGCTTGTGTGTGTGTGTGTGTGTGTGTGTGTGGGTGTGTGGTGTGTGTGTGTGTGTGTGTTTTGTGTGTGTGTGTGTGTGTGTGTGTAAGCGCTGATACCATAGTGATCAATGCACACACAGGTCATAATCATTGTTCAAAGTGGATCCCTATCATCAAACAGATTGTAACAATTCGATTAGGGCCCTCAGTTCCCGGGTTAGATCTGACTTTAGATCCTGCACCGTACCACAGATCTACACCAACATTTAATGGCTTCGCCCTGGGTCTAGATTTATCTATCAATGTTCAGTACCTATTTAAAAATACATTCACCCCACCAAAATAAATTAAAAACAAAACATACATGCATATAAAATAATATAATGATCTCATGATGATAATGTGGTTGTGACGATGATGATGATATAATAAAAATGAAATATTGGTGATGATAAAAATTTATAGTAGTACTAGCAGTAGTAGTAGTAGTAGTAGTAGTAGCTTGTAGTAGTTGTAACTCTGCAACGGGACGTGAGGAGATGAAAAAGAGGGTGACTCCGCACAGCGTCTTAACGGGTTTGTTAGAGATGGTTTAAGTGTGAGCAGCATGACACAAGAACACAATGATGAGAATGCAACAGCGACGGACGACAACGGCGACGACGATGTTTGACGACGACAACCGATGACGACGACGACGACAGCGTGATAATGATGGGGGGGGACATGGAGTGGTGGGGGTGGGGGTGGGGGGGGAGGTGTTTGGCGAAATGTGTCTACTTGTTAGAGAAGACCTTCAGGGTCAGATGTATGACGGATCCAGGGCCTCATGGCTCCTCGCTGCCATTTTCGATCTTCAGCCCGGGGCCTCTTCCTTGTGCGTGAGGACATTTGTCTTTCGGAGTTTTGTCATTCAAATATCAGTCAGTGAATCAATTGATTAAACAATCGAATCAGTCAATTACTCGATCGATCAATTAATCAATCAACCGATCAATTAATTGATTAATCAGTCAATGAATCAAACGATCAGTCGATCGTTAATCAATCCATAACCGATCAAGCTGTTGACCAATCAGCAGCAATCAATTAATCGATTAATCAACCCATCAATTTATAAATCGATCGATCAGTCGATCGATCGATCAATTTGTTGACCAATGCATCCATATATTAATCAATCGGTTGAAAGTTCGTGGCTAACCAACGAATCAATTATCGAACACCCTTCTCTGTCAGTTGCGTTTGCAGGAGCTATTTGACTGACCTTGCTTTATTGTTTATGTTTATTGTAGTCGTAGCAGCAGTAGTGTCAGTAGTGCTCTGGACGGTGATTCTTGGCCCTTCTGCCTTGGTTTCGTTGCTTATTATTTATTCATAGTAACGGGCGTACTGGATACGCTGATATAATTTTGTAATGTCTACTTTTCAAGCTTTAAACAGTATTGATTTTTGTTTAATCTCCTCCGTTTGAACATCTTTGGATGTGACAGCATTTTTTTCAAGTTCTTAAAGAAGTGACTTCAAAACTTGGGCAACCTGGTTTACGAATTTTTCTTTACATTAGGCTGCAAGACTTGTTACAAGTGTTAATGATTAGAATTTCAGCTTTTCATCAGACTTAGCCATTGGAAATGTCTTGTTCGGATCAGTGTCGTCCAATCGTTTGAAAAGTCTGTTCATCTGTAAAAAAAAAATCTTTTCTTCATCTTTTTCATGCGATATTTTACAGTACCTCATGCTCCTGCAATCATGTAACAATTTACACACTTTTCTTTCGAGTTATTTAATTGCAGCTGATTGCCTTTTATAAACTGATACCAACTAGTGTACCAGTTTCAAGTTTGTCAGTTCATGCTGGTTTTTTTAAAGTTTATTTTTCATCAAAATTATGTTTCTTTGAGGAAATATTGAAATGAAATAAAACCAAAAGACTATACAATGAAATGGCATCGACAAGATTTCCGCCCCCACCCCTTTTAAACGTAAATCGTTTAAAAGGGGCGGGGGCGGAAATCTTGTCGATGAAATAGGAAAATGAACTTAAAATTTTACTGATTAATCGTCTCACTTGGCAAGATTAAAGCAAAGAATGGCATTACTTTCATCAGATACTTGTCAGTTTGATCTAAAAAAAAAAGAATGCAATGGAATGGTGGAGAAGGGGGGTTGGGGAGGAGGGCAACAAAAGAAGTGGTAGAAATCTTCCAGCAGTGAGTTTCAATCCATCCTCTCCTACTTGTACTCTCGAAAATGCGAGAATGTAATCGAAACTGTAGAAGAAAAAAAAAGATGTCTGTAGTAATAATTAAATTCCCCTTTTCTACATTTTAAATCAACTGATGATATGATTTTGTTTCATAAGAATCAAATGTTTTCAGAGAACTCAGAGGTGGAAATGGTGGTTGGGAAGAGACAAAAAAACAAACAAACAAACAAACAACTCCGCCTCCTTGCCTTACTTATCAGCACTACACTGAAGATTTCCTTTCCAATCGGCATAATCATGTGGGTATTTCAATTCCTTTCATTCAGTCGTTTCCCAGTCATTTAGACTATCAATCACTTAGCGTTATTTTTTTCATTTAATACCACGGTACATGTTATGTGTATATGTATCATCCAAACCAAACTGGTCTTCTCTTCCGCAATTTGTTGATGGAATTTTACGTGGGTGCAAGATGTTATGTATGCGTTCACACACGGAGCTTTGATTTACTTCAAAGGACTTCTTGGAAAATGAAGTCAGAACCAACGTATACTGTGAGGTAAAATCCCCCTATACCGAAATAGCGCGGTGGGGATTCGAACCCGCAATCTCAAGATCACCCGGATCAACGAGTCCAGTGCTCCACCAGGTGGTTTGCTTTCAGTGAGGCTGCAGTCTTGTTCAGTTTCCTTCTGCAGAATGATGGACGACAACCAGAGAACAAATATAGTGATTCTCAAATTGCAAACATTTCCTTTTTAAATCCCACTCCAGCACAAAGACATTAAAGATCATGGTCAGTTTAGATGCCAAAAGATAACGACAATGCTCCAAAACACAAAAGGTACACGTGATGCCATAAAAGCTTCAATAGATCAACTTAAAGCTGACAGGAAAAAAGCTCATACAATGTGGAAGAAGGGAACGAAAGTAAATCGTCCTCTCGACGTCGAACGACATTTCGTCGAATGAGCACGACTTGGCCTAACGGCCTTCGTTCATTCGTCCTTCGTCCTCTCTCGGGCTTCGCCCTACTCTAATCTAAAGACCATCGATTCTGCTTTGGAGTAGACTGGGTCCCTCCGTGACTTTTTTCCCGTTGACTTTCTTTCCGTTGACTTTCGACGAAATGTCGTTCGACGAAACGTCGGACACCAGTCCTCTCAGGTTTTCATGACGTCCAAGTCAGTGACTTAAGGCAAATAATCCTTCACATGCAGGAGGGGGAGCGGAGAGCTTTGTATATGATCTAGCCAACTACTGAGGCTATGTGTTGGCCGAAAATGAGTGAAAACAAAAATACTACGAATAGAATTGTAGCGTGTGCGCCATTATTATTGTGCTGACTACATACAGTCACTTGGGTCCGACTGTTTTAGTTGAGGGTTTATCCATAGAGTTGTCAGTTACAAAATTCTGGGATACAATCTCTCTGAATGGTAATGTCAGTAACATAACTACCTAGCAGCGTGTGCTGCACCCGAATCCGCCCTCGCCATTTTTTTTCGCCCCCCTCACTACCATACACACACGTGCACATCTTTCATAAAGAGAAGAGCAATGTCCAAATCTACCCCTGTGTACTCCTCTGCTTTAAAAGCAGAGAAGCAACTTGCTTAAAACTTTCATGTGCTCATCGCACGCTGCCTTCAGAAGAGAGAAAGAAATATTTGTACTTAAAGCAGAATGTACAAGAGTAAATTTTGATATTGTTAAAAATTTTAAAATGATAAATCTGAAATTACATTTACCCTCCTGCATGACTACCATATTTCTACTGTGCTCGTTCAACGTATAAACAGAAACTAAACTATACATTGATACATTATTTTTCATCAGCTTTTTAAACTTTCTTGCCTTGATTTAAAACCTTCACAAAGAAAGAGGCATTAGTTGGCAGGCGACTGTTCGACTTCCTATCTCATGAAGACAGTTGGTGTTAGTGGTGATATCCAATATATCAAATACAAATCGACAGGTGAAGTTAAAGGTAAACAGAGATTCAGCTACTGGGACTGAGAAAGAAGTATAAAATCAGGATGGGGATATGGGCTAGAACTAGACAGTGTAGAAGGGGGATGGGGGTGGAGTGGGATGTGCGGGGGTGGAGGGGGGTGCGGGGTTGGAGGGGGGGTGCGGGGTTGGAGGGGGGGGGTGCGGGGTGGAGGGGGAGGTGCGGGGATGGAGGGGAGATGCGGGGTTGGAGGGGGTGCGGGGGTGGAGGGGGAGGTGCGGGGGTGGAGGGAGAGGTGCAGGGGGGGGGGGGGAGGATAGCTGCGGGAAGGGGAGGGGGGGGGGGGACATAAGGTCTTTCCTTCCAAAATGAAAGATCCGCACTTGGATGACTTACCACGGAGGAGAATGAATTCCAAAACAGTTGAGACAACACCGGTAGTTTTTAGGGGCAGGTGGAACACAAGGCGGTTAAAAACAACGTTGGTCAAAAGAAAGGTTCCTTCCAATGAAAAGAAACGGGAAGAATCCGGCAGGAGGGACAGGAACTGGACAGTCACACCTGAGCACTGATCTCTGCTCCGAACTGGGCCGTGCAGGTTTCACGTGTTTGACAGCGTCTCTCTCTCTCTCTCTCTCTCTGATTGTGTGTGTGTGTGTGTGTGTGTGTGTGTGTGTGTGTGTGTGTGTGTGTGTGTGTGTGTGTGCATGAGTATGTGTGCGTTCGTGCGTACGTGCAGGTGCGTGCGTGCGTCTGTACGCGCGTGATCTTCCGTGCCACCTCCGTTGCATTGCACCCACAACGATGACTCCAGTCCTGTGTCCATAATTACACCTTGGCTTGCCCACCATAGCCCCGCACCGGCAATCCACAGGGAGCAGCCAATGTCCAGTCATCGTGAGGCAACCCACCAGAGGAGACACCGCACTGCCGACGAGTCACTTTGATGGTGTTCAGTGGTGTTTTGATCCAACTTACGTAGGACACCACTTACTAAGCCCCTTACTGACGAAGGTGACTGCTTTGTCGATGTGTCAGCATGAGTAATCGGGGGGCGACACCACGTCCGTTAAGTGAAGGTTACCATGAATTTGCCAATATCGATGACCCCGATAGAACCTTATCAAGGGCATAGAAGTGGACATGAAATCGAAACTGAGGTCACCATGAGAGCAGGGTATGAAGGGCCATAGAATTTGAGACATTTTTAGTGCAGGTCGACAAAAATGGGAATGATGAAGACGATGCTCATCATTTCCATTTGCATCTGAGACTGGGAGACAGGGCTGTACCCTACCTACGCTTACTTTCGTGATAGTAATATATCCTGGTGTCAACCAGGCCCGCGAGATACAGACACCTGCACTGTTGGTCAGGCAATTTAGGCAACACTTTCAAAGATGTATCCGTTAAATGGATGAACTCGTCTTTCCTGCTGAGCCCATAGCAAACTCAACTCTGGATAGGGGCAGGTCGTGGCAGAAAAAATCTCATAAATAAATGGCTTTTATGAGGATCGAGCCAGCGACCTCACAGCCGGGAGTCCGTGATGCTAACCACTTCGCCACCGCGGCTAGGTAACAATCTAGTTTCTAAATACATTCAGCTAAAAAACCAATATTACATCTATTCTCTCTTTCTCTTTCTCTCCTCTCCCTCTCTCTCTCTCTCTCTCTCTCTCTCTCTCTCGTTTGTTCGCTCCTTGTACACATGCGCCAATTGTATATAAGCCTCTACACCACACACACACACACACACACATGCACACACAACACACACACATGCACCACACAACCCCACACACACACACACACACACACACACACACACACACACACACACGCGCGCGCGCGCACACACACATATACACACACACAACACAAACACACAAACACACACGCACAAACACACACACACATCAGATAAACACACCCATGAACATACGAACGAACATTGACGTACACACAAGCAAGCGCAGGGGGGGAGGGGGGAGGGGGAAAGGGGGTGGGGGAGTGGTCAGCTTCTCTTAATTTGTGCCTCGCCCAGTACGCTGAATATAACCTTATTTCATGAGTGAAAAGTCGGCCATGGGATGTAATACGCATTCACTCATGCCTTACTGTTATCAGATTTTGGAATGCAATACGCATTCACTCATGCCTTCCTGTTATCAGTTTGGGATGCAACACGCATTCACTCATGCCTTGCCATTATCAGTTAGGGACGCCATGTATACTACTCAGTGATGCGTTCCCGTTTCCAGGTTGAGACGCTGTGTGTATACTTCGTGATGTGTTCCCGATATCAGTTTTGGACGCTTTGCATATTCAGGGTGCATTCCCAATATCATTTTGGGATGGACGCTTTGCATATTGAGTGATGCATTCCCAATATCAATTTGGGATGCAGTGTATATAATGTGTTCCCGTTATCAATTTGGGACGCTGTGTGTATATTCAGTAATGCGTTCCCGATTTCAGTTGAGGACACGGTGCGTGTGTGTTCAGAGATGCGTTCCGGATATCAGTTTGGGACACGGTGTGTATATTCAGCGACGCCACGTTTGCCACGGGAACTAAAAAGAAAAAAAAAGATGGAAGAACGACTACTATGGTCAAGAGGAGAACGCTGATGTGGCGTGGCCACGTCACAGGACCCGACTTGTTAAAAGCTGGATGATTTCAGAGCCTACCTTGCTTAGGGCCGAATCTATCCGGTGCTTACCTTATTGAGGGCTGGGTATATTCTGTGTCTACCTTGCATGGAACAGGATCTATCCAGTGCTTACCTTAGTAAGCTAGATCTATTCAGTGCCTACCTTCTATGGAGCCGGATCTATACAGCGCTTACTTTATGAAGGACTGGATCTATCCAGTGCCCGCCTCGTACAGAGCCAAATCTGTCCAGTTCTTTTTTTTTATCTCTTATTATGGGCCAGATTTCTTTAATGCCCATGTTGTAAAGGGGCCCTTGTTTAGTAGGCCTACTTATGTTCTTAAGGGCCAGATCTATCCAGTAACTGCATTATGAAGGGCCAGATTCATCCATAAGTATACTACGAAGGCCGGATCTATCCAGTAATTATACTATGAATGGCCAGGTCTATCCAGTGATTGTACTATGAAGGGCCAGATCTATTCAGCAATTTTGTCACGAAGGGCCAGATCTATCCAGTAATTACATTTGAAAGGCCAGATCTATCCAGTACGTATCTAATATAAAAAAAAAAACAGATCTATCCAGCGCCTGTCTCGTGAAGAATAAAGATTTATCTAGCTCCCACTTTGCGAAAGGACTAGATCTAACCCAAGTGTGGTGGACCGTATTTCGTCCGGTCCCAAATTTTGTGGACACGTTGACCGGAACAGGTAAACCTGTAAAACCGGTTGGCCTGTTTACATGACTGCTATTCACCTGCGTTTTGTGTCAGTCAGGGAGCGAGCACTTCCCTTCAGTCTCCGAAGAGCTACGGGCGAGAGCAAGTAGTCCAGATGAGCGGAAGGGAGACTGGAGGTGTGTCCTCGCTGGCAGTCTGGTATGTGTTGATAATTGAACTGAAGTTAGGATCTGACGTAATGAAGCTGTTCTTTTCCACAGGTGACTAGGAACTTTCCAGCTCTTGGTAAAGGCCTAAAAGTATTTAATTGTTTTCTTGATATATCTTTTGATTTGACAAAACACTGGGTGACGGTAGGGAATTGTAGTTAGTGAATGCGAGTCGAGAGGTTGATGAGGAGAATGGAGTGAGAAAAAAGAAGAAGAAATGTATACTGATATGTGATTGGAAAAAAAATAAGCTAGTTAAATCACTGTATTATTGAAAAAAAAGTGTTGTTTATCTTTTTCCCTTGTAGCACTTACCTTATGACATAACGTCGCATGCGATTTGGGTTTTTAGTCAATTGTAGTTAAAAACCGGAAGCGTTCTATGACCACGTTGTTCAACGACTGTGTCAAAGAAGTTGATCAGAGAATGTTTTAGTTTTGTTATTAAATATTTAAAACGTTCCCTTTCGCGTCTGTGTGATGCTTCATTGGTGACCCGAATCGTGAGTAGACCTTGTAGTGACCAGCTAATACCAGCTACGACCACTCCTACGCTCACAGACTCATTTAATCATGTCAGTGACAACAGAAGCAATTGCACAACTGCAGACGCCATCCGGCAACAAACTTTATCTCAGACCGAAAAATTTCCCCCTCAACTACCTGTGGCAGCTGTCGCCTTCAAAGCACCCCCCTTTTGGACAACCAATGCATCAACATGGTTTGTTCGTTTGGAGGCTGTTTTCGCTACACACACACCTCCCATTACGAATGACTTGACAAAATTTCATCATGTAATACAACTTCTCGACTCAGATACATCCAGACGGTTCAAGCGGTAGTCGAACGCCCCCCAGACACTGAAAAGTATGGAACACTCAAGGCGGCTCTACTCAAAGCTTTTGAGTCCACACAACTACAGAAAGATACTGCCCTTCTGCAAATGCAGGGTCTGGAGACAAACGACCGTCAGAGTTATTGCAGTACATGCAATCGATGAATTCCAACCCAGAGACCCTCTTCAAAGCTCTTTTTCTTGAATCAACTGCCACCAGAAGTCAGGAAGATTCTTGCCCAGTCTCCAGATGAAGAGCTTGAGGTTCTAGCCGAAAAGGCTGACCGCATATTAGAAGTGGATCTCCCAACCTCTGCATTCGTGGCAGCTGCGTCACACCAACCATCAAAAAATTGCTTTAAAACAGTGCTTCAAATCCTTTCACTTTGTGCAAGTATCACGCACGATTCGGAACAAAGCGAGACGCTGTGAAAACAAAGTAGGTGGACGACCTGTGCAATGGCTCCACAACAACCTAGGTGGAAACGGGATCAAAAACAGACCGCCAACATTAACTCCACTGAATCTCATGATGTTCATACAACTTCCTCAGTCAACATTAGCACAATCAGGGTAGCTGATGTTTTGTCAGGACGCAGTTTTTTAGTTGACACGGGGCTGAAGAATCTGTTTTCCCTGCAAGTGTCACAGAACGCAAAAAAGCTCGAGGACCCAGTCTAGTTGCTGCCAACGGCTCAGCCATTCCTACTTATGGAAGAAGAAACATCCCATTGCAACTGGGACAGGGTGCATCGTTTGTTCAAAAGTTTTGGATTGCCGATGTGACTCAACCAATCCTAGGCGCAGACTTTTTTGCTACCCAAAGACTTGCAAATTGATCTCACCAACAGACGTCTGGTGTCCCTGGATAGAGGTTTGGTCATCCCCGCACAGCCAGCATGCTCGCAAGCAGGAAGAAGCATACACAAGATTCATTCCCGCTATGAAGCAATTGTAGAGGAGTTTCCTGAACTCCTAGTACCTTCCTTCACAGAAAACAAGCATGGTGTACTCCACCACATTCCACTACTGGTTCCCCTGTGCATGCACGTGCACGTCGCCTCGATCACGAGAAATTGACAGCTGCTAAAGCAGAGTTTGATGAAAGGGAACACCTAGGTATCGTCCGCCGTTCATCTTCCCCTTGGTCATCCCCACTGCACATGTGAGAAAAGCAATGGCAGCTGGCGTCCTTGTGGAGATTATCGTCGACTAAATGATATAACCAGAGATGACCGCTACCCCCTCCCTCACATCCAGGACTTGAATACCAACCTTGCTGGAAAAACGATTTTTTCAAAAATTGATCTTGTTCGAGGCTACAACCAAATCCCAGTCGCACCTGAAGATATTCCCAAAACAGCAGTCATCACCCCATTCGGCCTCTATGAGTTCCTGAAAATGCCTTTTGGTCTGAAAAATGCAGCTCAGGCATTTCAACGCCTCATGGACGGTGTTTTAAAGGACCTGGACTGCTGCTTTGTGTATCTTGATGACATTCTTGTTGCAAGCGCTTCACCCGAACAACATGAGGCCGATCTGCGTAACATTTTCAGCCTACTGACCTCGAAGGGTTTAGTGGTCAATATCAAGAAATGCGTTTTTTGGTCAATCTTCCCTGCATTTCCTTGGACATTTAGTCTCAGCAGCCGGGATTGAACCCCTGCCAGAGAAAGTTCGTGCAATCGTTGATCTTCCCACTCCTTCTGACAAGAAAGCTCTTGAACGTTTCCTGGGAATGATGAATTTCTATCACAGATTTCTCCCAGCATCGAAAAAAGCGCCTTGCACCTCTGACTGAGGCTATCAAAGGTAACCCAAGAAATTCACATGGACACCTGATGTCAAGGTACATTTCAAGAGGCAAAATCAGCACTAGCTTCTGCTGTCATGCTCCATCACCCCGACCCGCAATCTCAGACAAAACTTTCAGTGATGCATCAGACACTGCCATGGAGCCGAAACTGTCACAACAGCAGAATGGTACCTGGAAACCCATTGCATTCTTCTCCAGAAAGCTCACACCAACCCAACAACGTTACTCAACGTTTGATCGTGAACTGTTGGCCATCTACAGTGCAATCCAGCATTTCCGCTACTTCTTAGAAGGAAGAACATTCACGGTCTTCACCGATCACAAACCACTCACCCATGCCCTGACAAGCAACACTGACAGACCCCCTCGCCAGGAACGTCAGCTTTGCTACATAGCCCAGTTCACAACAGACATCAGACACATCAGTGGGTCAGACAACATTGTACCTGACACACTCTCCAGGGCACCTGTTCCTGACCAAGAGCCACTGATTGCTAGTACGTCACCAGTCCCTGCTGTAGATCTTGCTCAAATGGCAGCGGCACAGGAAACCGATCCAACGTTGCAGACTTATGCTCCAAACCAGGATCCCTACAACTGAAAATGTCACTCTGGATGGCACCCAATTTTGTGTGATGTTTTCTACGGCCGCCCCCGGCCATGGTACCTCCAGCATGGACAAAAACTGTATTTGATGTTTTGCACAACCTGTGTCATCCTGGACCTAACACCATCCGCGCTATCTCAGCACGCTTCATCTGGCCTGGACTCAAAAAAGATGTGAGGAACATGGTCAAGGCTTGTCACGAATGTCAGGCTAGCAAAATTGGACGCCACACCAAAGTTCCACTCTCCCCTTTTGACCCCCCTGATAGACGCTTTGGTAACATACACATAGACCTTGTGGGACCACTCCCTTCATCAGAAGACTTTACTTATCTGCTTACCATTGTAGACAGATTTACAAGATGGCCAGAAGCTATTCCTCTTCCAACGCAGAAGCTGTTACCTGTGCCAAGGCCTTAATGCGTGTTTGGATCGCGCGATCGGAGTTCCAGACACAATTACTTCAGACCAAGGCCGTCAGTTCACCAGTACGGGTGTGGCGGGAGCTGAACATGGTGCTCGGAGTTAAACCTCAAACTACTACAGCGTACCACCCCCAGGCTAATGGCATGGTGGAAAGGTTTCATCGCAGTCTCAAAGCCGTTCTCAAGGCTCGCCTCGATGGGCCCACGCTGGATGGACGAACTACCATCGTGATGCTTGGCATCCGGACAACGTGGAAAGAAGAACTTGACGTCGCTCCTGTTCTCCTCACCTATGGCACAAACCTTCGAGTGCCTGGTGATTTCCTTCCACCCCCATGTGCAGACAAGGTGTTCGCTTCCAGTACCTTCGTCCATGAACTACAAAAAAAACTGAGAAAACTTTCCCCTTTTCCCCCTTCTCACCATGGATCACCAGCATCGTACATCCCAAGAACTTACAGTCAGCAGATCAGGTGTACCTTCGTCATGACGCCCGCAAGGGCCCCTTAGTGAGGCCTTACGATGGACCGTTTCCCGTGTTAGCCCGTGCCGAAAAATACTTTGACATTTTCAAAGATGGGAAGACTGTTCGCGTGTCACTGGATCGACTCAAGCCTGCTTATTTCCCACAAACTTTTCCCAGACCTGGTCAGAATCCTTGTGTGTCTGAGCCACAAGACCCCCATGCTCCTCAGAGGATCACACTGCCAAAACAGATGAGCTACCAGATCAGGTCGTGCTGCCAGATCGGATGATGCTCGAGGCAACGCTCCAGCACCTGCACAGTATCCTTTATCAAATGCTCCGACACCACCAGTCACAACTCGCACTGGGAGACTAGTGCAGAAGCCAAAGAGATATCGAACATTTACCGACTCAGCCGAGTCTGAGCATTACAACATAGAACAGATACTTCAAAGACTCAATCAAGCATATACTTTCCACATCATATTGGACAGTTGTTATAAGTTTATTGATTATAATATTTTTACTTTGGTATGTTTGCATTCATCGCACTGCGCCATTCTGGGGGAGCCATGTAGCACTTACCTTATGACATAACGTCGCATGCGATTTGGGTTTTTAGTCAATTGTAGTTAAAAAACCGGAAGCGTTGCTATGACCACGTTGTTCAACGACTGTGTCAAAGAAGTTGATCAGAGAATGTTTTAGTTTGTTATTAAATATTAAAACGTTGCCTTCGCGTCTGTGTGATGCTTCACCCTAAAGTATCATAATGATGTGAGTGTTGGTGACTCTGGAAGTGACAATGGAAATTATTGTGCATAAATTATCGGAAAATGTATTCTGAATCTTGTTGTGGAACGATGACAAGTACGAACGGAAATCGTTCTTTGAAATGTAATTGACACGTCTGGTGATGATGTGATATGAAAAAAACATTCTTTTCTTGATAAAATGGGACAAACGGAATTCGTTTTCCCTTTTTATGTGATAAATGTATTCTTGGTACTTTGAAAAAAGGGTTCCAAGTGGAAATCCTTTCTCTGAATGTAAACAATCATGGTGTTAATCAAAGAAAATGTTCTGTTGTAATGCACCCACTGTATTGAAACTTTGTAGATTCTGCTATGGGTATTTCCCCCAAGGTCCAATGAAATGTATTATGTGAAAAGTGACTGTTACAAACAAGAACAATAAATGTGTTAGAAGTAGGCTAGATAATCAAGGTAGCTATCAGTTTCCCCAGGTGTCGGTGAAGGCCCTTGTCCGACCTGGAATTGACTGCCATCCGGGTGTAGGGTGCAGCCCGTGCCTAGCCACTATCTCCATCCTGACGGGATGTGAGAGACTGACCGAGGGTCAGTAGCCATCGTGTGTGCACATATACATACTTCCACATCTCCTTCTTCAATCTTTACGTTCGTTAATCACCCGTAGGCTTTTTGTTTGTTTATTTGTTTTGTTTTTTGGTTTTTTGTTGTAATTAACGACATATTGAAAGCTTCTTTGTACAGTTGACCGTCTATATTTTATCCTAACGCAGTGACAACAACAACAGCAGACGTCCAAGTGTCCGTCTACAATCGTTTCAATCTTGAGCAGGAGGCTGGGTGACCTATAGACGTTTTCTGACGACTGACACTTCTTCCTGCAGGAGATTCGAACCACCTGTTGACCATGCTATCTTATGTTGAAAGATGTAGCCTGAGTGGACAACGATCACCTTGAACTGGCACTGCACACAGAATTTCTATTTGTTTTTCAATACATTCCTGTGCATGATGGAGAGAGAGAGAGAGAGAGAGAGAGAGAGAGAGAGAGAGAGAGAGAGAGAGAGACAGAAGACAGACAGACAGACAGACAGACAGACAGACAGACAGACAGGACAGAGAACAGAGAGAGAAGTTATACGCACATGGATTATGTATGATGCGTAATCTGTGTTGGAAGATTCTTATCTGTCAGCATATGAATGAATTGTACGAATGGCTGAAATTCACACACACACACACACACACACACCACACACACACCACACACACGGAGAGAGACAGACAGGCAGCTGAGTCGACTGACAGGCGCTCTCTCACAAACAAGGAAACCATTCCAAACACTGAAGGCTTGTTCTAGTATGCAGGATGTACTATTACACAGCCATAGTTTATGTTGCTGTTCTTTTTCCTCCACAATTTCATGTATTTATAAAAGTTAACCAATGTAAAATCCTTATGCGCTGGACACTTTTTGTTATAAATCCTTCAAGATATAAAAATGATCACATCTCTCTCTCTCTCTCTCTCTCTCTCTCTCTCTCTCTCTCTCTCTCTCTCTCTCTCTCTCTCTCTCTCTCATGCACGCACGCACGCGCACACACAGACACACACTTCAAAGACTCTTTTAGACAATTCAAAATCATTGCGTCTTACCGAAAGGGACCATATAACTGTGTTCGTCTGTTCTCCAGTTAAACATCGCTTTACCAAAAGCTATAATAAACGGACGATTACTGTTACATGATTTCTGTGCAATATGCAGACAAAGATATTTAGATAAAAATTTCTTAGAAAACGAACTTTTTCCCCCACGCTGGATGAGTAGGCCAGCCGTAAAGTCGTCATTCAGAAACAAATAAAACAAACACGCGCGCGCGCGCTCACACACACACACACACACAACAACACACTCATTCACAACACAACACACACACACACACACACACACACACACACACACACACACACTCGCGCGCGCGCGAAGTAGAGCCATCAGATTTTCACCACTACGTTGAAGATTCAGGTTGTCTTATCAAAAACAGAAATTTGTACAGTTGTCAAATCTAACCAAGCGTTGCGCTTGCGGGTTGAAATAATTACACAAAACTTGATTGCCGTTATCATGCGTATCGTACACAGGGTATGTTTAGCACCCCTGTTCGTGTTCTTAGGCCACGCTTCAGTTTTTGAATATCTTATATCAGTTTTATTTAAAGTATAGTGTACATGATAAGTTTAGAATCAAGATGTTTGAATCTCGAGCAGGAATCCTTTTAGCCTGTAGAACTGTGAACTATTCGGGTCTACCAAGTCTCCTGTCAAAGATTGAAACGTGTACTGCACTGAGCACGAATACTGTAAGAAGCCAGAACAAATCGAGTATTTACAGTTCATAACTGTTTTAAGATAACCTGTAAATTAAAAAAAAGTTATCCTTTAAAACCTGAGTCATTTTTTGTATCTGTCTAATAAAGGTCAATCTTCAATGTAAAACGGGTGATGAAATTTTTTTAAAAAAAAGAAAAAGATGAAAGTCTAGCGCAACATGTCTGCTAATTCTCCTCGTCAGCTTAAAGGACATAATCCAGCAAGGTGCCAAATACAGTAACTGACAGCAAAATTCAAAAGTTCACTCCTTATTTCTTGCGCAGGGAAATAATTTTTACCTGTTGACACATGAACGCACATTATATGAAAACTGACCAAACGTTTCGTACCAATGCTCTTGTTCGTTTGCCCGCACAGAAAGTGCGAAGGTAGCATTTTACGAAAATTGTACTTTTTTTCTCATAGTTTTCACTTTGTTCCCATTTCACACACACACACACACACACACACACACACACACACACACACACACACACACACACACACACACACACAATGCATGTTATACGAAAATCTTCCCATTGTTTTACACAAGTACCTGTTTTTTTGCTTATTCACACAGAAAGTGCACGTTGTTATACGATTGTTCCAGCTTTTTTTTTTTTTTTGTACACAACTACTCCTTCGTACCTACTCATTAAAAAAATGAACGTTACATTGTTTCATAGCAGTATCCATGGACCTACATCGTTTGAAGAGCGCCCGAATGATTCATACAAGGATTCTTTCTAATCTCCTCACACAGAGCCTGTAAGCTTACACTGTATGAAAATTGCACCTGTCAGAAACGTATCCTTGTCTGTTTACCTGTTCACACAGAAAGTGCACTTTGTGTGAAAATTGCAAAAGTAATTCACACAAGTATCCTTTTTGGTAAGTCGTTTCAACGTTCCTACAGTCATATGACTGAAAGCTATATATTACACCCCTATTGCTCCAGTATTTTCCACACAAGTCTGTC
>CM031603.1:83771125-83786125 GCA_018398815.1 Conus ventricosus
TGTAATTTCTGTAATAGAGAGAAAGATTCAATTAGTCACTACTTGTGGGAATGTGAATTTGCACATACTTTCTGGAAAGAACCTGAAAATATTCTAAAAAGTAAGTGTTCACACTGTGAAAGATTGTCATTTAATGTAGAGCTTATATTGTTTGGCACTGATGAGAAAACAAAAACAGATGATATGCTAGACTTAATCATTTTAATGGGAAAATATTTTATACACAAATGTAGAATTAATAAGATGAAATCTAACCTAATAATGTTTCTAAAGGAATTATGCTATAGACATAAAATTGAGAAACACATGTACTCGATGGAGATGAATTATGCAGAATACGGGACAAAATGGTTTCCATACAGAACACTAATACAAGAATAATGTTAATAATGCATAGAATATAATTCCCTTCGTTTTGCATGTTGTCCGCGACCTTGGGAATCAAATGGAACAATAAGACTGAAATATGATTATGTAACGTATTTTCTCTAAATGTCATGATGTACATGATCTATGAGGACACTATGTGACATGTTACATGACTTTGTTTAATATTTGTATATAATGTCGCTGTTGTCCAGTGAAATACTTTATGTGTGCCTATTAAAAAAAATCCTTTCAAAAACGGAGTGACTGACTGAGGGTGGAAAATGAAGCAAAATTTAGAAAGATAGGGGGTTAATTTGCACCAAGGACACAGACAAACAAAGTACAGGACAAAACACAATGCACTTCGAACTCTTGGGCCTTCTTCTGGCAATAACAAATAACACTTGGGACAGTGAAAACGAAGAACCAGACACCACTTATCTTCTCATATTCGGCGCATTGAGCATTTTTTTTTTAATTTTGCCCTCAAACAAACCAGGTGGGAGCAATTTTGCACTATCCTTTTAAGCCTGCGTTGTGTTCACATAGGGTGCAGGCATGCACAGGACATTCCATTAAAACGTCAAGGGACATAATTGCTCCCTGGCAGAAGCCATTGTGTGTCATGGCCACTGGATGTGACCCGATAGGATCCCCACTGGAGCGTTCCCATGGATGTACCAGCCCATATTTCATGACTGCTGAGCCCACCGGCAAAAAAAAAAAAAAAAAGAAAAAGAAAAAAAACTGCCATTGTCAAGCAACTACCGTGTGCGTCCCGTAGCCTCACTCGTTGCTGTTCCGCTGACAGTCTTACCTTAAAGAGAGTCAAGGTGACCTTGCGCAAGGTCTTGGTGCTGCCGTTGTTGATGTTGGCAATGAGGGGCACCTCCTCGCCCAGCCTCACCAGCCTGTCCCGAGCCGTCAGCTGCACTTGGATGCGACCGTTCAGGTTCAGCCATGGTATCCCCACCATCACATCGTCCCCGTCCTCCTGCAGGCCACACTTCGCAATTAGGATTTAATTTATGTTTTGCACTAAATCACTATTAAAATCAATGTCAGCGGGTTTTTTTTTTTTGGGGGGGGGGGGGGGGGGAGGGGGGGGGCAGTTATTTCCATTGTTTTGAAGGGGATTGGCATCGATGGCATCGCACACAATCTTCAAATACACGACCTTCTCCTTAGTTGACGTCACGTTTCAGGTCTTTGCACTCCTCATCCGTGACCCTGCGTTTGCGCCAGGTGGAAGCACCCCCCCCCCCCCCCCCCCTCCCCCCAAGTTAGTCTCCATCATTAATTCATTTTCATCTGTCTGCTTGGAACCATCTGGCTTGTACCTAAAACGCCATTGGTAAGAAAATGAGGAGAATCAACTTTCAGACACAGTAAAAGAAAAATTCTCAAAACCATCTAATTGCGCCAGTCTACAAATACGCGACTCCTTAAGCAAGGCCTTGGCGCATTGATATTTGGTGTGCAGCCTGCAAACCACAGGGCGCCACAAGGTATTGTTAGCTTGTCCAGGGGCAATCAACTCAACGTGCGTTGGTGGGTTGCAAATTCAGAACGGGGAAACATCCCGGTTTTTGTTGTTGTTGTTGACAGATACCGATAGAGGAGATCTGGAAGGTAAGAGCCGCGCTGCAGAGATGGAATATGTAGCTTCAGGGTGTGTGTGTGTGTGTGTGTGTGTGTGTGTGTGTGTGTGTGTGTGTGTGTGTGTGTGTGTGTGTGTGTGTGTGTGTGTGTGCGTGAGAGAGAGAGAGAGAGAGAGAGAGAGAGAGAGAGAGAGAGAGTGTGTGTGTGTGTGTGTGTGTGTGTGTGTGTGTGTGTGTGTGTGTGTGTGTGTGTGTGTGCGTGCGTGCGTGCGGGCGCGTATTGTCATGGATTCTTTTTTGCCTTCAATCGCGTGAGCGGGGAATAGAAGCATGAAAAATACAGTGAAAGTACACAACAAGGAGAAAAAAAAATCGAAATTGATGTACCAATACTCAGATATGTAATGACCGTACTCAAGACTGATCAGCAGTTACATTAAAAATATCGCCAGCAGTCACGTTAAAATTATGCAGCTCTCTGATCTGATTATATGATGCACACCTGAATGTACAGAGGAATTTACCTCCTTGAAGATTAAAACACACAGGACAAGCAGGACAGGTCAAAAGGCTTGAATAGAATAGCTGGTGTATTGCACCAAAGCCTTTTCGGTGTGCGCAAGATGTCATTTGCACTCCTTTTTTTAAAGATTAAGTTTCAGTTCACCTATGACCAGTGCGAAACTCTGATTGGTAGAAAATGTGAGACCTTAGTATCTATGCTAACTGGAGACTTCTAATAGGCTGCAGATCAGAAATCAAAGTTTTAACCCATAAAGCATTCTTTTTGAGTACATTTTTGTTTTAGCTAATCGTTGATCACTCATTTCATTTCTTTTTGGAGAACGTTGAACGATGCCAAAATCTCATCGCTGTAGAGGCAAAGACAGTGAGATCATCAGCAAATCAAAAAGGAACAGTTCATTTTCGTCTAACGTTTGGGTAACACCATGTTTACTATTTGAAATTATTTCATTTCAAAAGTTCGTTCATTGATAAAGAAAAACGATAGTGAACCAACAATGAAGCCCTGCTTCAACCCCTTTAAGCGTTCAAAGAAACTTGAGTAACGGGCATTGTT
Organism: Conus ventricosus; assembly: GCA_018398815.1. Taxonomy (NCBI): domain Eukaryota; kingdom Metazoa; phylum Mollusca; class Gastropoda; order Neogastropoda; family Conidae; genus Conus; species Conus ventricosus. The sequence goes on from CM031603.1 coordinate 83,774,177, forward strand.
GGGACATAAAACACACGCGTTCACATTAAACATTATATTGCCCAAATCATTTTGTGCATCCTGTCTGGCTTGCCTGTTCAAAGCAACACGGACAGCGAAATGTTTCCGTTTACAGTATCATATGCCTTTTTTGAATCAACGAAGGCCATGCATAGTTTTTTTTGTACTTTCATGCAATATATTTCTCTGTGTGTGTGTGTGTGGTGTGTGTGTGTGTGTGTGTGTGTGTGTGTGTGTGTGTCTGTATGTCTGTGTGTGTCTGTGTGTGTCTGTGTGTGTGATATTGTGTGTGTATGTGTGTGTGTGTGTGTGTGTGTGTGTGTGTGTGTAAGAGAGAGAGAGAGAGAGAGAGAGAGAGAGAGAGAAGAGAGAGAGAGAGAGAGAGAGAGAGAGAGAGAGATTGATTAAGACTATAGCCCTTAGAAGGGGATAATCACAGGCCTGAGGCCAGTGATTACCCACAAAAGCTAATGGAACCAGCCAGTCAACTAGTTAGTCGCAACGAAAGAAGAACCAACCAAAAAAAATAAACCCTCAACTCACATAGACGCGGTGACGCCCTATCTGCTCCAGAACCACGTGGTCGTTCCTCACGCATATCACGTGCTCGGTCCATAGAAGACGCTCCAGGATGGGGAGACCGTCCGTGTCCACGTCGGTTCCGGAGTCCCCGGGACCTTCGTCGTTTACGTCCAGGCGCAGGTAGCTGACCAGGGCTTCCAGCGCGTTCTTCACCATACCGCCATAGTCTTTCCCGATGAAGTTCCAGCTGTCAGGGACGTCCTCGGGCACCTCGATCCGCACCCTCAGGCTGTAACAGGAGGAGGAGTGGAACGGCCGGTTCTCGTGCAGTCGGTGCGTCTTGGGTTCGTCTGGAAAGGTAAGAAGGGAGAGGGAAAGGGGGAGAGGGAGGGAGGAAGAGAGAGGGAGGGAGGAAGAGAGAGGGAGAGAGGAGAGACAGAAAGGGGGGAGGGAGGGAGAGAAAGAGAGAGAGGGGGAGAAAGAGAGAGGGAGACGGGGAAGAGGGAAGGGGGAGAGGGAGGGAGAGGGAGAGAGGGAAAGGGAAAGACAGAAAGAGAGGAGAGAGAGAGAGAGAGAGAGAGAGAGAGAGAGAGAGAGAGAGAGAGATGGAGAGAGAGGGGGAGAGAGATAGAGGGGGGGGGAGACGGGAGAGAGAGGTAGAGAGAAAGAGAGAGGGAAGGGGAGGGAGAGAGAGAAAGGGAAAGACAGAAGAGAGGAAGAGAGAGAGAGAGAGAGAGAGAGAAGAGAGAGAGAAGAGAGAGATGGAGAGAGAGGGGGAGGGGAAGAGGGGGGGAGACGGGAGAGGAGAGAGAGAGGAAGAGAGGAGAAGAGAGAGAGAGAGAGAGAGAGAGAGAGAGAGAGAGAGAGGAGAGAGAGAGAGAGAAGAGAAGAGAGAATCATCAAAGCAAACTGGGAAGGAGATGTAACAGCCTGACACCCCTCCATAATGCCTGGAGAATCAAGGCGAAAAGGGCAGACCGATGCTGGAATAAGCAACAGTTCGACACATATCTGTAATGCCTGCAATGCCTGTCGAGCATTTTGTTTTCTCACACAATACCAGTGATAGTTCTGAGCTAGTGGTGCATAACTTCAGAACTTGAATTCTCTTGGTTCTTGGGCTCTGTGTACGGACTTACCTATGACATAGTCATTGTTAAACGTGAAAGGTTTCTAAGTAAACTGGAATGCTATGTTCCCTCCCCCTACTTAAAATCATGTATTCAAGCGACACAAATGAAGATATTTTTATTCACAGCATGCATGCTTGTGTGTGTTAATGTATATACTAAGTTTGTACACGAACTGATGTGCCAGAGACACAAATGTAGTTGTATTCCTAGTTGTCAGTGCGTATGAGAGAGAGAGAGAGAGAGAGAGAGAGAGAGGAGAGAGAGAGGAGAGAGAGAGAGAGAGAGAGAGAGAGAGAGAGAGAGAGTACAAACGTAGTTGTATTTCTAGTTGTCAGTGCGTATGAGAGAGAGAGAGGGAGAGGGAGAGAGAGAGGGGGCGAGAGGGAGGGATGGAGAGGGAGAGAGAGAGAGGGAGAGTGAGTGTGTGTGGTGTGTGTGTGTGTGTGTGTGTGTGTGTGTGTGTGTGCGTGTGTGTGTGCGCGCGCGCGCGCGCGGAAGTTACGTTGTACATTACGTCCACCTCTCTACCTTTTGTCGGCATGCAGTCAAGCAGAATGCCAGAAATCAATATAGACCACGGATGAGTGAATGCATACACGTTCAGAAGCACAACTCTATATACAGGATGGTGTGATTTCTTTATCCGCTCACACGTGTTTCCAATGAATCTATGAAATCACTCTGTTTTGGATGTCCATCAGTGTGTGCGTTTGTGTGAGTATGTGTGTACGTCTCCATGGTAAACTTTTAGGTTGGCATTTCTCGGCAAGTATAAGAACGAGCGGAATTAAACTGAATATAATTATCAATATTGTCAAGACCTCAACTGCCATTGCAGGACTCTCTCCGGAGAAAAGCCATTCCTCAAGGGCGCCAATCAATGATGTAGAAAGAAGAAATGGGGCCTCTAAACTGGGATTTTGGAGGTGGGCTCTAAACTAGGACTTTTTTTTTCAAGACTAAAAGACATGTAAGTATGCCTTCACAAGACCCTTACCGTATAATCAGCGATGTCGACACAAAGGAATGGGCCCTCTCAACTGGAACTGTGGAGGGAGGATGGATCTAAACTATGACTTTCATCAGGACTATAAGACATTTAAGTACGCCTTCACTCTAAGACCCTTACCGTACAATCAATGACGTCAACATAAAAGCACGGGGCCTCTAAACTGGGACTTTGGAAGGGGTCTCTAAACTGGGACTTTGGAGGGAACCTCTAAAACAGGGCTTTTCCAGGGCTAGAAACACAAACAAACATTTAAGTACGCCTTCACAAAACCCTTACCATCCAGCAGGTTGAAAGTGGAGACGCCATGGGGCTGGGGGGCCTGGAGGTCGTGGTGGAGCAGGGTGTGGGTCTGGGTGGTGTAGTGGTCCTGGGTGACCCTTTGCGCGCCCGACCGCTGCCACCGCCCGTTCAACCACTCCAGGTAGCGCAGACACTGCCCCGTGGATCGGAACGACACCCTGGCCACTGGGCCCAGCACAGTCACCACACCCATAGCAGCACAGCGTCAGGCAATAATTGTTTGTACGAGAATTATGAAAAACAAACGAAAACAACAACAACAAAACTATCTTTGAGGACGTTCTAAAGATTTAGAAAAAAATAATTAAATAGATGAATAAAATTAGATTTAAAGAAAAAAAGCAAAACAGGACAGAAAGCAACAACGTTTCGGTTGCACACCGTCTTCGAGGACTGACGATATCAAATGAAAGAGCAATAAAGACGCACAGATAATGCCGTGTGTACGTAAACAGACGAATACACCTCAAGCGTTTGTAGACACGAGACAATATCCCGGTTCCAACCATCTCTCGCGCAGCGTGCTAACTGTAGGCGAGACTTTGTCACTGTGCAGCGTTGGGTAGTTTATAGGCCAAGTGTTCCTTATGAATCATTTTCGATACCAACCAAATGTATGGCATGTAGCATGATAATGTAGCAAGACGTAGCGAAACGATGTTTCTGCCCACCCATTGGTCGAAACTAAAGTTATGCTTGCATTTTTTCCCTTTCAGGTCACTGTGCTAGCCTTTCTTGATTTCAACAGATTAAAACGATTTAGACCTAACGGCTTTCCGGGGATGTTTGTTATTTGTTAGGGGCTTAGATTTACCACGTTGTGCCTGCCAAAGTTCTAACAAGAATATCCGGTAGCGCGTACTTAAATGTTTCTGACAATGTTCGATGCGTTGAAACCTATTGTGAACTCACTCGCGGGGGAGATTCGATTTGTCATAAAGCTTTTTGCTTTTTAAATTTCAAAACTGCAATCACTTAAAAAACAACATAATTTTCTTTTCAAATATCCAAACGACAGACTTTTTAACGCAATTTTCTTATTTGCAAATGTTTCGCTCTTTCTTATATTTGATCACTTTTGTCACGTTCCCAGTGAAAGTACTTTTTTCCCTTGCTTGTGTTTTCCTCTGTGTCACGAGTGGTAGCATTGGCCCACGTCACTCATTCTGGTGTTGTACATCATTTGTACTCTCACGCAAAACGGTTTACAGAGTAAATCTTGCAGACGCCAAAAATGCTTCACCCATGCAGAAAGCGCACTGTGTACGCATACAAAATGGTTCCCACGTGAAATGTTCCTGAATTTCTGCCACACTAAACCGTTTCACATAGGCCTAGCTACGTCAAACGCGATTCTTTAGTTATTACGTCATTTCCAATTACGCCATCTGGTAAAATAACGTCGGAAGCATCCAGTGTAATACTCAGATAATCTAAATCGATAAACGGGTTGCAACCCATGCAAAACAGTCAAAAGGGAAACAATTCTTGTCGGACTCTAGGGACAAAATCTATTTGAGTTATTATTCTTGTTTTTCGCACGGCCCGCTACTAGACCCAAGAACTGTAATGGTTAGGCCTATGTCAGACAACGAAAACATCACTAATCGTAAAGTCGATGTGTTTGGAACAGTCTTTCAATTTGATAATATGTATGTACAAAAACATTCACTAACATAAATGTATAAGCATACACTACACCCACATACATAGCTAAAGACCGAGATGTTTTATGAGCGCGCAGAAATATTTTGGGCATGGATACATTCGTATCATGAGAGTGCGAGCGGCATACGTCCACCTAAAAGACCTAGAGTACTTTTCACGTGAGATTATAAATGGCGTGTTAGGCCTCACGTCCACAGCCATACCCAGACTTCTCTTGCCACAACCCCAGAATCAGCAATCCACATGGAGCAGTCAATGTCAAGTTGTAGGGAGGCATCCATAAGAGGAGAAATTGCGCTGCTGCCGAGTAACTTCAGTTGTGTTCAGTGATGCCTAATCTGATCTACCATACGGAGGACACCACCTATACCCCCCCCCCCCCCCCTGCTGACAATGATTGCTTAACCTAACTTAGAAGAAATATCACTGTACCACCGAACGAAAGAGACAAATCACGAGACAAAACACAACGCGTTTCGACCTCATTGGTCTTCTTCAGGCAAGACAAACAACGTTGAAGACGATGAAAACGAAGAACGAGCGGTCACTTTTCTCCTCAAACTGGGCGCAAAATGGATATGGAAGCGCTCAATTTGGGGAGATAAATGATTGTGTGATAACCTTACCGTTTAAACTCCACTCCTTATACAGGGGGTGTACGCAGGAGTATCAGCCTGCGTACGCAGAAGAAGAAGAAGAAGAAAAGAAGAAGATCTGATTGTAGATCCTGAACCGTACCACAGACCCACACCAACATTTAATGGCTTCGCTCCTGGCCCAGTACCGTCTATCTTTCAAGTTTCGGTACTAACTTTAAATTCCCTCACCCTACCAAAAATACATAAATAAACAAATTAATGATAATAATGATAATGATAAGAAGAAGGTTTATGACAGTAGTAATAGCTGTAGTAATAGTAACTCTGCAACAGAAAGACGTGAGGAGATGAAAAACAGGGTGACTCGCACAGCGTCTTGACGGGTTTGTTGGAGATGATCTTAAGTGTGAGCAGCGATGACACAACAACAAAATGTTGATGATGGCAACGACGACGATGAAACGATGAGGAGACGACCAAGACGACGACGATAGTGATGTTGATGATGTTAATGACGACAATGACGATAATGATGATGATGACGACGACGACGATGAAGATAATGATGACGACGACAACGACGACGACGACGATGATGACGACGATGATGACGACGACGACAACGATGATAATGATAATAATGACGACAACGACGACGACGACGACGATGATGACGACGATCATGACGACAACTACAACGATGATAATGATGATAATGATGACGACGACGACGACAACGACGACGACGACGATGATGACGACGATCATGACGACGACGACGATGATGATGATGATGATAATGATGACGACGACAACGACAACGACGACGATGATGACGACGATCATGACGACGACGACAACGATGATAATGATGAAGGGGACATGAAGAGAGGGCGGGGGCGGGGTGTGTGTCTCACTTGTGATCTGGATGGGTCTGTTGGAGAAGACCTTCAGGGTCAGATGTATGACGGATCCAGGCCTTACCGGCTCCCCGCTGTCCATCTCGATCTTCAGCCGGATATTCGTCCTTGTGCGTGAGGACATCATCTTTCGGAGTCTGTCGGTCAAATGCCTGTCAATCAATCATTCAACCAATCACCAACCAAGCAACCAATCAATCAACCAATTAATCAATCAATCAATTTATAAACCGATGAATCAAACGATCGATCGGTCAAACAGTTACTTGATCAATCTGGCCACACATTAAGCAACTCAGTTAAATGTTCATGGCTAACCAACGAATCAGTTATTGAACAGCCATCTCTGTCAGTTGCGTTTGTATGAACTGTTCGACTGACTTTGTTTCGTATTTGTTTTCACAGTAGTCGTGGCGGCAACAGCAGTTTTATCAGCAGAAGCAGTAGTAGTAGCCGTAGTTTGGACTGGTGATAAGTTGGCATAGGCCTTCTGGCTTTCATAAGTCCGATTAGTGGTTTCGTTGCTTATTCATACTAGTGGGCACTTTGACAACATGGATGTAATTTTGTAACTTTCACTCATAGTTAAAAAAGAAAATATTGGGTTTTGTTTCTCTGTTTTGAGGATTTTTGAAAGTTAGTTCTGTGTGTGTGTGTGTTGTGTGTGTGTGTGTGTGTGTGTGTGTGTGTGTGTGTGTGTGCGTTTGCATTTTTAAAGCTAAATGAAGTCATTTTAAATTTTGAGCGACTCTGTGTATGAATTTTCCTTTGCAAGACTTTTTGAAACGTCTATGTATCAAAATTTCAGCATTTTATCATAAATAGCCATAGAAGGTATCTTATTTGAATCCGTGTTGTTCAGTCCTTTGAAAATTCTGTTCGTCCGTATTAAATCTCCCCGCCATTTTTTTTTCATGTGGTGTTCCACAGTATTCCATGCTCCTGCAATCATGTAACAATCTACACGCCTTCTTTGGATTTGTTTTAATTACAGCTGATTGCCTTTTAAACACTGATATCAAATAATGTTGCCATATCTAGCTTTGTTGGCTTTTTTCCTTTAAGTTTGTGTATAACTGAGGTGGCATTTCCTTGAGGGCAAAAAAAAAAAAAACACCCAAAAGATTGGAGAATGAAATGGTATCGGCAAAATTTCCATCCCCGCCCTTATAAACGACTTTCACCTCCTGAAATAGGATTTTTGTTGTTGTTGTGTTGTTTGGCTGTTTTTGTTAAATTGTCTTGTCACGTTTTAGGCAAAGGTGGGCATTATTGCATCGGATATTTGTGTTTCATTTAAAACAAGAAGTCAATGGCGTGGGGGAGAGGGGGAGGTACGGCAGGGGAAACAAGAAGTCAATGGCGTGGGGGAGAGGGGAGGTACGGCAGGGGAAGAGGGGGCAGGAATCTTTCAGCAACGGAATCTTCCATTTGTTTGGAAGCTATAATCCTTTCAGTGTCTGTCTAACTAATTTTAGAATCTGTTAGCCCTGAGCTTGTTCCACATGTGGTAAAGATGTGACTTTCAAAGATCTTATGGCTAGCTAAACGCAGTCCCTATGATTCCTGAAATCATGAACCCGAATTACGAATAAACGCACAAAGCACGGTGCAGGATTACGCTTAGCTATTACAAAATATCAGCTGGGGAATTCTCAACAAATTTACCTCCATCAGACACCACAAAATAACACAGACATGAAAATGTACAAAACAATATTACTCAGATGGGTGTGTGCATTATGCCCAGTCTTTCGTGTTGTGTATGAAATAAATGTGACATTTTGTGGTGTCTGTGTGGAAAGATTCCCATTCGAGTCCCCTTCCCCGGTTCGAGAGGTTTTTACCTGTCATATGTTAGGAGTTGGTTGATCAAAACTTATGACACTGTATGCATCTTCCCTTGGCAGAGGGGCGGGTGAAAAGAAATCTTTTCCTCTGGGAATTATTATTGATATCATTACTGTTATCATAATCATCATCATCATTATCATCATAGATAGTGCTTATATAGCGCCTATCCTCAGATAGTGACCAAGCCCTCAGCACTCTACAATCCACGCTGTTGTTTATACAACGGGCTGCCTACCATGGCAGAGCAGCCCGTGGAGATGCCTGCTGGCAGTACATTCAATCGTTTCCAGTGTCATTCACTCACTCACGTTTTAATTCATTCCTTCGGTGCATGTGACGTGTATACGTGTATGTGTATACGAATCATCCAGACTAACCGACATAGTGGCCGCCTCTTCTGTAAATTGGAAAAGGAAGTTAACGTGGGTGCAAAGATCGTATGCGTGCGTACACACACTGAATCTCAATTTATAGTCTCATTCAAAGGACTGCTTGGAAAATGGAGTCCGAACCGATGTATACCTCTTATCCCTCTTCTACCAATAAAGCTCGGCGGGGATTCGACCCCGCAACCTCAAGATCACCAGGAAAAACGAATCCGGTGCTCTGCAAGCTGGTTTGTTTTCAGTGAGGCTGCAGTGTTTTTGAGTTTCCTTCTGGTGAATTCTGGACGACACCATGAGAACAAATATAGTGATTCTCAAATTGCAAACATTTCCTTTTTAAACCCCATTCCAGCACAAGGGTACGAAAGTAAATCGTCCTCTGAGATTTTCATGACATCCAAGTCAGTGACTTAAGACAAATACCTCCTTCACGTGCGGGAGGAGAAGCGTGGCTTTGTATATGATCTTACCGACTACTGAGGCCATGTGTCGGCCGAGAATGAGTTAAAACAAAAATACTGCGAATAGAGTTGTAACGTGTGCGCCATTGTTGTTATGTTGACAACATACAGTCTCTTGGGTCCGACTGTTTTCGTTTAGGGCTTGTCCATAGAGTTGTCAATTACGAAAGTCAACCTCTCTGCGTAGTAACGTCAGTAACATAACCATCTAGCTGCGTGTGCTGCATCCCCATCCGTCCTCCCCCCCCCCCCCCCCCCCCACACACACACACACACGTACTCCTTTCATAAAGAGAAGAGCAATGTCCAAATCTACCCCCGCGTACTCCTCTGCATTAAAAGCAGAAAAAAATCTTGCTCAAAATTCATGTGCTCATCGGCATGCTACCTTCAGAAGAGTAAAAAAAAAAAAAAATCTGTACTTCAAGCATGATGTGCAGGAGTAAATTTTGATATCGTAAAAAGAAAAAACTGACTAATCCAAAACTACATTTACTCTCCTGCATGACAACCATATTTCTACCGTGCTCGTTGAACGTATACACAGAAACTAAACTATACATTGATATATTATTTTCATCAGCTTTTTAAGCTTTCTTGTCTTGATTTAAGACACTCACAAAGAAAGAGACATTAGTTGCAGGCGACTGTTTGACTTCCCATCTCATGAAGACAGTTGATGTTAGTACTTATATCCGATATAACGAATACAAATCAACAGGTGAAGTTAAGGTAAACAGAGATTCAGCCACTGGAACTAAGAAACAAATTTTAAACCAGGATGGGGATATGGGCTAGAGCTAGACAGTGTAGAAGGGGGATGGGAGTGGAGGGGGATGTGCGAAGGTGGAGGGGGAGGTGCAGGAAGGGGAGGAGGGGAGGGGGATAGGTGCGGGGGGGGGGGGGACATAAGCTCTTTCCTTCCAAAATGACAGATCCGCTCTTGGATGACTTACCACGGAGGAGAATGAATTCCAGAACAGTTGAGACAACACCGGTAGTTTTTAGGGGCAGGTGGAACACAAGGCGGTTAAAAACAACGTTGGTTAAAAGAAAGGTTCCTTCCAATGAAAAGAAACGGGAAGAATCCGGCAGGAGGGACAGGAACTGGACAGTCACAACTGAGCACTGATCTCAGCTCCGAACTGGGCCGTGCAGGTTCCACGTGTTTGACAGCGTCTCCCTCCACCCCACCCCACCCCACCCCCTCTCTCTGATTGTGTGTGTGTGTGTGTGTGTGTGTGTGTGTGTGTGTGTGTGTGTGTGTGTGTGCGTGCGTGCGTGCGTGCGTGCGTGCGTGCGTGCGTGCGTGTGTGTGTGTGTGTGTGTGTGTGTGTGTGTACACGTGCGAGTGTGAGCGTTTGTATGTGTGTGAGTGTGTGCGCGTTCGTGCATACATGCGTGCGTCCGTACCTGCGTAATCTTACGTGCCACTTCAGTGACCTTGCACCCACGACGATGATTCCAGTCCTCTGTCCTTAATCTCACCTTGGCTTGCCCCACCATAGCACCGCATGGGCAATCCACAGGGAGCAGCCAATGTCCAGTCATCGTGAGGCAACCCACCAGAGGATACACCACACTGCCGACGAGTCACTTTGACGGTGTTCAGTGGTGTTTTGATCCAACATACGTAGGACACCACCTGCTAAGCCCCCTACTGACGACAGTGACTGCTTTGTCGATGTGCCAGCATGAGTAATCGGGAGGCGCCACCACGTCCGTCAAACGGCAGTCCCCATGAATTTCCCAGTATCGATGAACCCTACAGAACCTTATCAATGGCATAGACGTGGAAATGAAATCGAAACTGAGGTCACCATGAGAGCAGGGTATGAAGGGACATAGAGTTTGAGACATTTTTAATGCAGGTCGACAAAAATGAGAATGATAAAGATGATGCTCATCATTGCCATTTTCGTCTGAGACTGCGTGACAGGGCTGTACGCTACGCTTACTTTCGTAATAATATATCCTGGGTGTCAACCAGGCCCGAGAGATACAGACACCTGCACTGTTGGTCAGGCAGTTTAGGCAACACGTCTCCGTTAAATGGATGAACTCGTCTTTCCTGCTAAGCCCATAGCAAACTCAACTCTGGATAGGGGCAGGTCGTGGCAGAAAAATCTCATAAATAAATGGCTTTGATGAGGATCGACCCAGCGACCTCACACCGGGAGTCCGTGATGCTAACCACTTAGCCACGACGGCTAGGTAACATTTTAGTTTCTAATACTCCCCCCCCCCCCCCCCCCCATAAAATCCCGTTTATTCTTTACACATCCAAGATGAATGTTACCTCAAAGGACGAAAGGTCAGAAAGGAAATCTTGTCGAATAGTGTTAAGTCTTTATTTTTGTCCCCATGCACCAAAAGAGTAAGATTATCTGACTGATTATACAGAAATCGCGACGTTCTCTCTCCTGGCAGCCTGCCAACTGCTCTGGAATCGTCACTAAGGAATGCAGACGGAGACATATCCGTTTGATTTTCTTCCCCATGCAGCGTTTGGTAATCTGGCTCGATCCGTTACCTTCAGCCTTCCTACTCCACTCTGTGAAAAGGTTGGAAGTCGCCTGTGTTTGATAGCAAGCACGACCTTGAAATAACGTGTTTTGTCGTCGTCGTCGTCGTCGTCATCACCGTCGTTGTCGTCATCACCGTCGTGGTCGTCGTTATTGTTATTGTTGTTGTGTGTGTGTGCGCCGTTTTTTGTTTCTTTTTTTTTGGGGGGGGGGAGGGGGGGGGGAGGGGGGAGGGGGGGGAGTTGTCGTTACCGCCATGTCTCCTCCCTAGCTAAAATACCACGCATCCTCAGTGGCATCACACCACACTGCCCATTTTGACGATCCAACCCATAGCAAATCGGCATTAATTCTGCCGTAATTTCAGCATTGACAGAAATCATCTGAGGCCATCACGAGGCAACAGCAGAGGTGACTCTGCATTGCCATTGCGTTATCTTGGCAACAGTCAGATGATGGCGCTAGCAGAAAACCATCCAGTAGACTCCATACTGACAACAGTAATCGCTTGGTAGGGGCACCGGCGTGAGCAAGGCTAATCTTCTGCGCCAATGTTATTTGTTGTTTTG
>CM031603.1:83788625-83808625 GCA_018398815.1 Conus ventricosus
AAATATTGCAGACTCAAACATCGCATCTTATTTCCTACTTATAGTTGTAAACATAATGTTATGACACTACCACGTATGTCTTGTACAGGTACCCCCCCCCCCCCCTCTTTTTTTTTAAATAACATTTTAACGCAGAAACGATACATAGTAGAAATATTGCCCTAAATCTCTCTCTCTCTCTCTCTCTCTCTCTCTCTCTCTCTCTCTCTCTCTCTCTCTCTCTCTCCTCGCCCCCCCCCCCACCCCCCCACCCCACACCTCCCCACTTCTCCGTATGTGAGTATATGCGCACACACGAAAAAAAAAAGAAAGAAAAGAACAGACTTTCAAAATACCTTTTTTTTTTAATTTTGTTTTTGTTGGTACACTCACTCCACATGTTTGTTACTTTGTCGATGGTAAAAGAAAAAGGTTACACAGTCTCGAATGATGTGTGCAAAATGCCTTGGGAAAAAAAAAAAAAAAAAAAAGGAAAAAAAAAAGAAAAAAAAAAGAAAGAACGTTTTCTCTGCGACAACACTTCTTTGTTTTCTTCTGACATATAAAAATTGCCATACCTACAAACTTTTCAAAGAACCGTTAGTGACGTGGATACCGTCTTCAGCAGGCTGTGGCTCCGGTCCCGTTGGTCTTGTGCCGTTCGCCGAGATAAGCAGAAGGTATGGAAACATTTACAGTCCTATAGCAACATTTTATGGTGCTTTAGAAACATTGCACAGTCCTATAGAAACATTTTACGGTCACCAGCGGACACCAAGCCTGAAAACTCGCACACAGCTGACCCTAGACTCATCTCTCATGGGAGGGTCACGATCTCCCACTGCCGGGGGTATGGGAGTGGGGACGGGGGGTGGGGGGTGGGTGGGAGGGGGTTAGCGTGACCCTGACCGTCTCCCTACATCAGAACCTCATGTACCTCCAGGTCAGTGGAAGGAAAGATTAGTCTCTGGGTGTTGTGGGTCCCACGTGGATGTACACGTCGCACTTGCTGGATCCGAACCACCACTTCACCTTGAGCTGTAACACACACACACACACACACACACACACACACACACACACACACACACACCCCACCCCGAACGCATGTGCAGATATGCACGCATCCATGTGCTGAGAGAGACACTGACACTGACACTGACACTGACACAGTTTTATTGCCAATAGCAAACAACCCCTGTTGGCAAGGGGGTTACAATTTCAGTATTAACAGCATGCGTCAAATATCTGCCATTCAGAAAAAAAAGACATAAAAATCGAACAGTATAAACAGAAATTCAAATATACAATCGGCAACACAAACGTTTGCGGATACAAACACACTCACACACATACACCACACGTGCGCACGTGCGCACGCGCGCGCGTGCGCTCACACACACACACCACACACACACACACACACACACACACACACACACACACCACACCACACCACACCACACCACACAACACAACGCACTCACTCACTCACTCTGCACACTTCAGCAATCCATTGTCTTCGACCATCAAGCCATGAAAAATACACGAAAAAGCGCTAACAGTGAATTCATACATCGTCACACATTTTGGCTCAACAAATTGTTTAAGATATTCTTTCTTCGAATAATCACAAGCTTCTGCTATATATCTTGCAAATGATATGGTATTTTGTTCATTCTTACTAGATAGAATTGCTACGAGGTCTTTTCTTTGAGCAGCTGGCTCCCTGAAAATTTTACATCTACTTCGAATATCTGCGTAAGCAGGACAATCAAAAAAAAAATGCACTTCATCTTCACTGTTGTTTCCTCTACACACATGGGGCATGCTTTATTGTCCGATGCTTCGAACCATTTTCTGTTTGCATTGAGGCCAGTGTTCTAGTTCGAAATTTTGTTAAATTATATTTATGCCATTTATTTGTAATAAACATGAAATATTTTTCCATTTCCAAACTACTTTTAAATGAGAGAAACCATTATATTTGACGTTTCCATCCATGCTGGAATGCCAGTTTTGTCTGTAAGAACAAATTAAACGATCAGTAAATTCGGATATAAACCTCGCAGTATTGCCTACACCTGACAAAGCCAGACGATACCAAACATTTTCTGTTAGTACTTTCTTTACACGAGATACCCAGTTAAAATTTTTTCCCTTATTGTGTTGTAGCAAAGCATTTCATACGCTTGGTTACAGAGTCTGGTGGTAGGTAAATAAAACTAATCTTAACCAGTATTTAATTGATTTGATATATGTTCGTATAAACAGAGGATATCGACCACTTTCACCAAAAACTATCTTATTTGATGCATGTAACGGCACACGCATAACACGTTTTATTGCATAAGTATGAACTTTTTCCATGTGGGCGTTATCCAACAGACCCCACACCTCAGAGGGCGTATGTCAGGATGGTTGTATCTGGGTGTCGAATAATTTCCAAAACAAGCCCCCATCAACTGAATTCAATCTTCTCATTGTTCTTAAAATGTCAATGACCCCTCTCTTTCCTTTCCTACACGTCTCCAGCCAGCATGTATTTAAGCTTAATTTTGTGGTGAAAATTATACCTAGATATTTATAACTATTTGTCACTTTGACTTCGGGATCTGCCGTAGAACCATCTTTCATGTTGTGCTAAATGCCCTCATTTCTAAAACCATGACATTAGTTTTACTTAAATTTACAGTCAGTTGTAATCTATCAGATACCTTTTTCAAAGTGTCCAACTGTTTCTGCAAACCAACAGGTGTATCAGAAAGGAGAACAACATCATCAGCAAACAACAATAAAAATAGCTCAGTAGCCCCTGGTAACATTTGTATCCCATGCCTTCCATTCTCTGAAATATCTACAGCAAGCTCGTTAATGAAAAAAGCAAATAACTGGGGACTGAGAAGACTATCCTTGTTTTACACCACGTGGACAATTGAAATAATCTGAATAAATGCCTTTATCACGAACACATGCAAGAACGGAATCATACATTCCTCGCAAGGCTGCATACAACTTCCCATTCACACCACTTTTCCTTAAAACATTCCACAAAAATTTTGTTCACAGAATCAAAAGCTTTCTGAAAATCAACAAAGGCAACATACAATTTTGTCTTTTTTAACAGGTATTTCTGAACTAAGGCATTACAATGTAAATATGTGGTCTATTGTGCTATATCCAGAACGAAATCCAGCTTGTTCTTCTGTAATTTTTCTTCTCTTTCTGCCCAAGCAGTTAATCTTTTATTAAGAATATGTGTATAAATTTTACTTAAGATACTTGTCAGTGCAATGCCTGGGTAATTATCGGGATTGTTATTGTCTCCTTTTTTGTGAAGAGGGATTATTATCGATTTTGACCATGTCCCCGGAAAGATTCCTTTATCGAACAGCGAGTTAAACAGGCTTATATGAAATCAATAACAATAGAGTTGGCACGTTTGAACATTTCACAAACAACCTTATCCGGACCTGCGCTTTTGCCACATTTCATACGATTTATGCCGTTTATGACCTCATCTCTTGTTATCACACTATTGAATAATGGTTCTGTAAATAGATCTTCACTGTCTATCTCTATATTTGAGTGTTCGGAATCATTGTTAAAGCCATTGAATACTTCAAAAAAATGGATCATGCCACTGCTGTGAGGTAATTTCGTTATAGATCACTGGTTTTCTACTTATTGATCTAATTGTTGACCAGAATAGTTTGGAGTCATGAACTGATTTTTTTTAGCTTGTCTAATCGTTTCTCATCGAATTCTCTTTTCTTCTCTCTTTTCATTGTTGTGTATTCCTTTCTTTCCTTAACTTTACAGCGTTTTTACGTTCTTTCCTCAATTTGTTTAATCTAGCTCTTTGATATTGCTTCAAGCATCTTTGACAATTCTTTTCTTTCTTCCACACTCGCTGTCAAACCAGTCATTCACTTTCTCTTCTTTTCCCACAGATCTCACCATACAACCGCAGCACTACATAAAGTGTTCACAAACAATTCTAAGCATGTGTTAACATCAACGTTAAGGAATTGCATGGCTCTATCAATACATTTTTAAACTCTTCTGAGCTTAGTTCCTCCACATAAGTTTCCGCACATTCTTCAGACCATATAATGCGCTTCTCTTCGCAAGACACTGGACATTCTTCTTTTTTCTCAGTACTACCAATTTTCCATTTCATTTCCAAAGGCAAATGCCCAAGAAAACAAACAGTCCGCTACATTCATACTGCAATGCTCGAGTAAGTCTTGTGGACAATAAAATAATCAATAACACTGCTACCACGGGGCGACACAAAGGTGAATTCTCCTTTTGAAGTGTCGCCATATGTTCATTCACAATTACAAGTTCAAACATGAAACATAAATCCAATAGAGATTTACCAAACTTATTTATGAACAAGTCTTTAGAACATCGCACTAAAGCATTTTTTACGTGTGCGTACACAATTACTGGACTAATGTTAGTGTCACACTTTCATCAACATCGTCATCATCATCAACATCAACATCATCATCACTGTCAGCAACAGCACTAGCTGCTACCACAGTGTCATCATCAACATCATCATCATCATAAACATCAATAACATCATTATCATCATTCTCAACACTAGTAAAGGAAGACATATTCTCAGGTTTGGGTTGTTGGCGGCCTGTGCGGGCATTTAAGTCGCCAAATATGAGGATATTTAAATCATTATTTTCAGTTATTTCCAGCAAAGTTTCTTCCAATAACAAAATTCCATCTTTGATGCCAGAGTGATTGTTTTATCGATCCTCCCTCAGGCACAACATAACATGCAACAATCAATACATCTTTGTTTACATTAAAGACTTTTTTGTTTACTTTTAAAACGACCATGTTGTCACAATTAACACTGATCTGGGTCACATGTTTTTCATAGGTTTTCCTGATCATTAAAAGAACGCCACCTAATTACGACCTTGCTTCGACAATTTCTTAGCAGGTGCATGGAACTTCGCAAAGTCGTGAAAAATACCAGAGAAATCAAATTTCTTGTCGATAAACGTTTCAGTTTTGACATACGAAATCAAAGCCATTTACATAATTTTTAAAGGATACATCACATAGTTTACTATAAAGATTTTCAACATTGTAGTTAAGAAATGTTATTTCATTTACTGATGGTCTTGCCTGTCCTATTTCGAATTGTTTTTGAACGCAGAGACCTGTCATTTCCAGTTTTTGCCAGAAAAGTGTTTAATCCCGTCTGTGTGCACGTACCACTTCCTCGCACTGCACTTTGCGTGGTCACTCTCCCCGGCACACGTCGTGACTGCTGCTGTCCGCAGTGCCAGGTGTTTCCTGCCTGCTACACCACGCACACACTGAGAAATATCCCTGACACGTGAAGATGTGAACCGGCCGTGGAAATCTGCACTGCCAGGCGAACAGTCATAGGACCTCTGCTGCATAGTTTCCTCACTGAAGCAGGCACCTGGCTTGAAGGTGAAGGGTCACACACCACACTGCTGCTCTTGCAGGAAGACGGTCACAGCTTCCCCTGACGTCACGTTGACTCGTAGGAAACACCTCCCTGTCATCGCCACACGCAACAGGCCGGTCCTCTTCTGACGCCCCCGCCACCACTGCTTCTGCTGCATTCGATTGGCTGGTCCTTGGTGTGATGTCACAATGACGCCGAGGGGAATCCCCGGTATCACTGCCATCTCTCGTGCACCGGTGCTAAACTTTCCGATCGTACCAGCCTTCGTCGTGTTGATGTCACCACGAGTCGCGTCCGTCGCTGCCCCCTCGGCATATGATCGTGGATCGGGTCTGCGTGGTCCGATGGTCAACTTGCCTCTGACAAAATATGCTGCTTTTCCCTCTTGCTTTGCCTCGCCACTATCTCTGCCCGTCTCCTGGTCATATCATTTGCCAGCTGACGCCTTTCTTTTCTAGTTCATTGCGGAATTCGCGATTGCGAATCAATTCCATTTTGTCTTTCCATTGCCGAAATTTCACGATCATTGTTTTGGCTTCGCCAGTTCTTCTCTGACCTACCCTGTGAGCACGGACAATGTCTTCTTCTTTCCATGTTTTGTTACCACTGACACTGTTCAAGATGTCCACAACACATCGCGCACAGTGTCATAATCTTCTTTATCGTTGGGAGGGATACCAAAAAAACGAAGATTGTCCCGCCTCGAAAAACTTTCGAGTCTGTCGAGCTCTTCCGACATCTGCATTACTTGCTGTTCTAGTCCGGAACTTTCACCGACAGATTCCGTGTCTCTCCTACCCTCTGCCATTCTGTCATACAGCTGATCCAGTTCTGAGGACAAACTTTCTACAGCAACTGACAGCCTGTTCTGTTCTGCTTCCACCCGGGTGCACCCATCGTTGATCACATTACATTTATTAGACACTATCCCAGTTCTGATTTAATTTCGAACAGTTCGCTGCGAATGAATGAATTTGTTCTCTCTGTTGTTCCCCGTCCTGTTTCATATTTCTCTGAGAGCTAACAAGATTTCCGTTGCCATTTCAGGGCAAATGAACTGCTGTCCTCTGTCAGTGTCTGGTCGATGTTGGGGGCTGAGAGAGAGAGAGAGAGAGGAGAGACGAGAGAGAGAGAGAGAGAGGAGAGAGAGAGAGAGAGAGACAGACAGACAGCGGTCCAAAGTATTCTCGATTTTACAGAAACCAAAAGCACACACCACACACACACACACAACACACACAACACACCCTGCGCGCGCGCGCGCGCGCGCGCGCACGCACGCACGCACGCACACACACAAACCCCACAACACACACACACACACACACACACACACACACAAGCTATATATTCTTCCTACATTGAAATACACATACATTTTCACGCCTAGCATCCATATGTATACACACGTACATGAATATATAGAACTCCATACAGTTTAGACATGCACAAGTCTTACTCTCTTACTCATGCACTTTTTTTTCCGTCTAATATCACGATTAGTGGAAAGATGTTAAATAAATCACACACACACACACACACACACACTCTCTCTCTCTCTCTCCACACACACACACACACACACACACATGCGTGTCTATGCTACTTTGTATACGTACATACGCAGAATTGCTAAATGCGCAAAATTAATTGTTTGAAGTTCAGTGATTTAATTTTTTTTTTTCCTTATCCATTGCATTGTTTGTATTCCCTTTCCCCCTCCCATCCCACTTCTTCTATTATAATTATTAGCATTGTTAAGATGGCTTGATGAAAAAAAAGTGATTTAGTTCGCTTATTCAATGTTTCCATCTATAAATAAAATTTTTGAATTGAATTGAATTGAATTGAATTGAACACACACACACACACACACACACAACACACACACACACACGAGAAACACACACACACACACACACACACACACACACACACACACACACACACACACACACACACACACACCACACCACACACACACACACACACACACACACACACACACGGAAGAAAGTACCTACCCGCACAATGAAATTAATGCTGACAAAGGAACAGGGGAGAAGACTGGCGCTGGTCAGGGAGTGGGCGGGTATGTTGAAGCGGGTAATCTCCCTGTGCCAGTGACGGGAGGGGGGGATGGAGGGAAGGCGGACCTTGAGCAGTCGGATCTCCTCGGGGAGGAGGACTTTAAGCTCGTCGTCTGTATAAACGATTTCCTGCACACAAACAAACGAACAGACGCACAACGGTTACAACAAAGGGACAGGTCACCACAACACACACACACACACACACACACACACACACACACACACACACACACACACGCACAACGAAAAAAACAGTGAGATCAGTAAACAACAAAAAAATATAGTAATGAACAGTGACCAATTCAGTCTCGTCGCTCACTTTTTAAAATCCAGATTTACTTCGATACCTTCTGTCTGTGTAAAGAAGCCAATTTCTCTAGTGATCAAGCCCACATTGTCAGGGGCCTGATCTACGCGGTGCCTACATTGTAAAAAACAACAACTGGTAGATCTGTTCAGTGTCTGTGGAGAAGCAACGAGATCAGCTCTCCCAACAAAAAACCCCAAGCTGTATAAAGCCCTCGTCCTCCCCAATCTTCCTGTGCGGCTACGAGAGTTTGACCTTGACGGCAAAGTTTGAAGGAAGTGGACCCTTTGAAATGAAAGCATACAGAAGACTGCTCCACATCTCCTGGACAGAGCACAGAACCAACAACATTGTCGGAGAGCAGGTGACCACATTGGCAGGACCACGGGAACCCCTCTTGGCTACGGTCAAGAAGAGAACGCTGATGTGGAGTGGCCACGTCACAGGACCCGACTTGTTAAAAGCTGGATGATTTCAGAGCCTACCTTGCTTAGGGCCGAATCTATCCGGTGCTTACCTTATTGAGGGCTGGGTCTATTCTGTGTCTACCTTGCATGGAGCCGGAATAGCTCAGTTGGTAGAGCGCCTGACTCGTAATCTTGGTGATCCTGGGGTTGCGGGTTCGAATCTCCGCCGGGGCGTTTCGGTACAGGGGATTTTTCCCTCGGAGTTAACATTGGTTCTGACTCCATTTCCCTTACAGTCCTTCGAATGAGACTATAAACCGAGGTTCCGTGTGTAAACGCGTGCATAACATCTTGCACACACGTAAAATCCCATCACCAACTTTCGGAAGAGTAGGCCAGTTTGGCCGTTGGTATGGATGACACGTTACACATAGCATGCACCCTGCGTGAGAAATGGAAAGAATGAAGGAAGTAAGAAAAATGAGTAATTGATATTGAACGATACTGACTGGATGACACGGGAAACGACTGAATGAAGCGCCAGCTGGCAGCTCTTCAGTCGGCACTACCCAGGTAGGCAGCCCGTTGTGTAAACGAGTGTTGATTGTAAAGCGCTTAGAGCTTGGCCTCCAGCCGAGAATAGGCGCTATATAAGTATTCATTATTATTATTATTATTATCTATCCAGTGCTTACCTTAATAAGCTGGATCTATTCAGTGCCTACCTTCTATGGAGCCGGATCTATGGAGCGCTTACTTCATGAAGGACTGGATCTATCCAGTGCCGGCCTCGTACAGAGCCAAATCTGTCCAGTTTTTTTTTTTTTTTAATCTCTTATTACGAGCCAGATTTCTTTAATGCCCACGTTGTAAAGGGGCCCTTGTTTAGTAGGCCTACTTATGTTCTTAAGTGCCAGATCTATCCTGTAATTGCATTATGAAGGGCCAGATTCATCCCACAATTATACTTTGAAGGGCTGGATCTATCCAGTAATCATACTATGAATGGCCAGGTCTATGCAGTGCTTATGCTATGAAGGGCCAGATCTATCCAGTAATTATGTCATGCTTATACTGTGAAGGGCCAGATCTATCCAGTAATTATGTCATAAAGGGCCAGATCTATCCAGTTATTACATTTGAAAGGTCAGATCTATCCAGGCCATCTATCTGATATAGAACCAGATCTATCCAGCGCCCACTTCGCGAAAGGACCAGATCTAACCCAAACCAACGTTGCCTACGACCAGAACATCGCTGCGCCTACACCTGCGGAGGAGAGTGACATCCACAACCCCATCACAGCCCGACTTACCAAGTAGAGAGCCAGGGAGACCTTGCGCAGAGTCTTGGAGCTGTCGTTGTCGATCTCCACGATGAGGGGCAGCTCGTGGCCCAGCCTGGCCAGGCGGTCCCGGGCCGTTAACCGGCAAACGATGCTGCCGCGGTTCAGCCACGGAATGCCCACCGTCCGGACCACTCTGTTCTCCTGCATGTCAACGTGCCACAGGGCGTTAAGTAGTGTGGGTTGGCGCCGTTTCAAGTGCAAAACCTCCAAACTCACAGAGTGCAAAACCTACCAACTCACAAAGTGCGCGCGAAACCTCCTAGCTCACAAAGTGCGAAAGCTCTTAACTCACAAAGTGCGAAACCTCACTCACACAGTGCAAAACCTACTAACTCACAAAGTGTAAATCCTTCTAACTCACAATGTGCAAAACCTCCTAACTCACAAAGTGCAAAACCTCCCAACTCAAAAGTTTATCGTCGGCGTTGTTGTTGTTGTTGTTGTTGTTGTTGTTGTTGTCGTTGTCGTTGTCGTCGTCGTCGCCGTTGTGTTGTTAATGTTGTTGTCGTCGTCGTTTTGTTGTTGCTCTTGATGTTGTTGCTGTTGTTGTTGTTATTGTTGTTGTTGTTGTTGTTCTTGTAGTTGTTTGCTGTTGCTGCTGTCGTTGTTCTTGATCTTGTTATTTTCAGCTGAACGTTCAATAAATTAATCTGGAAGCATGCAAGAGAAAAAGATGTGTGTGTTTTTATGATCAACATCGCTAGGGCAAAGAAAGAATGGCTGATAGAGGGAAGGAAGAAGGGACGAGGTGTGCAGGAGGGTGGAGGAGGGGGCGGGTGAGGAAAAGAGGGAGAAAAGTGAGAGGGTTAGTAGAGAAGGGGAGGGGGAAGACAGAGGGAGGGAGGGACAGACCGACAGACAGAGGTTAATGAAAGATGGAAGGAGAACAGATATGAGGGGAGGGGAAAGAGGGAGCAGACGAACACAAAGATACACACAGCAACACATACAGAGAGAGAGAGAGAGAGAGAGAGAGAGAGAGAGAGAAGAGAGAGAGAGAGAGAGAGAGAGAGAGAGAGAGAGAGAGAGAGAGAGAGAGAGGAAATCAGGGCTCTATGCCCAACTGACCAACGAAGCGTTACCCGTTGCCATTAAGCTCAAAACAGAACTATAACTGACTAAGGTAAGCCATCAATCGATCCAAAACAATATATGCACATAAATAAACAAACAAACAAAAACACGTCTGTGTCGATTCCCATGACAACTATTGATCTCCCTGAAGAAGAAGAAGAAGAAGAAGAAGAAGAAAAAGAAGAAGAAGAAAACAAGAACAAGAAGAAGAAGAACGAGAAGAAGAAGAAGAAGAAGAAGAAAACAACAAGAACAACAAAACAACAACAACAACAAAAGAAGAGAGAGAGAGAGAGAGAGAGAGAGAGAGAGAGAGAGAGAGAGAGAGAAGGGGGAGAGAGAGAGAGAGAGAGAGAGAGAGAGAGAGAGAGAGAGAGAGAGAGAGAGAGAGAGAGAGAGAGAGAGAGAGAGAGAAATCAGGACTCTATGCCCAACTGACCAACGAAGCGTTACCCGTTGCCATTAAGCTCAAAACAGAACTATAACTGAAACTATAAACCGAGGTTCCGTGTGTGAACGCACGCATAACATCTTGCACACACGTAAAATCCCATCACCAACTTTCGGAAGAGTAGGCCAGTTGGCCGTTGGTATGGATGACACGTTACACATAGCATGCACCCTGCGTGAGAAATGGAAAGAATGAAGGAAGTAAGGAAAATGAGTGATCGATATTGAACGATACTGACTGGATGACACGGGAAACGACTGAATGAAGCGCCAGCTGGCAGCTCTTCAGTCAGCACTACCCAGGTAGGCAGCCCGTTGTGTAAACGAGTGTTGATTGTAAAGCGCTTAGAGCTTGGCCTCTAGCCGAGAATAGGCGCTATACAAGTATTCATTATTATTATTATTATTATTATTATTATTATTATTATTACAAAACGATAAATAAAATCAATATCCTGTGGAACAGTTCAGAACAAGACCTACATGGAACCTATCAGCAGACAGATACAAAACAGGCAGGCAGACATGCAGAGACCGTGGTGAAAAAAAAATGGCACCCTATTAAGCAACGAGAGACCAGGGCCGGATCAGCGGTAGAAGAGGGATAGGGGTTCTCTGCGCAGGGGTTGATGGTCCTTCCCGCGTGGGGAATTGGGGTGGGTTACGGGGGTGGGCTTGGGAAGGGATCGGGAGGGAAGGGGGGATGCCAAAAATGCCATTTTTGGGCAACCATGGACAGGAGGACGGGAGGGGAGGGGCAGGGAGGGGGGGGGGGGGGCGGTGGGATGGGTGGCAAAAATCCTGGAACGTCCACTTCGTCCACGCCTCTTGTCCCTTTTTTGCCGGATATGTGATGCGAGTTTCACTCTTGGCAAAGTCCCCCCTCCCCCCCCCCCCCCCTCCCTGTCCCGCCCCAATCATCACTCCAATACACCTTAAATCGTGGTCTGACCGCTAGTCTGCCCCCCCCCCCCCCCACCCACCCACCCCCCGTCCCCACTCCATCCCCGCCTTAAATAAGTCAATAAACCGAGTTCTCGTGCGCAGTATGAACTTGTTGTATGTAAAAGAGCCTACATAAGCTGGGGGCGGGGAGAAAGGGGGGGGGGGGGGAGGCGTGGCGTGTTCTCCTGCCGATTCTGAGGACAAATCCGCTTTCACACGTGTACACAGAAGCACACATAAACATGAGCGGATTTTTCTTTTCAAATTTGGCTGTACTGTGGCGGCGCAGCAGGGCTCCAAAGAAGGCGAACGGTAGGAAACTGCCGCGAGATATTGGTCTTCTACCCTGTACATCTTCGAAAAGAAGGCATCAGGGTATTTTTAAACCCTCGTATTTAAAACGACAGGGACCCTCCCCCCCCCCCCCCCCCCCCCCCCCCCCCCACTCTCCCCATCCACCACCCACCCGTCCACTTACAACCGCGCGATGCCTCTCCAGCTGTTCCACAGGGACGTGGCTGTTCCTCACGTGGATCACCTCCCGGGCCCACAGCGTTTGCAGGGCGTGAGCGTCGCCGTCCGTGCTGACGACGACACCTGCGGCGTTCAGGGGCAAGACCTTCACCAGAGCTTCCACCGTGTTCTTCACCAGGCAACTGTAGATGTCGGTCCTGCAGTGCCACGAATCCGGGATCCCCTCGGGAACCACCACGCCCAGCCTCGCGGTGTAAAAGGAGGTCACGCTGGGAGGTAGGCCCTCGTGCAGTTTGATCACGTTGGAGTCGCCTGTGAGAAAGGGAGAGGGAGGGGGAGGGGGTGGGGGTTGGGGGGTGGGGGTTGCGGGGCGTGAAGAAATGAGCGAAGCAAGCGGCGTCAGTCAAGAGATTTCGGAACACAGATAAAGTGTAACAAGCGAAGAACGCGCAAATATTGGTACACAAACGTAAAAGAGAGAGAGAGAGAGAGAGAGAGAGAGAGAGAGAGAGAGACAGACAGACAGACAGACTGATATACAGACAGACAGACAGACTGACAGGCAGACACACAGACAGAGAAAATGCGAATGGATTACTCAAAAAACCTTACCCCCCCCCCCCCCCCTTCCACTCCCTCTCCTGCCTCTTAATGTCCCCCCCCCCATCCCTTCCACCACCATCACCCTACCCCCCCCCCCCTCTCTACCCCATTCTCGTTCCCCTCCCCTCCCGTGGCACTATGTAGATATTTCGATTCAATATTCTCACTTGTTAAACAGGTTGGCCTGTACCTCGAAATTTAGACGCTTACAACAGAGAAACGGCAATCTGCTTGATTAGTCCTATGCCTTCATTTTTCGATATTCTTTCTTTCTGCGTACGCAGGCTGATACTCCTGCGAACACTGCCTGTATAGACAGGCAGTGGAGTTTTGTGTGTATGACCGTTTTTCATCCCGCCATTAAGGCAGCCATACTCCATCTTCGGGGAAGGTGCATGCTATGTGTAACGTGTCATCCATACCAACGGCCAAACTGGGCTTCTCTTCCGAAAGTTGGTGATGGGATTTTTACGTGTGTGCAAGATGTTGTGCGTGCGTTCACGCACGGAACCTCGGTTTATAGTCTCATTCAAAGGACTGTATGGGGAATGGAGTCAGAACCAATGTTAACTCCGAGGGAAAATTCCCCCTGTACCGAAATTCGAACCCGCAACCCCAGGATCGCGAGTCCGGCGCTCTACCAACTGAGCTATTCCGGCCCCCATTTTTCGATATAAGAATCATTATTGATTGAATAGGCATGGTCGGCGAGCAAATTCAGCAGAAAGGCTCGGTTGCTCCCTAAGCCGATTTAAACATGAACTGGTGAATACAAAGCATATCTTATCTCCAGACAAAAGGCACATACTCACGCATTTTTAGTAGCTAGCCTATGACAACGGCAATGCTCATCCAATTCCGAATACAATCGGTTAATATTCTTTCTACATGCTGATAAAGACCAGAGAGAGAGAGAGAGAGAGAGAGAGAGAGATTCATGCGGCTTCGTATGCACTGGTCACATGTCCATATACAAAACTACGAGAAGATGGATGAGGGAATTTGCGAGATAGGTATAGACAGTCATCTCGCCAGAGGTGAGCGAAGAGATGAACTGGACACCTGTTTAGGAAAAATGAACGACCGGACAGCACATCTCATCTCAACACCACTCGTTGGGCCATTAATGATCAAGAGCGGAGAGGCGAAGTATCTTTGCGCTTTGCAAGTTGGAATTCCATTGCTCACGTTGAAGGCATTCGTCTCTTCCACTTGAGGCGAGATGCTCTGTTTGTCTGTCTACTGTCAACGGGTTTTTTTTTCACTCAACACTGAAGCACACACGTGGTGATTGGCATGCGGGCAAAGAACGTGTGCAGGCCATGCACTGGCATCTTTGAATAGAGAACTGCTATGAGCTGACATGTATGATTTGCCTGCCCTAGAGGGCAGCTAAGCCAACAGGACAGTTCTCTCACGGTGCTCGGTAACTGTGGTGCCAGGAAATAGTGACCTCCACGAGCAAACGGAATGCTACTAAAGATGAACATTGGGGAAAGCGAAACAAGGTACTTATCTTTCCCCCTCACGATCTATGGCAGCACACCTCATTATAAAGCGATTCTGAACTGTATTCCTCAAGGGAAGGAGAGGTGAGGAGATGGACAAGGAGAGAGGTAGTGGAGAAAGGGGTGGGGGTGGGGGTGGGGGAGTGGCAGGAGAACGACACCATGCAGTGACATTGTCCGACTTTCAAACCAATAAATGTTTGGCATAAATAACCAAAGAATGCAGTTCAAAACAGCACAGCACAGCACGGCACGGCACGGCACGGCACGGCACGGCACGGCACGGCACGGCACGGCACGGCACGACACGACACAGCACGACCCATTTTCCAGATACCCTCTTACTTTCCTGTTGTGGGCCGAGGAAGTTGCAGTGGAGTTTTGTGTGTATGACCGTTTTTCATCCCGCCATTAAGGCAGCCATACTCCATCTTCGGGGAAGGTGCATGCTATGTGTAACGTGTCATCCATACCAACGGCCAAACTGGGCTTCTCTTCTGAAAGTTGGTGATGGGATTTTACGTGTGTGCAAGATGTTGTGCGTGCGTTCACGCACGGAACCTCGGTTTATAGTCTCATTCAAAGGACTGTATGGGGAATGGAGTCAGAACCAATGTTAACTCCGAGGGAAAATTCCCCCTGTACCGAAATTCGAACCCGCAACCCCAGGATCGCGAGTCCGGCGCTCTACCAACTGAGCTATTCCGGCCCCCATTTTTCGATATAAGAATCATTATTGATTGAATAGGCATGGTCGGCGAGCAAATTCAGCAGAAAGGCTCGGTTGCTCCCTAAGCCGATTTAAACATGAACTGGTGAATACAAAGCATATCTTATCTCCAGACAAAAGGCACATACTCACGCATTTTTAGTAGCTAGCCTATGACAACGGCAATGCTCATCCAATTCCGAATACAATCGGTTAATATTCTTTCTACATGCTGATAAAGACCAGGAGAGAGAGAGAGAGAGAGAGAGAGAGAGAGAGAGAGAGCGAGAGAGAGAGAGAGAGAGAGAGAGAGAGATTCATGCGGCTTCGT
Organism: Conus ventricosus; assembly: GCA_018398815.1. Taxonomy (NCBI): domain Eukaryota; kingdom Metazoa; phylum Mollusca; class Gastropoda; order Neogastropoda; family Conidae; genus Conus; species Conus ventricosus. The sequence continues at coordinate 83,804,327 of CM031603.1, forward strand.
ATGCACTGGTCACATGTCCATATACAAAACTACGAGAAGATGGATGAGGGAATTTGCGAGATAGGTATAGACAGTCATCTCGCCAGAGGTGAGCGAAGAGATGAACTGGACACCTGTTTAGGAAAAATGAACGACCGGACAGCACATCTCATCTCAACACCACTCGTTGGGCCATTAATGATCAAGAGCGGAGAGGCGAAGTATCTTTGCGCTTTGCAAGTTGGAATTCCATTGCTCACGTTGAAGGCATTCGTCTCTTCCACTTGAGGCGACATGCTCTGTTTGTCTGTCTACTGTCAACGGGTTTTTTTTCACTCAACACTGAAGCACACACGTGGTGATTGGCATGCGGGCAAAGAACGTGTGCAGGCCATGCACTGGCATCTTTGAATAGAGAACTGCTATGAGATGACATGTATGATTTGCCTGCCCTAGAGGGCAGCTAAGCCAACAGGACAGTTCTCTCACGGTGCTCGGTAACTGTGGTGCCAGGAAATAGTGACCTCCACGAGCAAACGGAATGCTACTAAAGATGAACATTGGGGAAAGCGAAACAAGGTACTTATCTTTCCCCCTCACGATCTATGGCAGCACACCTCATTATAAAGCGATTCTGAACTGTATTCCTCAAGGGAAGGAGAGGTGAGGAGATGGACAAGGAGGAGAGGTAGTGGAGAAAGGGGTGGGGGTGGGGGTGGGGGAGTGGCAGGAGAACGACACCATGCAGTGACATTGTCCGACTTTCAAACCAATAAATGTTTGGCATAAATAACCAAAGAATGCAGTTCAAAACAGCACAGCACAGCACAGCACGGCACGGCACGGCACGGCACGGCACGGCACGGCACGGCACGGCACGGCACGACACGACACAGCACGACCCATTTTCCAGATACCCTCTTACTTTCCTGTTGTGGGCCGAGGAAGTTGCAGTGGAGTTTTGTGTGTATGACCGTTTTTCATCCCGCCATTAAGGCAGCCATACTCCATCTTCGGGGAAGGTGCATGCTATGTGTAACGTGTCATCCATACCAACGGCCAAACTGGGCTTCTCTTCCGAAAGTTGGTGATGGGATTTTACGTGTGTGCAAGATGTTGTGCGTGCGTTCACGCACGGAACCTCGGTTTATAGTCTCATTCAAAGGACTGTATGGGGAATGGAGTCAGAACCAATGTTAACTCCGAGGGAAAATTCCCCCTGTACCGAAATTCGAACCCGCAACCCCAGGATCGCGAGTCCGGCGCTCTACCAGCTGAGCTATTCCGGCCCCCATTTTTCGATATAAGAATCATTATTGATTGAATAGGCATGGTCGGCGAGCAAATTCAGCAGAAAGGCTCGGTTGCTCCCTAAGCCGATTTAAACATGAACTGGTGAATACAAAGCATATCTTATCTCCAGACAAAAGGCACATACTCACGCATTTTTAGTAGCTAGCCTATGACAACGGCAATGCTCATCCAATTCCGAATACAATCGGTTAATATTCTTTCTACATGCTGATAAAGACCAGAGAGAGAGAGAGAGAGAGAGAGAGAGAGAGAGAGAGATTCATGCGGCTTCGTATGCACTGGTCACATGTCCATATACAAAACTACGAGAAGATGGATGAGGGAATTTGCGAGATAGGTATAGACAGTCATCTCGCCAGAGGTGAGCGAAGAGATGAACTGGACACCTGTTTAGGAAAAATGAACGACCGGACAGCACATCTCATCTCAACACCACTCGTTGGGCCATTAATGATCAAGAGCGGAGAGGCGAAGTATCTTTGCGCTTTGCAAGTTGGAATTCCATTGCTCACGTTGAAGGCATTCGTCTCTTCCACTTGAGGCGACATGCTCTGTTTGTCTGTCTACTGTCAACGGGTTTTTTTTTCACTCAACACTGAAGCACACACGTGGTGATTGGCATGCGGGCAAAGAACGTGTGCAGGCCATGCACTGGCATCTTTGAATAGAGAACTGCTATGAGCTGACATGTATGATTTGCCTGCCCTAGAGGGCAGCTAAGCCAACAGGACAGTTCTCTCACGGTGCTCGGTAACTGTGGTGCCAGGAAATAGTGACCTCCACGAGCAAACGGAATGCTACTAAAGATGAACATTGGGGAAAGCGAAACAAGGTACTTATCTTTCCCCCTCACGATCTATGGCAGCACACCTCATTATAAAGCGATTCTGAACTGTATTCCTCAAGGGAAGGAGAGGTGAGGAGATGGACAAGGAGGAGAGGTAGTGGAGAAAGGGGTGGGGGTGGGGGTGGGGGAGTGGCAGGAGAACGACACCATGCAGTGACATTGTCCGACTTTCAAACCAATAAATGTTTGGCATAAATAACCAAAGAATGCAGTTCAAAACAGCACAGCACAGCACAGCACAGCACGGCACGGCACGGCACGGCACGGCACGACACGGCACGGCACGGCACGGCACGGCACGGCACGACACGACACAGCACGACCCATTTTCCAGATACCCTCTTACTTTCCTGTTGTGGGCCGAGGAAGTTGCAGACCCTGTCCAACTGAGAAATGCCGTGGTCCAGAAGAGTGAGGGCCTTGGTGGCGTACTGCTCGTTCTTGACCTTCTCCCACGTGACCAGCCGAAGCCGCTGCCCGTCCCCCTTCCTCACCATGAAGCGCAAGCACCGCCCGCTGGACCGCATCCACGCTTGTCCCGCTGGAAACCATCCACCCACCCACCCACCCATCACCACCACAGAGTCAATGACCACCACAGAGTCAAAATGGCATCAAAGTAGGGACGTGGAAGAAAAATAGCAAGCTTCAGAGTGAGGGTGACTGCATGCGGAAATGAAAACAATCTTGAGAGTCGAAACGCGTCGTGTGTGTGTGTGTGTGTGTTCGTTCGTTATTCTTTTAACGTCTGTTCACTTTGAGTGACATTAGACGTGAATGAATGAAGAGAATGACTGAAGGAATGAATGATTAATGGAATAAGCCTATATGTTATATAAGCGTGTATGTAGGCCTTTGCATGTGAGTGTATACGTGTATGTATCTGTGTATGTATCTAATAAATTAAAAACAAAAAACAAAAACAAAAAAAACAGAAATCTTAAATACAATAATTAACGGATACAATGAACAGAAGATATAGATCTAACATATAACAATAAAACAAAAATCCTTCACTATCTAAACTTAAGAGTGAAGGAGTAAAATGCAGGCCATCATCAGATAACGCACTGTGAACTAACACAAAACAATCTAAAGAAAAGCCCCAATCGGACTATGAAATAAGTGTTCAGCAATTTCGATCAGCAGAAAGTGGTCCGAAAGTATATCTTGCAAGTTTTTTTCAGAAAAAATATTAGATCTTGATGATGTTGGTAAGAAAGTAGTTAACTTGCGACAAGTAAATAAAATATGGCTCAATGTTAATTCTTTACCACAAATACAATTAGCATTTTTTACTCAACTTTGTTTTTAAAGTATTTAGCTTTAATCGAATTATAAGGGAATATATTTGTCTGGAATGATAAACTGGATGATCAGACATTTTTCTTAGTATAAGGTCTATTGGAAAAGCTTCCCACTGTTTGGATGAAATATCAACATTTATTTGAGCTCTCTTCCGTGCAATTGATTCAAGGATACGATAACAATCTACGACTGATGGTTTTATTTTCAGCTCGGAAGATGACCCTGCTTTTTTAGCACCTTTTTTTTTAGCAGCCCTATCAGCCAATTCATTCTCAAGTATGCCAGTATGTGAGTGTGTGTGTGTGTGTGTGTGTGTGTGTGTGTGTGTGTGTGTGTGTGTGTGTGTGTTGTCTTGTAATGTGTTCATTTCTTTCAATCGGCGGAACAGTAATTATCTAACCTTTAAGTGTGTGGGAGAGGAAACAGATATCAGTAGATCCAAAAACGAACATCAATATAAAGACCAAGAAAAATTGCAGTTATACGGTGCAGAAAGTATCTCCATCGGACATCTGAAAAGAGAGTTATGACTTTTTAAAAGTGATTTTATGTAGGCCTTTTTTGTTTTACCAGTTAAAATGTCCTTGAGGTGTGCGAGTGCCAAACGAGGTCTCTAAGTACACGTCGGGATCACGTAAAGTGCGTCGCCTTTAATAAAGGCCAGTGTGTGCAATGTCTGTGGATTTCCCTTTGTACCAGACCTCTCTTCTGTGCAAACGCCTCTTTCTGCTTAAAGATCGAGGACAGACTGGTCGCAGAAATTACCGAGAACCATCTAAGATGAACCAGTAACATTCCCGTTCAAAGTTGAACGAACCAACCAGCTTCAATGATTTAACAGACGAAAAATA
>CM031603.1:83813625-83828625 GCA_018398815.1 Conus ventricosus
ACCAAGATTACGAGTCAGGCGCTCTATCAACGAGCTATTCCGGCTAGATAACTATCTATGATGTAGTAAATTTTCTTGTGATATTAAAATGTTCTCAGTCGTCATGTTGACAACCACCGGTGTTTTCAATGACCCTTTTATAAAAAGAATAAAGATAAAAGGAAAAAAAAAATGAAGAAAGGATGAAAAGAACAGAAAAGCCATCGGAGGTAACTCTTTCAGTCCGTATTAACTATTACTTCCCCTGGCGGTAAAATTTACTTTCATTCATGAACTCTTCGAGAGGATGATCCAAGATCCGTTGGATTGTGTTTTCTTTCTTTTTCTTTTTTTTTTTTTAAATAGAGGTCTGCACTTTCCCGACTGCCCGACGATTTTCGCACAGAACAAGATCAGGTTACTCAAAGTCTGCACATAGCGTGGTGACTTATCTCCGAATCTGTACCCACAAAAAAGATATGTTTCTTGTAAGGCTCCATGATTGAATGGCATCAGAACTTGTCTGCCTCCTTAACCTTTGTTGGACGAAACTCTGAGACTCAGGCTTGACCCGCCATCATCCAAAGGGCTGGAAGGTTGACCTTGCCACCTGACGTGGCCCTTCACATTGGTGTCGCTCAAGAGATCTGCCACCTCTTCCTCGGCACTCCCTCCTAGTCCATCTCACAGAGAGAGAGAGAGAGAGAGAGAGAGAGAGAGAGAGAGAGAGAGAGAGAGAGAGAGAGAGAAGAGAGAGAGAGAGAGAGAGAGAGAGAGAGAAGAAAGTCAATTCTGGACAGGCTTAAGTAAACAAATAGGGCGGCTCAACACTTCAACATTTGTGGTTATTTTAAAACTTCTTCTGCCCGCGGTCATTGTACTTTGAAATCAGTGTAATTCTACACAGAGCTTTGAGCAATTGAACAACAACAACAACAACAAAGTAAAAAAAAAAAATTCCATGTAGTTCAAAAGAAATATTTGTAATCCGCTTCCTGGTCCCGTCAGACTCGGAATTCACACCTAAAACCCATGGCAAAATGATGCCAACCATGAGGCTGCACACCAAAAATTGATGCCGCAAAAGCCATGCTTAATTAAGGAGTCGAGTATTTTTTGACAGGCACAATTAGATTGTTTGGGGAATTTTTTGTTTTGTTTTTTGTTTTCGTTATCTCTGAATGTTGATTTACCTTCTTTTCTTTCATATGCCCATCATAGTGTATTCGAGGTGGTTCAAAGCAGACATACTAAAATGAATAGGATGGGACTATTTCGGGGAAACTACTTGGTGCAAAGATAGATTCACAGGTGAGTGCGAACGCATGACATGTGACTTCAGGAAACGGGCAGTTCGTGATTTCTAGATTGTAAATGATTTCATCGGGAGAAATCCCTAAAAACAAGTGAAATAAATGGTGTGTGTGTGTGTGTGTGTGTGTGTGTGTGTGTGTGTGTGTGTGTGTGTGTGTGTGTGTGTGTGTGTGTGTGTGTGTGCGCGTGCGTGCGTGCGTGCGTGCGTGCGTGTGTGTGTGTGTTTAACTTGATTTGTTATCAGTTTAATGTCTTTTTTTTGCTCAAATTTATATGCTTCATTTTAAAACGCTTACATGGATTATAATGGTGATTTAGTGAAAAATCCTAGTTGTGGCGTTTGCCTGAATCTTCTAATGAACAGCAACTGATGTTGATAAAGAACTCCCGGATTAGTTCCCTTGGGCTAAAAAAAAGTGATCTATTTGAAACAGTTTGTCTACAAAGTAATTTAAAGATATATATATATATATTTTTTTTTATTATAATCATTTTATTTCCTTCCAACTTACACATAAATATGACCAATAATCAGTCCATCCAACAGTTATGAAGGTGTTTTTTTATGCACAAACATAAATATATATATATAACACCGTAGAGGAGAAAACCATTCAATAATTCCAAACATTCAAACTCAAAAACAGCACACTTTCGTACACATTCAAATATACCAGACAAACAAAACAAATATTGAGATAAGTAAACTGCAATAGAGATAAATTAATATATAAAAAGATAAAGAAGTAAATGAAAAAAAAAAGAAAAAAAAAAAGGTCACTACACAAACCTCCCCTGGTTGGTTCCTACCCCCGTGCAAACGAGAGGAGAAAACATATTTTTTGCTCTGACTTCCTTTAATCCTTGAGACGGCTGATGACATGGACTCCGCTGCGATGATGTCCCGGATGAGTTTGCAGTCTGGCATTTTTTCAAAGTTTGAAACGGAGATAACTGTGTCAGGCATCACTACTCTTCTTCTCCAGAGTTATCTGTCTTGTTTCAAAAGTCCGACGTCATTGCGTTCAGAACATGGCGTCCATTGCAACAAATGGAACACATCAGTAACCAACCAATGTGGCAAACAAGATAGTAAATCTACATAGAGGAATTATCAAGGTTGGAAAATCCGGTGCATGTGGGAGTGCTTCGTGGATCCTGGTGTGTGCAATTAGGTAACGTGCATTTTTGCAAAATATGGCAGCGGAAGTGGAGAAAGACTTGCTGAGTTTGACGGACGACGAAGACGATTTGGATGACGAGCCCCTCCCCGAATTGCAAGGTACACTGAGCAAATGGACCAACTACTTGCACGGTTGGCAAGACCGGTATATTGTGCTCAAAGATGGAACGTTAAGTTATTACAAGTCGGAAGATGAGACGGCCTTTGGGTGCCGCGGAGCTGTCAGTTTGAATCGGGCCTCGGTGACGGTGAGCTAATATTAGATTTTTTTTTCTCCTTTTTTTTCTTCTTTTTTTCTTCTGTAGTGATTGTTTGCCTATGTTGACAAACTCGAAGTATGCTATTGTGTTTTGCATACTTGTGCAAGCTGTGACCCGGTTTTTACTGCGTGAAAGGGGAGTTCGTGCAATGTCTGACTGCACATGCGACTGAGAGCACTTGCTGTTGTTTTGTTTGGGCTGAGTCACCCGAATCACTAAGTCAGCGTAGTTTGTACGAGGCTGTTTTTCCAAAAGTCTTTTTTTTTTCTTGAACTCTTCTCTCTCTCTCTCTCTCTCTCTCTCTCTCTCTCTCTCTCTGTCTGCCTTTAGGTTCACTGCCCACATTTACTCCCATGTGCTCATCATCTGCATGAAGAACTGCAAAAAACAAACTCTCTCAAAGTAACATACCCGGAGGTAAATGCAAGTCTGAGAAAGATGTTTTTTTTCAAGCAGAAAAGTACACATGTATAGGTGAAAATGTGGATAGTGGCCCCTCCATTTTTCCCCTCTTAAGCCTAATGTTCATTTTCATGTGGCAGAACTTTAAATTGTTGTAAGATACTAAGGTTCAAATGACAGATTGCTAATGAAAATAAGTCGGTTTTGAAAAGATGGGCCCATTTTGAATTTTCTGTGTGAAGATGGAGATTGGGGTGGAGGGTGGAGAGGGGGTCTACTTTGCTAATGTCAGCCTTTGCTGTTGCTGAACATACTGTTTAAAAGAATCACATGGTGTAGGAGAGAGATCTATTGATGGGTCCTTGACATTAATGACACACCGTAAGTGTGTTGCCATTTTAAATGAAAGGATAATGTTAACTGCGGCATTTTTAACATTTCTGTATTTGCACCTGCAGATGATTTATAACATGGTCCTTCCTAACTCAGTAACTGACTGATGATTTATTGTCATACACAATTCTTACCTAGTTCTGATTGTAGTGGATACCATTTGTTGTGTGGATGTACTATTCCTTCTCCTGACTGTGCTGCAGTGTAATATTTATTCAAATGGATGCCTTACACTATTGAGGTATTATGCAACATTTAGTGAATGCTGCAGCTTTGACTGGCTTAGTCATTTGTGTATTACTTACGCCTGTAGAATAAACATTCTATTCTGCGTGTAACTTAAAATACTGTAACTAGTGTCGGTGTATCAATCATAGGCTGTGTGATTGAATGAACTTTTATTTTTTACAGCCACATCCTTTTGATGAATGCCGCTTTGATGTCAGTGTCAATGACAGTGTCTGGTATCTACGTGGTTTATCACCAGAAGAACGACAGCAATGGGTGGACACAATAGAACATCACAAGGTACGTAATACTAATTTAGTCATCTTTAGCTGTACTCCCCCTTCTCCCTACGCAGCAACCCCCCTCATACACACACACACACACACACACACACACACACACACACACACACACACACACACACATCCAGCCCTAGCCAGCCCCCCTCCTTGTTTGCAAAAATGCACATGTCGCACAAAATTGCTGAGTTACCTACTACCTCCAACACTTGCCTGGTTGTTTCCTTAAAACAAGTTAAACATGAAGCTATGCATATTGTATCAATTTTTTATTTAGTGATTACAAAATTTCTGAAATATTGAACTTGAATGTTTCATTGTTTGTGAAATATAAAAAATGAATTCACGCATAACATATGAATGAAGCGAAAACTGTGTTCAAGAGTGGCCTTCAGCTTCTGTTCAAGAGTGCTCTTCACTTCAGGTTCTGCAAGCCCATGCACCTCTCTGCTGCTTAGGCAGCACCAAATGTATCAAATAGGAACTTCTATGCCATGAGGTTTCATTACTAACAACTTTAAGATAGATAGAAAGATTTAAAACAAGTTATATAGCTATCCAACTCTGTGTGTGCAGCCAGTCAAATGGCTCAGACAAGATAAAACTTTCTTTTATGACTAGAATCCCATCTGTGTAGTGATATACTGGCATAGAAATCCAAGCTCCATGGCTTAATTCTTGTACATTTTAGTTTTTTTTCTCCTCTTTATAATGCACTTTGTGCTCTGAGCGCTAGTTGTTTAGGATAAGATGATGAATGGAAATACTTGTCTTAATTGAGTTGCACAGTATGTATGGTGCACTGTATTAACAACTATTATTGAATTAACCTATAGCAACATAAATTTTTTTAGAGTTCTCCATGTGATGGATTATTCAGTGAAAAAAATCTATTGTGATAGATTTGAAAATATACATTGGCACGTGCAAGTGGCAGAAAAAAAAAGTGGTGCAGTAGCATGGTGATGCATTTTTTCCTTAAAAGAACAGACCAAATTTGATACAGATTTCAAACTTCATTTTTGATGATGAAGAAAAACAATACCAAATAAAATTGAATATTACAATGCATGCTATGTCAGTCAACAAAAACATGCATGGAACTGGAAGTGTGCATTCATAAGCACACACATAGTATACTCACACACACACACACACACACACACACACACACACACACACACACACACACACACACACACACACAGAGACACACACACACACACACACACACACACACACACACACACACACATACATGCACACTGGCATGCATGTGCCACATGGACACACACACACACACACACACACACACACACACACACACACACACACACACACACACACATTCAGAGTACAGGTCACATCCTGCCTTCCTTCACTTATTTGATGTTGTGAAGTAGGAAACATGTTAATCTTATGATCTGTGAATTGTGATTCGTTTTGTTCTGTTCTGAATGAATTTTCCTGTGCCATCACTTAAAGACATATAGTTGAGTTGTCATCAGTAAGTTATTAACTTGGAAGTGTGCATTGTTTTGTCAAATAGCAGAAGGAAAGTATGCTAGCCACATGAGGAAAATTATTCAGGGGAATATTACTTAAACAGATTACAGTTCTAATTTCTAAAACTCTGCTGTCAGAGTATTGACAGAGTGTACATTAGAGATCTTTCTTGGGTAGCTTCAGATATAGCATGGTAATCACTAAATGAGTAAATCAGACTCATAAGCTGGGAAATGGGTGGGCCCTCCCTCCCTGCATTAGTCAAAAGTGCTGAATTTATGAATTGTGAAGTTAAAAAAAAAGAAAGAAAAATCAGTTCCATTGTGGAACTGGAAGCATCATGGATGACCAGCCTACTTGTACTTTTTTCAAAATTTGTTTTTACTTCCATTTAAGGTGGGTGGCTTGAGCATCAGGCTGATAAAAACAAATTCATCATTTTCATTTGGAAGTTGTGTGCCTTTGTTCTCTAGAGAAACCTAGTTTTTTTTTTTTTCTGTTTTTTTTTTTTTTTTTTTTGCTGTTGCAACCTCTGCAACACCTCAGAAACTGTACCCATGCCGCTCATTCCGACACCCCGTCCACAGCCACAGCCCGGTGGCCCTGCCGCAGCCCCGGCACTGGCAATCCACAGGGAACAGTCAATGTCAAGTCGTCAAGAGGCAACCCACCGGAGGAGACACTGCACTGCTGCCGAGTCACTTCAGTGATGTTCAGTGGCGCCTGTTCTGATCTAACATGCAGGACACCACCTACTAAGCCCCCTACTGACGACAATAATTGCTTAGTCGCGGAGCCGGCATGAGTGAGCTCTCCCTCTGGAGTGCGCCACCACGTCTGTCCAATGACAGCCCCCACAGACTCGCCGATGCCGGTGACCCCGACAGAACCAAACCAAGGCCACAGACGTGGAGAGGACATCAAAATTGAGGTCACCATGAGAGCAGAGCGTGAAGGGCCACAGAATTTGAGACATTTTTTTTTTAATGCTGATCGATTAGAATGAGGATGATTAAGATGATGCTACGAATTTCCATTTTGGTCTGAGACAACATGACAGGGCTGTACTCTACGCTTCCTTTCATAATATATCCCGGCGTCAACCAGGCCCGAGAGATACAGGCACCTGCAGTGTTGGTCAAGAAATTTGAGCAACACTCTCAGAAACGCATCCATTAAGTGGATGAAACTCGACTGTGTGGTCCCAGTCTTCCCAACTGAGTCCGCAGCAAACTCAACTCTGGGTAGGAGCCGGTCGGGCAGAAAAACCCACGACTTCCCAGCCGGGAGTTTGCGACGCTAACCACTTCACCACGGCGGCTGGTGAAACCCAGTTTTTCAGTTGTTTGTTTTATGTTTAGTATTCCAGTAATTGTTTCTATTACAAATGAAACTGAAAGAATAATCTTTTGTGTTTTGAAATTCACTTTATTTTTACTCAAAAGCACATGAATAAGATAAAATATAACATTCCCCCCCCCCCCCCCCCCCCCCCACTCCCTACAATCCCTTTCCCATTAAAATATGTCAAGACTATGTTCAATTTTGAATTATGCTATAGCTAAACACACTGGCTTTTCAGGACTGGATAAACAACCACAGCTGAAAGAAAAGGTAAAAGTCAACAAAGTGCATACATGTATTCCAAATAAAAAGAAGAGTCAGCAGGATAGGGGTAGTGGAAATGGCTGTGATACAGATTCAACAGCTTAACTGTTATCATGTGACCAAGCTTAAATGGAAATGGGTAGCTAATCTCTGCATAACGATATTCACCTGTAAAACATGGAGGAGTTGCCCCACGGCAGTGCATTTAAGAATCAGCACATCTTTCGGTAATGAACAGGCTGAAAGAACAGACAGGTATATCTCTGATCACCGAGTCAGGTGTTTGAGCATGTGATCAAGAGAGATACATGTGTATGGGCCAGAATTGCTCAGTTGGTAGAGCGCCGGACTCCTAATCTTTGTGATCCTGGGGTTGCGCGTTCGAATCTCCTCCAGGCTGTTTTGGTACAGGGGGATTTTTCCCTTGGAGTTAACATTGGTTATGTCTCCATTTCCCAAAGAGTCCTTGGAATGAGACTATAAACCGAGGTTCCGTGTGTGAATGCACGCATAACATCAGGCACGCATGTAAAATCCTAACACCAACTTTCAGAAGAGAAGGTCAGTTTGGCTGTTCGTATGGATGACTTGTTACACATAGCTTGCACCTTGCATGAGAAATTGAAAGAGTGAAGGAAGTAAGGAGATTGAGTGAATGATAACTGGATGACATGGGAAATGACTGAATGAAGTGCCGACAGGTAGCTCTTCAGTCGGCACTATCCAGGTAGGCCGCCCATTGCGTATACAAGAGTGTGGATTGTCAGCGCCTAGAACCTTCATCAAGGCACTTTATAAATGCTGTATTATTTTTATTATTATGTGTGACAGCATGCGGAGTCAGGGTATGGCAGCGAGAACAACTTACGTCGCCATGGTTCCATCATGTCCTTGACCTCAGGCACAAGTCTGTCCACTGCTTCGGCTTCATCCTTCAAGGTCAGTTCTCCTAACTTGCATGAACTTGTTTTAGGATGCTTGTGTTTAATAATAGCAGATATTAGTTTGAGCTGCAATTCTGAAGTAAAAGAAAACGACAAAAAATACAGAAAGTTGGGGGAGGGGAGTTGGAGAAAAAAGAGACATGGTTAATTTGAATGTATAGCCGAACTTAAGGCAATACAGCTTAACCTGCTTCTCTCCCACTTCCCTCTCCCCTCCCTCCCCATCTCCCCCTCCTCAAAAAAGAAGAAGAATCAAAACATATGCCAATATTTAGAACATAATAATTAACCCAACAAAAACTGAATTGAAACAAATCAAATGAGTAGGAAAATATGAAGATATAGATCTTCAAATCATTCTCAATATAAACAACAGAATACATGAAACGTGAAACTTTTTACCGATGAAAAAACTGTCAATAGAGGAAACCAGAAAATGGAATGGAGAATGTTAGGGTCAAAAAATAAGATGAGCTTCACAAGAGAAAAAAAGAAAAAAAATTATGTTGTCTCTCAAAAAAAAAAAAAAAAAGAAAGAAAAAAACGGCATTTTGTCAGCAAGCAGATTCTGAAAGTGAAAGGTCAAACACCGACTGAAATTTTAACAGACGTTGAAAGAAACTAAGTTGACATGTTTGATGACTGTGTATAATGTTATTGAAATGTATGGCCATTATATATACATACATATATATATATATATATATATATATATATATATATATATATATATATATATATATATATATATGTTAAAAGTCAAAGAATTAAAAGGAGTCTAAAAGTATCTACAGATCTGTTTCAAGCTGCTGGGCTCTCGTCAGGATGAATATTTGGGTCACCCACTGCCGATGTTTTATAGCATGTGGGGCCCAGTTACTGCTGTTTTCACGTGCAGGTAAACTGCACGTGTTTTTTATGGGATTTTCAGGTTATTGCTTGGGGTGTGTTTACTAACAACGATTTCCACTTGTGCCTGCAGTTGTTTACTATTTCTGTTTTAGTGTTTAGAGTTGCTAAGTGTGGTTTACATAGTATTAACCATTTTTCAGTTAAACGTAAGTTGCATCTTTTTGAAATGTTGCAAAGATGCAACTTATGTTTAACTGAAAAATGGTTAGCAACTCTAAACACTAACACAGAAATAGTAAACAACTGCAGGCACAAGTGGAAATCGTTGTTAGTGAACACACCCCAAGCAATAACTTGAAAATCCCCCCAAAAAACACATGCAGTTTACCTGCACGTGAAAACAGCAGTAACTGGGCCCCACACGCTATAAAACACCGGCGGTGGGTGACCCAAATATTGATCCTGACGAGAGCCCAGCAGCTTGAAACAGATTTGTAGATACTTTTAGACCTCCTTTTAATTCTTTGATTTTTAACAAATGTTGCTCCCCAAGGGTTGAGCACTTTTGAAACTGTTTTAGGCTTAACAGCTATACTCTCTCTCTCCTCTCCTCTCTCTCTCCTCTCTCTCTCTCTCTCTCCTCTCTCTCTCTCTCTCTCTCTCTCTCTCTCTCTCTCTATTTATATATATATATATATATATATATTATATATATATATTGTCATGTGTTGATTAAAAAAAAATGATGAAAAAAAAGTGTCAGCAAGTTGTCACCTTTTTGTCCTAGCTCACACTAGTTCCTCAGAACACCACTGCAGCTGAAGACCATCCAGTGAAACTACTAAGCTGAAAGTGTGAATGGATAGTACTCACTGTACATGGCCATCACTTCCTAACCAATGAAGTTTGAATCGACTGTTTTATTCCATGCATATTCTCATCTAAAGGCAAGCAGACGCAGATTTATATTTGTATAGTGTATTAGGACGTAGGCGCGCGCGCACACACACACACACACACACACACACACACACACACACACACACACACACGCACACAGTCTCACATACACACACACACACACACACACACACACACACACACACACTAATGTGAATCATATTTGTGTAATTTTTCCTGCACTGAATGTTTCATGAGAACTGAGAGAAGTCTTCGTAAAACTGCCTGGTGTGATATTTAAGATAATATTTGCGTAGTTTTTGCTGTACTGTATCTTCTGAGGCAACAGAGAAAGCTCTTATTCTTAGTAAAATGTGTGGTGTGATACATAGAACAACATTTGTGTACTTTTCCCTGTACTGCATGTTATGCAGCAACAGAGAGAACTCTTTGTAAACCTGTGTGGTGTAATTACCTCCCTTGCCCTGTGCTGTGAACAGAGGGGCCGGGGTTGAGGGAGAAGCTGGCGGAGATGGAGACGTTCCGGGACATTCTGTGCCGCCAGGTGGACACGCTGCAGAGCTACTTCGACAGCTGTGCCTCCGCCCTCCAGCACGGACGTCCCCACGACTGTCAGTATTCCTGTGTCTGGCACGACTTGTCGGCATATTATGCTTTTCTGTCAAGACGTGTGTGTTTCCTTGTCATCACATGTCACTGTTGTGACAACTTTGTCAGTGTTTTACTTCTGTTGTGACAAAGCGCTAGCTGTGTCGCTGCTGTGTGTGTGTGTGTGCGTGTGTGAGGGAGAATATATGTTTTCATCTTAGACAGAACTGCATTCTGCTTATGGGGTTCCCGCTATCAGAAGGGATGTGAATATGAATTGCCAATACACACTTCTCATCCTAAAGATGGTGCTTATAGAATCAGGAGTTTTTTCTTTTTTGTTTTGAATAATGAAAAGCTATTGTCTAGACTCCAACATCTTTCTCCAAAATTGCAACGAAAGTTGGTCCAAAGTATTATATTTCACCTTTCAGTCTTCAAATGGTATGTAAAATAAGATTGCTGTGTGATTGTGTGAGAGAGAGAGTGTGTTTGTGTGTGTGCATGTGAGTTTGTGTGTGTATGTGTGTGTGTGTGTGAGAGAGAGAGAAAGAGAACAGAATTTTCATAGGGCTTTGGGTTCCATAGTGAAACAATTGCATGCATGCATGACTCCCAGCTAATGTTGCTTTGTGGCTTATGGTACCTATTTACTGAGCACACATGTGAGCATACAGGTACATGCACATAACTACACACTAATGCTAGTTTGGAATCCATTCACTTGGCACTTATGTTTATGTGTTAGATGAGACGGTGCCAAAACGGCACTATGTATGCGTACAAATGTTGCATTTTGATGTCTCATAAGATGTCTGTCCACTGGATTCAATGTATGCTGGAGATGTGTAGATACTTGAATACACCACACGTTGGGTGTGTTTTTTTCGTATGCAAAACTTTTAGCCTGGGGGGAATCCATCAAATAGTTGATCCTATGAATAATTATACTGTCATTTCGGATGATTTGATCACCCATGTGGGAATGGTTATGTTTTTAATCGGATAAACTGAAAGTAAGTTGAAGTAGGTCTTTATTACATTTTACATACAACGAATGGTCAGAAGTTCAACAAGGGCCTGTAAACATGGGAAGGATATTGATCATGTGAATTTACTATTGCCTTACTCATGCTATTGTATTTTTTCCTGTAACATTTTTCATCTGATTTAAGATTTTACGGCAGAAAGATTTTTAACAAAGTTTCTGGTGCGTTTGTAGATGATGTCATTTAACGAGATGTGTGAAAGTTGGTTTTTTTTTATTTTTTATTTTTTTATTTTTTTATTTTTATTTTAAATGACTGGTGAGTTGATTTTAACGTGGTGACAGCCCTGAAGTGGCCCTTTGCGGTCGGCTGGGCTATAAGCAACATTATCTTATCTTATCTCTGTCGCTCTTTCTCTCTCTTTTCCCCTCTCTCTCTCTCTCTCTCTCTCTCTCTCTCTCTCTCAGATAGGTATGTTTCCTCAAAAAAAAAAAAAAAAAAAGGGTATGTTTCCTCACTATTGTTTTTTTTTCTTGATTGCTTTCATACCAATTTTCAGGCTTGTCCGACACTTAATATTTCAGTGCACACACACACATGCGCACACAAACGCACATACAGACACATGCATGCATACACACACACATACACACACCACACACACACACACACACACACACACACACACACACACACACACGCACACACACACACTTACTACACACTTCAGTCCCTTACCTCCTTCCCCTCCACCCATCTTCATCCCTCTCTCCTCCACCCCCTCACCCTTTCCTTTTACCACCATCCCCCTCCCCTTCCACCCCCACTCACGCTTTTTTTTTTTTTTTTTTTTTTTTTTTTTTGTCGGACAGTTAATATGCCTGTTGATTTTTTTTTTTTTTTCAATTTCAAACTGTTCCAGTGCCAGAGGAACTGGAGGATGACATTGACCTTGACCACAGCGTTCCAGAGGTGCACAGCTCGCAGTCGGAGAGCCTGAGGCTGAGAGGCAAAGACCTGGGTGAGTTCTGGGTCAGGTGGAGTGTGCTGCTGGGGTTTCACTCAGGTATTGGGGGAACAGTCGGCCATTCTGTTGTGATTTGCCTGGATACGGTTGGGCAACAAACTGGCTCCCAGTCTGTGTGGATTGGCTAGACGGTCTGTGTGGATTGGCTAGACAGTCTGTGTGGATTGGCCAGACAGTCTGTATGGATTGGCTAGATATTTGTGACAAATTTAAAAGTATTGTAAAGACCCCCCCGAAAAACAGACAAATGAATCACAAGACAAAACACAACGTTCATTTATGTTGTCCTGAGTGTTGTGTAGCTTGCCTGAAGAAGACCTAAGAAGTCGAGACGCTTCATGTTATGTCTTGTGATTCGTTTGTGTATGTTATTCGGCGGAGTCCTTAAAATACTTTAAAAAATTTGTTTAGATTTCAGCTTGCTGTCGCTTCACTCTGCAACTAGATATTTGTAAGTTCTTTTCGAAGTGATTGTAGGTTGAGACACAGGCTGTGACAGACTGCGTGAAGTTGTTCATGAATGAGGCGCTGCGGAAGAATGGATAGACAGACAGACAGACCTCAGAAAGTCTGATTTGAGTTGGATGGGCAGAGTGTCTAGACTGACAGGTCGTGGTGAAGTTTGTTTTGAATTAGGTGGGTTCGGGGCTAGCAGATGGACGTTTGATGGCATGTGTTGTATGAACTGGAAGGTTGATGTAAAGATGAACAAACCTCAGAAATGTCTGTGTGAATGTGCGGAGCGTAGTATACTAGGTATAGGGTGCTAATTTTCCGCGTGAGCCGGAATTCCGGTTTCCGATTTCGTTCAAAATATATTTTCCGGTTTTGAAATAATTTCGGAGAATGTTTCCGTTTCCGATTTCGTTCAAAGTATATTTTGCGGTAGAAATAATTTCGGAGAATTTCACCGGTTTTCAACATTGTTTCCGAAGAAACATCGCATCGGCAGTAAAGAGAAGTGGTCTGCTTCGTGAGCCTCGAAAAAGATGTACATTGTTCGCTGAGAGTAACATCCCTTGTTGTCAAGCGCATGGTCGAAATTGTCAAGCGGCATGGTCGAAATCGCCATTTTATGTTCAGTTTCAGTTCAGTTCTGAACCAAAGGAAGTGAAAAATGAAAGAACTGACTTTGGACAGTGACGTTTCTTTCCTTGAAAAAGGTGTAAAAAAAAAACAGATGGAGGTGGTGTGGCTGCAGAAAAAAACAACGATGGTGTGCACTTCGAAAGTTGGTGCAGGAAGATTGACTCGCCCGGTGTTTGCTTTTGTGTTCCCTGCAACCGGACGGTAACTTACGGTTCTAGGGGGAAAAAAAAAGCCTTGTCGGCTCATGCAATTGATACTGAGCACAAGCACATTCTAGGCACGTTGCAACAGACTGCTAAGCTTGAAGGAGCTGCTAAAACTACTGTGACCCGAGATGGAATTGGTGATCGAACTGCCGAGTTGAACACTGTTCTGTGTGCGTTCATAGCTGAACATTGTTTGCCGTTTTCAGTTGGATTAGATTTCGTTGAACTGGGAAAGCAGTTGAAAGTTATCCTTTGACAATTAAAAGGGACAATTTTGCTGATAACTTTCAGCAAGATCAGCATGCTGATCTGTATCCAGAAGATGGTCCCCGCACTTACACCCGTATGCATTTATGGAGGCGGTAACTGTCTCACAAGAAGAGCCTCAGTATTAGCCTGTGGCAGTGAAGATTTGTACTTAGAAATGTGTGCCAGATTTGTTATGGAACTGGCACTGAATGAAGATCACTATCTATCCAATTCTAAACTGTCATCAGACATTCCTGAAGTCACAAAGGTGTATGCTCAGTACTCTGACATTTATAACATGGATGATCTGACCACTGAAGAAATTAAGCGTGTTTTTCAAGAGGAAGTAAAGGCTGCAACTGTGATGAACTCGTACTTGGGCATTTGGCAAGTGCATGCTGTTGCCAGTGTCCTCCAGACTGTGGTCTTCTCCATATATCCTACATTTGGGGTAACAACGTCCGCTGCCACCTTCATCAACCACTTCTTCCGAGAAAACTTGCTTCTCGGGAAACAGATGTACCAGGAGCAAGAGTCGGTATAGTGTGGTCACGGATAAATGGGAAGGACCTTCCTGAGGTTGTGTGGCGACCGAACCACTTCGTTGCCTGTCTTCCAACAAGAAAATCTGACAAAGTTGCCAAGCTTAAAAGGCCAGCCAAAATGACATATGTGCTTTTTCTCAAAAATACCCAAAACAGATTAGGAATCATGTTTTGCTGTTAGATGGATGGGATGCAGATGCCAAGTGGCATTCCATGTCTTGCCTTGTTGGCTACATCAGTATATTAATTACTTGCTCAGTAGTCATTCTTCTGCAATTTTGACTTTGTAAGGGTAATCTCCACAAGATGACATAATCAATATTTCTTTTTTTGTATGTTTATTTTTGTTAGGCATTGAGATGTGTGTGATTGAAACAAATGATTAAAATAAAAACTGTTGATTTGACTTTAAAAATTG
>CM031603.1:83843625-83873625 GCA_018398815.1 Conus ventricosus
TAATCGTTCATGGTGACTGGAGAACGTTTCTTGGCGACAGGCACAATAGTTGATGATTTCCAGATGGCTGGGATGGAGCCCTCGTCAATGGACCTCTGGAAGAGCTCACAGTAGACCGGAGCTAGAGCGTCACGGCATTCCCGCAGCAGCCAACCAGTGATGTTGTCAGGGCCTGCAGCACTGCGCACTTTGACCTTCTTGAAGGATGTCCTGACTTCATCGACTGAGATGGTGACTGGATGCGCAGTTCGACTTGCCACCTCCTGCATGGCCCGCTGCTGCTCTTCACTGAAGTCCCGACGGTCAAACCTGTCATAGAAGGTGTTCAGCTCTCTGGCCAGCTGGGCTTCATCACTGGTCTGGAGAGGGACTTTCTGCTGCTTGTGGCCGGTGATTGTCCCGATGTCTCTCCAGTACTGCCTGGCGTTGCCCTCCGGAAGTTGGACTCCACCTGGATGTGAAGAGGCGTTTGTCCTCCCTGATCTGTCTCTGGAGCTGCTTTTGGGCTGCCTTCTCCTCATCCCTGTCACCTCTCAGGAACGCGTCTCTCTTCTTGTGCAAGATTTTCTTCATACCCGGGGTCACCGGGGCTTGTTGTTGGGGTAAATCTTGCTTGTCTTGGTCTCGAGGACGATGTCTTCACAGAAGGAGATGTAGGATGAGATGGCGTCGGCAGTCACGTCGAGGCTTGGATCGGAGAAGACTGTCCAGTCTGTTGTTTCAAAGCAGTCACACAAGACTTCTGCCGACTCGCTTGTCCACTTCTTCACCAGCTTCACAGCCGGCTTCTCTCGTTTGAGACGTTGACGGTAGGTGGGAACAAGCTGCACCATGTTGTGTGGACTTCTGCCGAGGCCAGGGAGTGGTCTGGACCTGTAGGCTCTGGGAATATTGCCGTAGCAGACGTCAAGGATGTTTCCCTGGTGGGTGGCGCACGTCACGTACTGCTTAAAGTGGGGGAAGCGAACGCTTCAGTTTGCAGTGGTTGAAGTCCCCTAAGAGGAAACAAGGAGCATCGGGTGACTGTGATGCCAGTTTGTGAACCACTTCCACCAACTTTGAACTGGCAACTTTTGCGTCTGCCCTAGGATGGATGTACACAACACTGACAAACAGCTGATTGAACTCCCTTGGGAGATAGAAGGGTCTCAGTGCGACTGTCAACAGCTCTAGGTTCTGAGAGCAGAACTGCTCCTTTACTGTGATGTTTGTACACCACTTCTTGCTGACGAACATACAGACTCCTCTCCTTTTGTCTTCCCTGTGTCTTTCACAGTCCGGTCAAGGCGAACAACTGTGTAGCCCGGGAAATCTACTTCCACATCCTTTTCTGAAAGCCAGGACTCGGAAAAAACACAAAAGATTTGCATCTCTATAGGCGTGGAGGTACTGCACACTTGCTAGACACTCATCCAGTTTATTCCTCAATGACTGAACGTTTCCAAAGACGATAGATGGCAAAGGCAGTTTTTGCTTTCGTCTTCTTGCTCTCAAAACAACTCCAGAACGTCTACCTCTTCTTTTTGGACGCAAAAATGGAAACTTCCTGAACAAATCAAGTGTACCCAATCTGTTACTTTGAACCTGGCGAAGGCTAAGCAAGAAATCTCGACTGTAAGCAATTGAATCATCCATAGAGTTGTACATGAAAAGACAGCCACAGTGAACGAAGAATACTCTGGACGTACTGAATCAGAAAAAGCAATGTTGAACACAGTTGTTTTGCCAGCAAACTGTTATGGTGAAGAGAGTGGATCAGGATGAAACAGTCTAAAATTTGTTGTGCAATCTTATTTACAGAAGCCTGTAACGTGTTGAAAATAATGACTGATAATTAGTTTTGTTGATTTGAGTTTAGTGTGTGTGTGTGTGTGTGCGTGCGTGCGTGAGTGTGTGTGTGTGTGTGTGTGTGTGTGTGTGTGTGTGTGTGTGTGTGTGTGTGTGTGTGTGCGTGCGCGCGCGCATGCATGCGCGTTCGTAGGGCGATTGGTATAGTGATCATTAGTTGATTTGATTGCATTGTATTTCGCTCTGTTCTCGTTTGATGGACATATTTAATATGTTGGAATCGTTGCTGTTTAGGGTAAATGTTATGTTGGTTGATGGTTAGTCTGTACTTAAATCAGACAGACTTTTCACCGGAAATGCTTGTCATGGCTGTGTGCAGAAAAAGAAAGAGCAGAAGCCCCCTTCCCGACCTGAACAGAAGATTGCATTATGTCCATCTCATCCATTATATAAAGAGGCAAGTGGAGCTGTGTATTATGTGTATGTGAACTGAGTTAGGAGAAATATTATTAAAGCATGATCCTCAGGAAGAGTAGAATTCTCTGTGCCAAATCTTTTCTCAGCTGCCTCTCCCCAGCATGCTTGCTTTTTCTCTCACTCTCTCCCCACGCTCTCCCTCTCTCTCTTTCTGTCTCTCTCACACGCACACACACAGTCACATACACACAGACACGCACACACACAGAGATATATGCATGCATGCACATATACACATTTAATTAAAGGATGGTGTTAAAACTTATGATGTTTATGACTGAAAACAACAATCTCATATGCTTACACTGTAAACAATGTTTATCAGAGAATCCTTAAAAAAAACAAAAACCCTCCTTCGCTAGCCTTTTTTTTCTTATTCAGTTATTTTACTTTTATTTAGTTCCTTTCTACGGGGCAAACACTTGCCATCTCAGTTCAAGCTGAAAAAAATGTGTGGTCATGTGTTCTTTGTTACGATTTGAATACACACACAAAAAAAATGACAACTGTTTGTGTCACCAGATCAACGAGGTGACCGAAACTCACCTGCGACGACTACTGGACTCCCAGGATGAGGAGTGGCAGTGCATCGCTGACCAGGGAGACCTCAAGGTCTATAAACGAGAACTCGAAGAGGACGGGGGGTCATCGACCCGGTCAAAGCTGTCTGCACTGTGAAGGTAAGGAGGGGATGTAGGCCAGGTGTCACAATTTTCTGAATTTGGGAATGTTCATTTTACTGAATGTAGAATGGTGGGCGGTTTTCTGGTTTGATGACTTCATGTTTTTCTCAGTTGTTGTTGTTGTTGTTGTGGTTGTTGTTGTTGTGGTTGGTAGAAAGATTTTATCTTTCCGCCCTCCGTTCTGAGTTTGGGGATGTTCATTTTAGTGAATGAAGAATGGTGGGCGGTTTTGTAGGTTGATAACGTCTGTTTTCTTTCTCCTTTTCATTTTTGTTTTGTTTTGTTTTGTTTTTATTGTTGTTGTTGATAGAAATGTTTTCATCTTTCCACCCTCCTTTCATCTCTGAGGATTGCCTCAATGTATGATACATGTATTGGTGTAATTCTGACAAAAATGCACAATGTATGATACATGTATTGGTGTAATTCTGACAAAAATGCACAATGTATGATGCATGTATTGGTGTAATTCTGACAAAAATGCACAAGGTATGATACATGTATTGGTGTAATTCTGACAAAAATGCACAAGGTATGATACATGTATTGGTGTAATTCTGACAAAAATGCACAAGGTATGATACATATATTGGTATAATTCTGAGAAAAATGCACAATGTATGATACATGTATTGGTGTAATTCTGACAAAAATGCACAATGTATGATAAATGTATTGGTGTAATTCTGACAAAAATGCACAATGTGTCTAAGAATATTGATATATTTTTTGAAGTTGTTGAGTGGCTGAGTCTGATCTTTGTATAGAAATTTAGTATTTTGGCAAATTTTTCCAGAACTTGGTTTCAGTGCATTTAGGAGGGTAGAGTGTTCATTTCTTCACAGCAAAGACCCAAGTGGTCTTATCGTCGAACTGAAAATTGACAAGTTTTACTAATAAAGGATGGATGGATAGAGCAGATTGATATGTACATTGTGGACACCAGTGAATGAGTTTAAAACGGTCAGGGATGGTTTCCATGTTTTGAGTTTGAGCATTGGATGTGTTAAAATCGATATTCGAATGATAATGGATGATCAGTCGGGATAATTGTATTATGTTTTTGAAAGGGAATCGATGAAAAAGAAGGAAGAAATGCTTTTCAGTGTGTAAAATGAGTGCTCAGTTGAACATGAGCGAACTGAATACACCAAGGGTAAAACAGCCAATCAGTATTGTGCTTATCATTTTAAGGGCATCAAAAAGGAAAGGAAGCATTTCTGTTCGATATGTTAAGTCGATACTCAAATGATCCTGGATGAACTAAATAAATTCTAGAGTTAAAAAGCCAGTCAGTATCATGTTTTTTTTCAAGGGCATTAAAGAAAAACATGAAAAGGAAATTCTGTTTGTATGAAAATATGTGTTCACACTGACTAATGGGCAGTAACAGCTAGCGTTCCATTTCTTTCACAGCAACACAATTTGATTGGTCGCTAAGTGTGGCATCACTTTGTGGATTTTGTTGTTTACTGTTGTGACTCTGAATCAGGAAGTGTGTCTTCATCTATGAGTCTTTGTTTCAGAAAATCACTGGTCATGAAGTATGCCATTACTTCTGGGACTTTGACACCCGCATGGAATGGGAAGGTCAGTGTAGATCTTAGGGTTTGTTGTTGAGATTGCTGGTTGTGGCATGTGCGTGTTCATGCGCATGCCTACATGTGCAAAGTAAATTTAGAAGTTGGCATTGATGCTTGCTTACCCTACATGTGTATGCTTGTATGGGTATACATCTTTTTTTATTTAAAGAAATCTTGCCTTTGCATTTCCATAAGATTAAATGTTTATGAAAATGTCATCTATGAATTTCTTCATCTGTAGATCTTTGTATTTTGGGTAAGATGTTTAATTTTCTAATATGCACTTGTAGATGTAAGGTTTATCCCATATAACCTTCATGTAGATATTTATTTCTAACCGTAAACAAAGTAAAATCTGTCTTGAGATTTTCAGGTTTTTGATTCAAAACAAGTTCGTATCCTTGTCAGAAATATGCTTAGCATCAGGTAATATGCCTCAAATAATCCATAGTATCTTTCCAAGTACAATATCTTTTGAACTACCACTATGATTTTTAAGCATGATTCTTATACAAGATTTGCTGGCGCTAGGATTAACAGAATGAACTTGAGTGTGGTTATGCATGGGTCAACAGGAATCGGGGGTGGGGGCTTGAGTCGTTCCACCGAGAGGGCCGAGGAGTGGTGGTAGTGACAGTTGAACAAGTGAATGAATCAACACACAGAGGAAACAAGCTCAGCTGCGACCATTCTTTGTCATGAGTTATTTTGTCTGAAGTTTGTCTCCCATTTGGGGCCCGGTTAGCACAGTGGATTCCGCATTGTTTTCTTGACCCAAGGATTTTGGGTTCGATCCCTGCTTGAGTTGGCCAGGCTAGAGAAGGCTTTTGATTTGGAGTCAGCAGCATTGTAGATTTCAACCCTCACCAAATCCCATGGATGAGACTTTAAACTGTGATAGGTTCTTTGTGTGAATATATATATATATGAGAAAAAAAAAGGTATGCGTGTTACATCCCAAGTTATCCTCTGTACAAAAGTAGTCCTTCTAGTGCTGATGGGATGGAAAACACAAGGAAACGTCAGTAAAATAACGCAAAGAAGTATGCACACAAGTTTAGACATTAGTCCCAAATACAAAGCAGAACAACACACTTATGCTTTGGCCTGTCCAAAATGTTGGTATTCCAGGAAATTCCGGACAGTAGCAAGCAGGGCTGTTTTGATTTTGAAACAGTTGGGTAAAAAAAATCTTGTCTGTGACAAGACAACTCTTTCCATGAGCCTGTACTCTGTTCTAAATATTTAATGCGGTTGTTTCCCTGAGGCTGTTCATTGGAATGTGATCGGGAGAGGAGGGGGGCGGGGATTGGCACTTAGTAGCAGGTTTGTCACCTGAGAACCATTCAGGTATTTGCCGCTGTGAGCCAGTTTGTAAAAAGTTAGCGGTCATCTTGTATACTAGTAAAAAGTTAGTGGTCATCTTGTATACTAGTAAAAAGTTAGTGGTCATCTTGTATACTAGTAAAAAGTTAGTGGTCATCTTGTATACTAGTAAAAAGTTGGGGGTCTTCCACACTGTGAACATGACAGCAGGATGGTTTCCCTTTACTGTGGTGATGTGTGTCGACAGCCACGCTGGAGAGCAGCCAGGTGGTGGAGTGGCTGTCAGAGGACACCCACATCAACAACAACATCATCAAGCGGGTGTGGCCCGCCTCCCAGCGTGACGCCTGCTTCTGGTCCCACATCCGCCACATCACCGCCAACAACGACGAAGGCCCCGACAAGTGGATTGTCGTCAACTACTCCTGCGACCATCCCAACTGCCCTGTAGGTGTTGTGAAATTCCCTTACTGCCTTGTAGATGTAGTGAAATTTCCCAACTGTGTATGCCAAGTTTTACCCAATGTTAGTGTCAGTCTCAAATTTGATGTGGGTATGTTATGCACCTGTGGGATGCCTAATATGTCTGTTGCAGACCTGTTTATCAATACGATTGCAGTGTATTGTGGGGAAAATATGACGGATACAACAAAGATAAAAAAATTATGTAAAAAACAAGCAAACACACAAATCGAGATGTGAAGTGCTTGAGCTGCAATCGCACTCGCCTAGGTAACCATAGTGATGTCTAAGGTACTTTGACTAAAGAGTGACAACTCTTGGCTATCTCTCACATGCAGAATTTCTTCTGGCTGTGTCTGCTTCTTTGACGAATGCTGATGTGCAGGAACAAAACAGTAGGGACTGAACAGGTCTGCTCTTGTGTATGAGCATTAGATTGATGTATTCACTTGGTGTTGATGCTTTCATCTCTGTTGGCATGGACAGGGAGGGAAGTACGTTCGCATCACCATGAACGTGGCCATGATCTGTCAGACCATCATTGAGCCCCCGTCCAACGGAGGAGACATCACGCGGGACAACATCACTTGTAAAATCATCTACACAGCAGAGGGTAAGAACAGGATTAATATTTTCGCATCCTTCTCTGCACTCTCTGTCTCTCTTTCTCTCTCTCTCTCTCTCTCTCTCTCTCTCTCTCTCTCTCTCTCTCTCTCTCTCTCTCTCTCTCTCTCTGTGTGTCTTTGTCTTTTGTCTGTCTGTCATTCTGATGTCTTTTGTCTGTCTGTCATTCTGATTGTTGGCATGCCGGTCCGTTTGTCTCTTTCTCTTTTCCTCTATTTCTCATTCCCTCTCTCCTTCTTCCCCTCCCTTCTTCTCTGTCTGTCTTTGTTTCTTTCCCTCTCTCTGTCTGTCTCTGTATCTCTGTCTCTTTCTGTTTTGAGATAAGCATTGAGTATGTGAGTGGACTGACAAGTGTGTGTATATGCAAGCCTTACCAGTGTGTGTTGAGGGGGTTGTTATCGCTTTACACTGCTAAATACACCACACTCATCCTTTGTGTGTATCGTTGTTTGTGTGTCAAGTGAAAGGTTAGCTGCCATTTACGTTATTGTTACTGATGTGTGTTTTGTATATGCTTCTCATTGATGTATCATAATTATCATATGTATGAGCATCACAGAGCAAACTAGAGCATAAATATTGTAAAAACACACACTGAGAGGTGTGTTTCTGAAATTAGACAACAGCAACATTATCTGTTATCATTACTTTGAGAATTTAAGGCAGCCGTCACTTGTTAAACTGCAGATATCTGATGAACTTTCAAAACCTTTTTTAAGGCGCAAAACAAGGACTGATTATTGCAGAAAAGTACACATGTTTACCAACACAATCATCTTTGAAACTTTCAACAAGCCTTTATCTAAAAGACGTATGTGTATGAAAGTTGTTAAACATTCTGAAAAATACAGAAAAAACAACAACATATATTTCCGCAAGATGACAGCAATAACGTTTAATAATCATTTATAACTCCCAACTTTCGTTCATTTCCTGCTGATCTTTCCTGATCCTCAGTGCTACAAAAAGTATTTTTGACTCTCTCCCTCCCTTCCTTCCTGTCTCCATATTGTACTGTTACTCTCAGTCATTGCCATCGCTTGTTCTGTCAAATAGCTAACCTGCTTATGAGTATTGCTGTCATTACTCGTGTGATTGAATATTGCTGTCATTATTCGTGTGATTCTCATGTTGTGTGTTTGTTTCTCACCAGCATGATGTGCATAGATATCTGATAACATGTAGTGTATCTGCAGTGAGCATTACTTTGATTATTGTTATCAAGAATGTTTGTATGTCTGATCAGTTAAATGCCATAGGTGTTTGCAACAAACAAGAGCTCACATCAGATCACATGTGATATGAATTACAACAACAGTCAGTATGCAAAAATGCACTCAGGAGTCACAAGTTTGCTCCACATCCACATCAGGGATGAAAACTCCTCCGCCGTTTCCGCCGTCTCCGCCGTTATTTTTTCGCATCTCCGCCGAAAGAAAAAGTCTCCGCCGAAAAATTATTCGAAGAAGGATGCTCAGAAACGATCTCAACTTGTCTGCACAGCAAATTTCTTCTCTGTCGGTAATGTTCTCAAACGGCGTAGTTCTCATTCTGTTTCCTTCCAGTATCATTTCTCATCATGGCGTCGGTTCACAGTGAGAGTTTGCCGCCAGTGAGTGCAAACAAAACGAAAAAAAAAAGAAAGAAGTATGTGAACCACGAGAAGACCGAGTGGCAGCAGAAGGACTGTGTGACCGCAGAGTCGCGGATGTAATAAGAAAACATGACAAAGACAGCGAATTTGAAGTGTTTTGCGAGCCTTGCCAAAAACGTGTCTACTTTGGTAGTCGTGGCTTTGTGGCAATCAGAGATCACATCGAGCGTCCCAGTCACCAACAGAAAATGTGTGTGTTTCCCACACCATTACAGCATGTTTTCAGATCATTGGGTATGCAACAATCTACGTTTAATTCCAAAGATAGTTTGACTCCTACTCTAAGTACTTCCACTCGTAGAGTCTTCAAAGCAAGGGAAAAACGTCAAAGTGACGAAAAGAATATAAAAGAACAAATGACATCAAAATAAACTGATGTCACAACAGTATTGTGTAACACTTTTCCCCTGGTATAATGCAAACGTTTGCTACATTTGTTAGGTGTCTGCTAACAGCTCCCTATGAAATCCTTTTCCACCAGCCCACTCCCCCCACTACCTATATACTTCCTCTACTCCTCCTCCTTCTCCCCTAACCCCCACCCTCACCCCACAAACACACATACCCCACACACTTCGCCCCCTCCCCCCCACCCCCGCCCCCACCTCACACACACACATACAAACACCCCCCCCTCCCACACACACACAAACACACACACAATCCCCCCCCCCCCACACACACACACACAATCACCCCCCCCCCCCCCCCCACCCCACACACACACACTTGTCAAGAGGGGAGGGATATGATTAGTTGTAAGAGGGAAGTTGGGGGGGGTGTACTGTTGTGACATCAGTTTGTTTTTATGTCATTTGTTCTTTTAGGTTCTTTTTTGTGTTTTGTGTTTCCTGACGAAGGGTCTAAGGCCCAAAAGCTTCAGTTTTTTTTTTTAAAGGACTTCAAAGTAATCATTTTTCATATTGTGTTTATTGAAGTCCAGCAGTCGTTTTCATACATCTGATTTACTTAGTTTGATTTCCCACTCTGATTTACTTATCTACAGGCCTTATTCTTTATGTCCTGAAAGCACTGTTTGTCAAATTTTCTTTAGCTAGAGTTCTGAGGATTCATCATACTAAATGTTTGTCTCAATTGACATAGTTTCTTTCCACAACAGTCTCAGTCTTCATGGTGTTGAAAGCTGTTCTATAGAATGAGTTGTTTAGAAGCAAGAAAGTGATTTCTAAAGATTTTTATGCCATATTTAATACAAAATATGCTTCAGCTTCCGGGGGCACCGCCCCCTGACCCCCGCCGGGCTGTTGCCCATGTACCCCACTGGGGCCCATGGTGAACCCCCAGATCCCCGCCAATCTCCTCTTTTTTTTAAAAAACTGTTTTCATCCCTGCACATGTACTACTGCCCAGCTGTGCCCTCTCATACCCCCTCTCCATCCTTCACCCACCCATCAGACAAAGAACCATTACCAAATACAGCGCCGGTACATATAAATTTGTATATATATTAATGAGATGGGGGGAAAAGAGATGTTTTCAAGTGTGATTTATACAGTATGTGTTGTGAACGTGTCATGTTGTTTTGTACACAGTGAACCCTGGAGGATGGGCCCCGGCCTCAGTACTGCGCTCTGTGTACAAACGGGAATACCCCAAGTTCCTGCGGCGCTTTACGCAATACGTGCTGGACAAAACTGCCGACAAGCCGATCTTGTTCTGAGGCAGAGAACATTGACGGCCTGGCCTGGTGGCAACTAGGTTGTGACCTGAGATTTCTGTTACTGCTTGACTGTTGTCATGACAGACAGCTAGCTTTTAGGACTGCCCTATTTTTTTTTCTTGTTTTTTCTTTTTGTCTTAAATGTTTTTTCAAAGTGTATTTCTTTCTTGCTAGTAATAATGATGTTCGTTTGTTTTTAAAGTAGTTTTTTTTTTCCTACTGTGAAAATTGAAAAGAAGAAGTTATGAGAAATATTTTCATAAAATTCATTGATATTTGTTGGTCTTGAGAGAGAGAGAGAGATAGGAAGAGAGAAAAAGAGAGAATGTATGAAAGTGCGTGTGTGTGTGTGTGTGTGTGTGTGCGCGCACATGTGCATGCATGCATTTAGAATGTAGCTTTCCTCTTGTCTTTCATCTTATGTGATCCGTATCAGTATACATGCTGCTGCATGTGTTTATTTTTGGTGTGGGGAAGGGGATGAGAGTGTGTTTGTATATGTGGCTTTCAAGGGGCTTAATTACTTGAAACTAAAAGAAAAAAATGTTACTTGCTTTATTGAAGTAGAAGGATAGTGAGTCAGAAGGAAAGTGTGTGTGTGTGTGTGTGTGTGTGTGTGTGTGTGTGTGTGTGTGTGTGTGTGTGTGTACTATGTAAGAAAAAAACTTGAGTCCCTAAAGCGTACCTGACAAATAGCTGATTATCCCGAGACTGTAACTTCCTTTAGATGTTTCAGACTGATTAGGTCCCCCGTCCGCCGACTCCTTGCAGCTAGGACAGCAGAACTTAATTCCGGTGACTCTGTTCAACGATGTGTCACTGCGCAAAGAACGCTTGCTGTCCTGTAGATCAGTTCACTGCGATCAGGTTTTGCTTGCTTGCTTCATGCCAATGTCTGTGTATGTCGGTGTCATTTGAATAGTGCTTGCTTTCCATGGCCTGTGCATGTGCAGATCGTAACTTTAACAATTTGCTTTATTGTTGGTGACGTTCTGGAAACTGACAAACGATGATGCTGGAGAGGCAGGAATATAGAGCCAGAAGCATTAGAAACACGCACCAAATTTCAGATGCTTGTCTTTTATTGATTTTTTAGTTAAAGAATTTTTACCCATTAAGTACACAAGTGCAGGTTTTGTTTGGAGTGATGAGGGAAACAGCTCTTGATGTAGAGTGAATTAAGATACATCGGCAAAGGATATGGTGACAGAGGACTTCGCCCATGGCTAGCGTTCAGTGCACAGCCTTAAACGAAGAGTTGTATCTGAAACATTCCCAAAATTGGCTTAGCTTGGAGTTGTATCTGGAACATTTCCTGTGTCCTCATGTCAGCCGATGGTTATATTCAAAACATTCCCTCTACCATCTCCTTGGCTTGAGTTCAGCTGAAACATTCCTTCATGTCCTGTAAATAATTGAGGGTTGTACCAGAAAGATATCCCGATACTGCTGAATGTAACGAAGGGTAGCGGCTGAAACCTTCCCCTTCCCCTCCATTCCCACCCCCTGCCCCCCAACCATCCTCCCTCTCCATTTTCTAGTTCAGTAAGGGTTGTTTTCAAATTGTTTTGTGCGTCTTCTTGTTGACGAAGAGTTGTACCAGTAATATTTTTGCATCCTGTTCTTGACTAAAGGGTGTGCCCCAAAAATTGTCCACACGGAAAAAAAAAAGAAAAAAAGTGTCCACACTCCTTCATTAACTGATGGCTAAACCCAAATATTTTCCCACATCTTTTAGTTGTTATCATTTCTTATTGGAAACAGTTTTCAAACACCTGTACTTGCTGTTGAGAGCATATTGGAAGATCATATTTGAATTGTGTATTAAGAAAACTATCAACTCTACTGTTGTCATGTCAAATTAAGTTTAGTCTTCTTTTTATTTTCTGTTTGCAGGTGTTCATTTTATATTGATGCACACAATTGTTTATTATAAAGGTTCAATTTATATTGATGCACACAGTTGTTTATTTTAAAGTTGTTGTTTTTTTAAGCCAGCAAATCCAGTGCATTGGGGGATGAATACAGCCCCTGTTACTGTCATAAAGTTAAGAATTGCACCCGTAACATTCTCCTACATGCTCCTGCATGTTCTTGACCAAGGATTGTATTTGAAATATTCTGCATCTGCTGGTCAATTAAGAAACGTACCCATTTCTCTGTTTTCATCCTCTCCCGTTCACAAGTCTTGTATTGAGAACATTCCCCGTATCTTGTAGTTAATTAAGGGCAGTACCCAACACATTTCTTTGCATCCTGTACTTGACTAGGGCTTGTGCTTGAAACAGTCCTCTCATCTTTTACTTAGGTAAGGGTTGTACCGATGAAATTTCGTCATATCCCATTGTTGACTAAGGGTTATACATTGAATATTTCCTCTGGTCCACTAAGGGTTGAACCCCAAATATTGCCCACATCCTCTAGTTGATTAAGGGTTGCACCTGAAAATTTGCTCATGTGCTGTTGTTAACTGAAGGTTGGGCTGAAACAGGGCTGAAATCCTGTAGCTAATTAAGGGTTGGATCTGAAACATTGCCACATGATGCAGTTGATTAAGGGTTTCACCTGAAACGTTGACCACATCCTCTAATTAACTAAAGGTTGTGCCTGAAACATTGCTCACATCCAGTAGTTGATGAAAAAGATTCGACCGAAACATTGCCTTCATTCTTGAGTTAATTATAGGTTGCACCTGAAAGTTTGCCTATATTGTGAACATAACTTGGGATACACCTGATATTCCCACATTCTCTGGTTGGTACTATCCAGCCACAGGTGGCATGCGTGGCATGATTCCCTGCTCCCACACGCTCGTGCATGGTGCTCAGTCCCTGCCGACGCACGAATTTCGCCACTTAAAAATTTTTTTTTTTACGGTAGTTAGACAACAGCTGACAGTGTTGTGTTAGGTATCATCGGAAAGGACAAACACTCAACTGATCGAACTGGGTAATTTCGAATCACTTACTTTTAATGTGTAGACGCGACTGTCCATTGAAAAACATGGCTAACAAGTATTTTAAAAAAATTCTTTGTTTACATTCTAATCCGTTCTTTTACAACATCCTGTCAGAATCAGAAGCAAACAGGTAAGCAACATCACGACTGTTTGCATTGGCCGTGTTTTGATCTGATGCATTTGTATTTGAATCTTCTGAATTGGCCTCATTGGCGACCACGTGTGATGCGGCGTCGTCTGCTGCAGTTGATGTTGATGATACGTCAACAGAATCATTATTTTCAGCTGCATCTTCAAATAATTCACTTTCCTGTTCTGTATCATAATTATCGATATCTCTATTGCTGCCCTCATCATCAGATCAACTTTGTAATATAATTTCAAGCGCTTCATTGAGCGAGAAATTGGTACCACCACTTCGCCTGAACAACATATTTCTGGCACAGGAATTTCCAGCTGCGCTTAGCTGAGTGCCAGTTCCTTTGTTTCAAAACTGCTGGGGTCAGCCAAGTTCACGATACAGCACTAAAAGTACAGTCTACAACTCGCTAGGACATAATTCCCAAGATGAATTATAGACCTTATTTCCCTTACACAATTTCAAGGAAAGTGTAGGAATTTTTTGTGTTCCCATCTGCCGATTGTGGCGGACACGGCAGAATGTACTGTCTGCCCGTCTGCTGGCTTTGGCTGATGCAGCTGCAAGGGAAAGAAATTCCGTCCGCCACCCTCAGCGGACACGGCCGGTAAAGGTTAACTAACAGTTGTACCCAAAACAGTTGGCAACATTCTATAGTTAAGTAAGGGTTGCACCTATAACTTTGCCAACATCATATAGTTCATTGAGAGTTGCATCTGAAACATTGTCCACATCCTGTAGTTAAGTAAGGTTTGCACCTGTAACATTTGGCTACATCTTACATCATATGGTTAATTAAGGGTTGCACCCATAACATTGTCCACATCCTATAGTTAATTAAGAGTTGCACCTTAAACATTGCCCACATCCTATAGGTAACTAAGGGGTGGACCTGAAACATTGCCCACATCCTATAGTTAACTAAGGGGTGGACCTGAAACATTGCCCACATCCTATAGTTAACTGAGGGGTGGACCTAAAACATTGCCCACATCCTATAGTTAACTAAGGGGTGGACCTGAAACATAGCCCTCATCCCATAGTTAACTAAGGGGTGGACCTAAAACATTGCCCACATCCCATAGTTAACTAAGGGGTGGACCTGAAACATTGCCCACATCCTATAGTTAACTAAGGGTTGGAGCTGAATCATTGCCCACATCCTATAGGTAACTGAGGGGTGGACCTGAAACATTGCCCACATCCTATAGTTAACTAAGGGTTGGACCTGAAACATTGCCCACATCCTATAGTTAACTAAGGGTTGGAGCTGAATCATTGCCCACATCCTATAGGTAACTGAGGGGTGGACCTGAAACATTGCCCACATCCTATAGTTAACCAAGGGGTGGACCTGAAACATCGCCCTCATCCTATAGGTAACTAAGGGTGGAGCTGAAACATTGCCCTCATCCTATAGTTAACTAAGGGGTGGAGCTGAAACATTGCCCTCATCCTATAGTTAACTAAGGGGTGGACCTGAAACATTGCCCTCATCCTATAGTTAACTAAGGGGTGGACCTGAAATATTGCCCTCATCCTATAGTTAACTAAGGGTTGGGGCTGAAACATTGCCCTCATCCTATAGTTAACTAAGGGGTGGACCTGAAACATTGCCCACATCCTATAGTTAACTAAGGGGTGGACCTGAAATATTGCCCACATCCCATAGTTAACTAAGGGGTGGACCTAAAACATTGCCCACATCCTATAGTTAACTAAGGGGTGGACCTGAAACATTGCCCACATCGTATAGTTAAACAAGGGGTGGACCTGAAACATTGCCCACATCCTATAGTTAACTAAGGGGTGGACCTGAAATATTGCCCACATCCTATAGTTAAACAAGGGGTGGACCTGAAACATTGCCCACATCCTATAGTTAACTAAGGGGTGGGGCTGAAACATTGCCCTCATCCTATAGGTAACTGAGGGGTGGACCTGAAACATTGCCCACATCCTATAGTTAACTAAGGGTTGGACCTGAAACATTGCCCTCATCCTATAGTTAACTAAGGGTTGGAGCTGAAACATTGCCCTCATCCTATAGTTAACTAAGGGTTGGACCAGAAACATTGCCCACATCCTATAGTTAACTGAGGGTTGGAGCTGAAACATTGCCCTCATCCTATAGGTAACTAAGGGGTGGACCTGAAACATTGCCCACATCCTATAGGTAACTAAGGGGTGGACCTGAAACATTGCCCTCATCCTATAGGTAACTAAGGGGTGGACCTGAAACATTGCCCACATCGTATAGTTAAACAAGGGGTGGACCTGAAACATTGCCCACATCCTATAGTTAACTAAAGGTTGGACCTGAAACATTGCCCTCATCCTATAGGTAACTGAGGGGTGGACCTGAAACATTGCCCACATCCTATAGTTAACTAAGGGGTGGAGCTGAAACATTGCCCACATCCTATAGGTAACTGAGGGGTGGACCTGAAACATTGCCCACATCCTATAGTTAACTAAGGGTTGGACCTGAAACATTGCCCACATCCTATAGTTAACTAAGGGGTGGACCTGAAACATTGCCCACAACCTATAGTTAACTGAGGGGTGGAGCTGAAACATTGCCCTCATCCTATAGTTAACTAAGGGGTGGACCTGAAACATTGCCCTCATCCTATAGGTAAGTAAGGGGTGGACCTGAAACATTGCCCACATCCTATAGTTAACTAAGGGGTGGACCTGAAACAAAACCCACCTCCTACAATTAACCAAGGGTTGGACCTGAAACATTGCCCACATTGTCATAATGGTTGTGCCTGAAACACATATATCCCCTCTTTGACTTGTTATTCTAGTTATGTAGAATTTGATTTAAATGGCTGTTTATCTTCCTGAATTAACCTGTCCCAAAGGTATATGTTTCGTGGGTTGCATGTTTTTGGTGTGCATAGAATTATACATTTAGCTGGTATCTTTTCAGGATGTGATTTTTCCCACACTAGCTCAAAAAGGCCCTGTGTGGATGTGTGGACGTCTGGGCATATAACTATAAGTGTAAAATGGAAAATTATGATTTAGCTGGTAATGTCTGATCATCAGTATATTTGTTGATGGGAAATTAGAATTAGTAGAAAAAAAGGGATTGGTGTATAGGGTTTCCATTGCCTATGCACCATATGCTGATGTCAGGTTAAAACTTTGATCATGCCAGCACTGAAGACCAAAATGACAAGTAGTCAAGGAAAAGAGGACTGGGAGGGGATTGTGTGCGTGTGTGCGCACGCGTGCATATGCGTATGTGTGCATGTATGTGTGTGTGTGTGTTAAGAACTGTTATTGGGGGGTGGGGGGGGGGGGGGGGGGGGGGGGGGGGGGGGGGGGGGCAGTAGCTTCCATTACGCATGCTGAACTGGCCGAGCTATGGACTTGAATGATAAAGAAGAAGAAAATGCCCGTGAAGCCCGGGCCCTTCCAGACTTGTTGCTGTGTTGACCTTTCATCTGTTGGCTGAGTAAGCGCTGTGCAGTTCTGTACTCAATGCTGTTGTCTGCTCTGTGTAATCCCTTGTTTCTGTTGTCCGAGTTTTGTAGGCTCTTGCTTTGTTAACTTTTGGACAGGGTTGTTGACCACAGCAAAATTATTAATCAAACCTGCGTGTGGAGAGCATGTGTGTAGGTGTTTGTTCAGTTGAAACATGCGAATCATTCATGCAATTTTTTTTTTTTTTTCTGTGACCAAGTTGTACAGTGATCATGAGTCCTATTATCGCCTGTTTGAGAATTTTTTTTTCTCCCCCAGATCTTTCTCTGCTCCAACACTTACCCTAATATGGTCCCTGTCCCAAAAGATTTCAACGTATATTTCAGAAAGTTCCAATATTTCCCATGAAATAACCGGAAAATGCTCCCTGTCCCGAAAGATTTCTACATGAACCTCAGAAAATTACTATTTTTACGGTGAAATATATTCCCAAACCTGTTGTAGCATATCGTTAGATCTGTTCCCAGATATTCCCGGATCTATCCCAAGGTGCTGCCAAACCTGTCCCATAGTTCCAGACCTTTGTTGGAATGCTCGCATACCTGTCCTGGAGTATTTTCATAAGCCGTCCCTGAATTATCCCACACTTTTCAAAACAGTTCCTGTACTGATTCCAGAGTGTTCCAAGACATAACACATTGTTCTTATCCCGAAGTGTTCCAACCCATCCCATAATGCTCCCTGGCCTATCTCAAAGTGCTCAAAGATGTACCTTCCTGTGTTTCCAGATCTATCCAAAATGTCTACAGACGAACCTTACAGTGTGGGCAGATTTATTGCTGTCCAGAGCTGTGCTTTAAGTTTAATGAAAAGTTTCCTTCTCAACTTGTTCCCACACCTACCTTTAAGTGTTCCCAGATGTATCCTTATCTGTTTTTGGTCCTATCCCAGATTTCTCCCAGCCTTTTAGTGATTTGTTTCTAGGTCTAGCCCAAGATATTCTCAGACTGACCCAACGATAATTCCAGACCTATCTCAAGATATCCCAGGTCTGGCTCCAGAGGTTTATAGACTAACCCCAAAAATGTTCCCAGACCTGTCCTAAGATGTTCCCAGACTTGTACCAAGAAGTTGCCAGACCTGTCCTAAGAAGTTCCCAGACCTAGCCCATGATATTCCCAGACCTGTCCTAAGAAGTTCCCAGACTTGTCCCAAGAAGTTCCTAGATCTATCCCAAGAAGTTCCCAGACCTATCCCAATACATTCCCTGATCTATCTCAAGAAGTTCCCAGGCCTATCTCAAGGTGCTCCCTGTCCTATCCCAAGAAATTCCCAGACCTATCCCAAGAAGTTCCCTGACCTATCCCAATATGTTCCTAGACCAATCACAAGAAGTTCCTAGATCTGTTCCAAGAAGTTCCCTGACCAATCCCAATATGTTCCTAGACCTATCCCAAGAAGTTCCCAGACCTGTCCCAAATAGTTCCCAGACCTATCCTAATATGTTCCTAGACCTATCCCAAGAAGTTCCCAGAGTTATAACAGGATGTTCCCTGACCTATCCCGATATATTCCCAGACTTATACTATAATGTTTCCAGACCTATCCCAAGAAGTTCCCTGATCTGCTGTACATTGTTTCCAGGCCTGTCCTAAGGTGTTCCTAGACCTGTCCTAAACTGCTCAATGTCTGTTCTCCTGTGACATATCTTTGCCCTGCATGTGACTGACTGACTGCCATGGTAAAAAGGTTTCTAGCTTAACAGTTACGTTCACTTTGACAACTTGTAAATGGTAATTGGCGTGAAAACGCTGCGTCATTTGAGTATGTCTTGATGCTGCTTTGAGTATATTTTGATGCTGCCTACGCACGATTGAACCTTGCAAACCTTGTGTTCTTCGTTGTTGTTGGGTTTTTTTCCTTGTCATTTTGCTGATGAAGCTTTTGTTTCTGTTCTTATTTTCGTGATATTTGCTGTTTTCTGTAAAAAACAAAAAAAAGATGGTAGCTTCATACTATTGGGCTGTTCATTCCACATATTTGCTCTTGTTCTTGAGGGAATTATTGGCTGCAACTTATGTGTTTGGAGTTGTGTTGTTTGTTATTAGTTATGTTTTTTCGTCCTATGATTGAATTAGATTTCTGTTTCAAAACGGAGTGACTGAGGGCGGAAAATGGAGCAAAACCCAGAAAGAGAGTGGGATAGTTACCGCCAAGGACACAAACATAGCACAGGACAAGACGCAATACATTTCGACCTCTTGGGTCTTCTTCAGACGAGAACAAATAGCGTTTAGGACAGTGAAGATGAAGAAAAAGAAAAATAAGGAAAAAAAATTTTTTTTTTCTTGCTTCATCTTCACTGTCCTAAATGTTATTTGTTCTCACCCGATGAAGACCCAAGAGGTCGAAATGCATTGAGTCTTGTCCTGTGCTATGTTTGTCTGTGTCCTTGGCGGTAACTATCCCCGTCTCTTTCTGGGTTTAGATTTCTGTGCTTGGATTTGTGTGCGCTCTCTCATGTGTGCAAATATTGAACTGTTTTTGTGCATATATATGCTTGATTTGTCATGCGTATTTAAGGCATGAATATGTATGTGTGTGTGTGTTAGTGTGTGTGTGTGTGTGTTTGTGTATTTGTCTTCAGTTTGATTTTTTTTTTTTCACTGAAAAAGATGTTGAGAAATGTGCATGTGTATTAGAATTAGGGTACAGATGTTGTTGCTACTTGAAATGAGGGAATCTTCTTTGACCTGCAATTTTTTTTTCTTGCTCTATCTGTGATATTTATAACTTTTCTTAGTGTACATATGTATAAAACATAATCTTATATCTTGTATCAGTAAACTAAATGCAGCATGTGTAAATAAGTGAAGGTGAAGATTAATTATGTGAACACGTTTGATTCTTTTGTGCTTTTCTTAAAAGAAATGTTAACAGAATGTATTCATTACATTTTCTCCATGTGACATAGCTGTCCGTTTGAGAGTGTGAATAATCTGCTAATCTTATGTCCCTTCTTTTTCCCTTTTTTGTGCATTAGGGGAAAATAACAACCCAATAAAGCTTGCAGTGCGCGCGCGTGTGTGTGTGTGTGTGTGTGTGTGTGTGTGTGTACAATTTTATGAAATGTTAGTGGAAGAGGGATGATGTGAGTTCATAGAAAGAATCTTTCACCCTTGGGATTGACAGGAGGCATGGCCAACCACTCCGTCCCCCCCCCCCCCCCCCCCCCCTTTCACCCGCTTCCACCTCCACGTTCTACCAGTTACTTATCATTCCATTAACAGGAGTGGAGCTGGCAAGTTATCAGAATCTGCTGTGTACAGTGTAGCAGTTTGGGGATTGGATGTGGGGGTGAGTGGGGAGGGGGGAGAGAATGGAAGAAAGGATGGTGAGAGGAAGAGGGGTGAAGGAGGTGGGGGGGAGGAGGGTCGTGGGGATGCCAGGGTCTCTTTCAATTTAAATTGCATACCTGCTGTCGGTTAATGATTTCATCTTTTCTGCCAGTTCTGCCCCCAGCTTTGTGTTGATGGAAGTGGATGGCCCTTATTCTTTAGTTAATTACACACACATGTTTGATAATAGTGTGACTTTTCAAAGATTCTTCAGCACCGTTGAGTTTGGAAATTTAGTTCTGTTGGGTCTTAGAAGTTCGGTGAAGCTTTGTCAATTTCATGTCTTTATTTACTTTTGTTTTCAGCACCAATCCAGGTCATGGTAAAGTGATTGAGGACTACACATGCAGTGCTGGATAAATCGAACTGCAGTGAAGTCATCAAGGACTGCCAGGAGAAAAAGAAACACCCGAAGGTGCTGGGGAGGACCCAGAGAAGCACTGTCTTCACCTGCCCTTAGAGCAGTCCTGTACCACCCTTGGAGGTACCTGTACCCATCGTCAACACAGCGCAGGCCTCCAAGGGTGGTACAGGACTGCTCTAAGGGCAGGTGAAGACAGTGCTTCTCTGGGTCCTCCCCAGCACCTTCGGGTGTTTCTTTTTCTTCTTTTCATCAAGGACTGCCAGGGTAGATAAGATTGCAGTGCATGGTGTGAAGTGATCAAGAACTACCCACTGTATGATGGTGAGATTAGATTATGATGACGTTTTACAGAACAACATAAGCGCAGGGTAAATTGCAGTGAAGTTATCAAGAACTACCCACAGTGTGATGGAGAGATAAGATTGTAATGACGTTCTACAGGACAACGTAAGTGCTGGGTAAATTGCAGTGAAGTTATCAAGGACTGCTCGTAGAGTGATGGAGAGATTGGATTGTTATGAAGTTAGCAAGGACTACTCGTAGAATGCTGGGTAGATTGGATTGTTGTGAAGTTAGCAAGGACTACTCGTAGAATGCTGGGTAGATTGGATTGTTATGAAGTTTTCTAGGACTTTGTAAGTGCTGGGTAAAGTGTGATGAAGCTGTCAAGGACAACTTGTAGAGTGCTGGGTAGATTGGCCTTAATGATATTGTCATGGATTGCTCAAAGAATGATGGAGAGATCAGATTGTAATGAAGTTTTCCAAGACCACGTAAGTGCTGGGTAAACTGTAGAGCAGCTATCAAGGACTATTTGTAGAGTGCTTGGTAGATTAGATTGCAAGGAAGTTATCAACAGGGAAGTTACCAAGAACTAATCGCAGAATGATGGAGAGATTAGATTGTATTGAAGTTTTCCAGGACCAGGTAGGTGCTGGGTAAGTTGTAGAGAAGCTATCAAGGACTACCTGTAGAATGTTGTATACACGGGATTGCAATTGAAATTATCAAGAACCAGTCACAGAATGATGGAGAGATTAGATTGTTATAAAATGTTCTAGGACTACGTAAGTGCAGGGCAAATTGTAGTGAAGCTGTCAAGGATTACTTCTACAGTGCAGGGTAGATTGGATTTCAACGATTTCATTAAGGACTACTGGTAGAATGGTGGAGAGATGGGATTGTAAAGACATCAAAGACTACATAAGTGCTGGGTAAGTAGTGAAGTTATCAAGGACTACTTGTTAAATGCTGGGTAGATTAGATTGTATTTAAGTTATTGAGGACTCCTGAACACCTGGGTACATTGGATTGTAGTGGGTATCAAGGACTAGGTGAGTGTACTGGGAGACACACAAATGAAATCAGATGCATGAGCTTACACCCACTCATAATTTTTGGTACTTTTTGCTGACGCAAGGTGAAAAACGCTGCAAAATTAGTGCACTATACATTCCTAGGTATGTTATGTTACAGTTGAAAAAGAGGCACCCTTTACTTGAGCACTGGGTTGAGAATTATGTTTTCGTTTAAACTCCTGCATGAAAAAAAAAAGCTGTGCAGCTTCTCTGTTTTGACTCGTGTGTGAATTACTACACAGTAGAGGAACTATGGAATAGGAAGGTGAAGGGCAAAGGATGGGTGAAGCGAATGGGAAGCAAGAGAGGCATGCAGATTTTGTTTGCAAGACAAAATCCAGATGCATTCAAATTGCTGCAGAGTGAGCAGTGTGTCCCAAGGGGCAGGACTGCGCCAAGAAGTTGTGAGGAAGAGCGAAGGGAGAGAGAGGGGGGGGGGGGGGGGGGGGGAGAGGGGGGGGGGGGGGTAACTGTATACAGCCACACTTACTATGAGCAGTGATCTGGATAAAAAGTGCATTTTTGTTGGCAACAAGCGCTTGGTTGTGGCAGTGAAACCCGCGAAGGCTTGCCAGCTTCCCCAGTTCTTGACTGTGTTCATGTGACACACCTGTTGTCATTAATTTAGTTTTAGTGCAGACTTGTTCCACACACACACACGCACGCACGCACGCATGCACACACGTACGCGCACACGGACACACACATACACATTCATGCATGTACACATTCTCTCACTCTCTCTCTCTCTCTCTCTCTCTCTCCACACACACACACACACACACACACACACACACACACACACATACACACGCACACACACACACACACACAGATAGCCAGAAAGGGCGATTACACCGACTCATTGTACGTGTGAAAGTGAAAAAGCCGAGTCTGTGGTTTAGAAAGTTTTGTACATTTTTTTTGCTTTTGTTTTGTTAGTTGTTTTTTTTTCCAACGGAGGCAAAAGAATGGGCCTAATTGTCCCAGAGTGTGGAATAGGAAGGTGAAGGACTTACCTCACCCTGCCTCTTACATACACTTTGGCACAAGGCCTAGTCTTATCATCCTTAAGGATGTCAATAATTTAGCCACGTGTTAATGATCAGATCACGACAGAAGGCTGGGATCTTATCAGCTGCTGATACAGTGCAGAGCACGATGCCCTGGTGAACGTGTCATCTTAGTCTGGTGGATGTTGTGTGGTTGTTAGAGCGGTGGGTAGGGCCACTGCCAGTGTTCCTCATCATCGAGAGTGCTGCACACAGCAGTTGCCCCTGGAAGGAGAATTGTCTTATGTCCTGACTGTTGAATGTGTGTGTGTGTGTGTGTTTACCTGTGCGAGTATGCCAATATCTTCACCTTTTAGTGGATGTGCTACCTTCTTATACAGATCAAGTCTGAAAATGTTTCTTTAAAAAAAGAAGAAGAAAGAAACTGGAAAAGTACTCAGGAGAGCGCAGACTTCCGCCACACAGAACTATTCACCAGGGGAAGTAATTGTCGATAATAGTTGTTTTCGGACTGGCGGAGTTATTCCCTAATTACAT
The DNA here is from genome assembly GCA_018398815.1 of Conus ventricosus. Taxonomy (NCBI): domain Eukaryota; kingdom Metazoa; phylum Mollusca; class Gastropoda; order Neogastropoda; family Conidae; genus Conus; species Conus ventricosus. The sequence goes on from CM031603.1 coordinate 83,867,110, forward strand.
AATATTAATCTTGCTGAACGGTCCAGGATCCGCCATTTGATTCAGATGAGCACCATTAACCCTCCCAAAATTTGATGCGGTGGACCCCTGGTCTTATCATAACTACCCACCAAGTTTCATCAAAATCGGTTCCGTAGCTTTTGCATAACCTTTACATAGATAAACAAAGAAACAAACTTACAGATGAAGGCGAAAACATGACCTATCTGGCGGAGTTGATAACCAATAGTAATAACTACTTCCCAGGAAAGTGTGTGAAAAAAAAAACGACACCGCTGTTGATGGTCGACAAGTTTGGGAAGACATTCTGGACAAAACCAGTTTTCCTGATTCAGTCAACTAAGAAGCTAAGTTGCATTTTGCAAACGTCTATGATGAAAATGAAAAAATAATAAAGTTTATAAAAACCTTTTTGGTGGTAGTAGAATCATTTGGAGAGTGGAGACTGACGTTTCAAGCCATAGGCCCATTGTCAAAGTGAAGAGAAGAGAAGAGGACAGTGTAGACAGGAAAGCCCATGTGACAATTGGGTGGAACATCTCATTTAATTATTAAGCTATGATGAAATTTGCGATGCTTGATTTTGGTTTGAGTGCAGAAAGTGTGCTTTGTTATGTACAACTGGATAATGGATGATTTGAAAAAGTAATTACGTTGGTAGACTAATATTTCACTGTTCTCATATCCTCCCCTCCTACCCCCCCATCCCGCCTCTTACATCCACTTTGTCATTATTTTTTTCCATCTTTTGTTAATTTCAGACTCTTTTCATGCCTTCTGTGTGTGGTCGTGTGTGTGTATGTGCACATGTGGGTGCACGTGCGTTACATTTACATCTTTGATAGAGGCAGTTTACAGATACAGTGATGTGTGTGATATACAAATATGGCATTGCTTTGTACAGAGGTATGACATGAAAACCCCCTTTCGTTTACGTTGGTGTGTTAGTTCTGAGATTGCGTTGCCTCTAACACATTTTGACTGTGATGCAGTTAGCTTTGCTCATATATTTCTGCAAACCAGTTTTCCTTTTTTTTTCTTTTTTCTTTTTTTTTCCTACTAACTTTACCACAACGTTTTTCTGCTGAAAGGAAAGTCACTTGGACGTGCTGTGTCCTTAATGCAGCGTTCTAATCGTTCATGTCTGTCCGTCTGTCTGTCTGTCTCTGCAAACAAAGGCATATGAAGTGCAGGCGGCACAGACGTATGACGGTGAATGTACGTCGGTTACTGAGGAAGGACATGTTAAGTCTGGCAGTACTGTTTTTATTTTATTTTTTATTAATGAATATGTGGTGTGATCAGTGAGTAAAGTGTTAAGAACACGTCAGGTGTTGACGGTTCAGTCATGTGATAATGTCTCAGCGTCATTGATAGCTGATGACGGTCGGATGTTAATGTCATTCATGGATTAAGGGAAGAAGTGGTTAAGTATCTCCACCCTTCGCTTAAGTTCCACTGCTCGTATTGAAGACATTCACCAACCTTCTGTTGATCCGCTTGGCTCTTTGTTTGCCTCCCTGGTCACGGATCGTCTGGCTGTTCGCGCCGCTTCCCCCACTGATGATGTCAAGACTGTTTGAAGCACGCACGTGACGATTCACGCACAGAGGCTGTGTGCAGAATATTAGCCACCCTCACCGAACGGCGAACAGCAAGCGGCTGACGTGCGTGGTTGTGTGAGAGGGCGACCCATCCATTGAACAGCTCACTGGGGATATACGTCGACTGGGGCGCCCGGAAGTGGGTAGTGACCTGTTCAAGTGAAGAGGACTCCGACAAGGGCTAAGAGTGGGAAAGTGAAGTAAGATACTTATCAGCTCACCTCTTGACCAACGCATGATGGCGTTATTTGATTGGATGTTCACAAGCGACTGTGATGATCCGAACAGAAACTTCATTAAGTATTTTTGTTAGTTGTTGAATTTTCTCTTATTTCAATGCTTCTAAACTTCAACTGGTATCTTTGGCAGATCAGTTAGCTAGACAAACTGACGATGGAAAGAAGGTGTTTTAAACTCCAAATTATAGAGTCAGCTTCACTGACTAACCTCACGCTAATGTCGTCTACAGAATGATGGAGATTGGAGAGGTTTTTAAGCTCTCTGAACACCTGTAAGAAGTGTCCATGCTGGTTCAAGTGTGATGGACACCAGGGTTTGATGGACCGAAAAGTTAGGGAGTCCCAGTCATGTCTTTAATAAGCATTCTTACAAAATGGATGTCTTGCGTTAATCGAAGTTACTTTCCTCCGCATGTACCATCTTTCTTCGTTTCATAAATACTTTGATTTATAGGTTATGAACCAATCATGCTCGGAAGAAAATAAAAAGAGAAACCTGTCCTTGTAGTAATACTCTGAGTATAGTACAATGGCGATAATTGTGAGTACAGAGCAGTTCAGCATGTTCGTATCAATATTCTGAATACACTACAATGGAAATGATTGCTATTGGAGAGCACTTCAACATGTTCGTATCAACACTCTGAATATACTACTAAGGAAATGATGTTGAGTAGAGAGCTGTTCAGCCATTCCATGCTGGTAAGATTGGGGACCTCAGTGACTTTTGGTTTGGTTAGAGCTACTGTTGTGAGTGTTGGTAGCATCATCTGCAGCTTCTTCAGAGAGAATGCTCAAGCGTCTCGTACCCAGACCGCAGCTTGCGTTACGAGTATCGACATGGTAGACGACGTTCTCTGCTGAATCAGACCAGACACTGTACCACTGAACACCGCTAAAAAAATAACTCGGCAGCATGCAGGGTCTCTGTTCATTGGGAGCCTAACGGTGAAAGTGGATCGTTGGAACGTGGACTACAGTAGATTACAGTATGGCAGAGTTTGTGATGGAGAATTTGTGATGAGCGGCTTATGTGTAAGACTGCTAAAACTGTAGGTGTGGAAGATGACTCATAAAAATATTGATAAATCAATAAACTAGTAAATTAATACTGTGCATAGATAGGAGCTTCCAGTGCACTGCGTGGTGTATATACTAGCTCTTTTAAAATGTGACAGGCACTGTTGACGGTTAACTTATAATCGAACTTTTTCATTCAAGTCTGAAGTATAGAAATATAAGGGGGACATACACACACACACACACACACACACACACACACACACACACACACACACGGTGATCAAAATACAAACGAATTCACCTTCCCAAGAAGTTTTTAGTATGTGTTTGTAAGGCATTCGGAGCATCAGGCCTCGGACAAGACATACTTCGCTACCTTGACGTCTTTGTCCAGAGCGCACAAGTGAGTGGTTTTGCCCGAAGACACACATGTTGTGTTCGAGTGAGGTACCTGTGCTGAAGACGCACATGTTGTGTTCGAGTGAGGTACCTGTGCTGAAGACACACATGTTGTGTTCGAGCGAGGTACCTGTGCTGAAGACACATGTTGTGTTCGAGCGAGGTACCTGTGCTGAAGACACACATGTTGTGTTCGAGCGAGGTACCTGTGCTGAAGACACACATGTTGTGTTCGAGTGAGGTACCTGTGCTGAAGACACATGTTGTGTTCGAGCGAGGTACCTGTGCTGAAGACACACATGTTGTGTTCGAGCTAGGTACCTGTGCTGAAGACACACATGTTGTGTTCGAGTGAGGTACCTGTGCTGAAGACACACATGTTGTGTTCGAGTGAGGTACCTGTGCTGAAGACACACATGTTGTGTTCGAGCGAGGTACCTGTGCTGAAGACACACATGTTGTGTTCGAGCGAGGTACCTGTGCTGAAGACACACATGTTGTGTTCGAGTGAGGTACCTGTGCTGAAGACACATGTTGTGTTCGAGCGAGGTACCTGTGCTGAAGACACACATGTTGTGTTCGAGCGAGGTACCTGTGCTGAAGACACACATGTTGTGTTCGAGTGAGGTACCTGTGCTGAAGACACACATGTTGTGTTCGAGTGAGGTACCTGTGCTGAAGACACACATGTTGTGTTCGAGTGAGGTACCTGTGCTGAAGACACACATGTTGTGTTCGAGTGAGGTACCTGTGCTGAAGACACACATGTTGTGTTCGAGTGAGGTACCTGTGCTGAAGACACACATGTTGTGTTCGAGTGAGGTACCTGTGCTGAAGACACATGTTGTGTTCGAGTGAGGTACCTGTGCTGAAGACACACATGTTGTGTTCGAGCGAGGTACCTGTGCTGAAGACACACATGTTGTGTTCGAGCGAGGTACCTGTGCTGAAGACACACATGTGTTCGAGCGAGGTACCTGTGCTGAAGACACACATGTTGTGTTCGAGCGAGGTACCTGTGCTGAAGACACACATGTTGTGTTCGAGCGAGGTACCTGTGCTGAAGACACACATGTTGTGTTCGAGCGAGGTACCTGTGCTGAAGACACATGTGTTCGAGCGAGGTACCTGTGCTGAAGACACACATGTTGTGTTCGAGCGAGGTACCTGTGCTGAAGACACATGTTGTGTTCGAGTGAGGTACCTGTGCTGAAGACACACATGTTGTGTTTGAGTGAGGTACCTGTGCTGAAGACACATGTTGTGTTCGAGTGAGGTACCTGTGCTGAAGACACACATGTTGTGTTTGAGTGAGGTACCTGTGCTGAAGACACACATGTTGTGTTCGAGTGAGGTACCTGTGCTGAAGACACACATGTTGTGTTCGAGCGAGGTACCTGTGCTGAAGACACACATGTTGTGTTCGAGCGAGGTACCTGTGCTGAAGACACACATGTTGTGTTCGAGCGAGGTACCTGTGCTGAAGACACACATGTTGTGTTCGAGCGAGGTACCTGTGCTGAAGACACACATGTTGTGTTCGAGCGAGGTACCTGTGCTGAAGACACGCATGTTGTGTTCGAGCGAGGTACCTGTGCTGAAGACACGCATGTTGTGTTCGAGTGAGGTACCTGTGCTGAAGACACACATGTTGTGTTCGAGTGAGGTACCTGTGCTGAAGACACACATGTTGTGTTCGAGTGAGGTACCTGTGCTGAAGACACACATGTTGTGTTCGAGTGAGGTACCTGTGCTGAAGACACACATGTTGTGTTCGAGTGAGGTACCTGTGCTGCGGGTTTTTTTGCGAAAGGTTAATTAATTCAAATGAATGGGTCAAGTCCAGAAGAACGTCAGCTAACAGTTCTAAGGTGATTTCCATCGGAAATGACGCAGCAGGAATCTTTGGGAATGATGTTCTGGTGCCTAGGTTTGCAGAGTAGAAAGATCTTATAGAAAATGTGAAGAGTCTGTCATTTCGCACGTCAGATATGTGCGTTATGGCTTGCTAAGGCTGATGAAGGACCAACATTTAAATTTGTGCAAAATTTAGACAGGTCAATAAGAATTTTGTTTTTACATTTTGTTTGTGTTCAGTACACAAAAATGGACAGGAAAAATGTTGACTCAATTCTCATGTTGTGTTGTGTTACAAAAATGAATGATGAGAAAGGTGTATTTGTTCAAAGATGTGTTTTCCTTCAATGAAGAACAATGAGTTTTTGACCTGTTGAAAATGCAGGGGTGAAATGTTGAAGAGAAACTACTGTTAAGTATAAGAATCGTGTTATGTACGTTTGAAAACAGTTAATTATCCACTGTGTTATGTACGTTTGAAAACAGTTAATTATCCACTGTGTTATGTACGTTTGAAAACAGTTAATTATCCACTGTGTTTTGTTTTGAAGTGAATGAATAACTTAACTTTTCTGAAGATTAAACTATATCGTTACAGAATGTACTGTTGTTGCGTGTTTTGGTTTGATTGCCTGAAAGTTGATTGGAATGAACTGCTGTTTACTAAGTGATGGGGGTATAACAAATAGAGATGCTGAAGCCACTGGCAACGTCTTAAGGAATGAGCATCCATTTTGATGTTATGTCTACATGGGATTGCAGAACAGATGAGCGAAAAGTGAACAACAAACTTCCACCACATCCACTCCAAGCCTCTTCACCCCCATATGAATGATACTTAGCTCACTGAATCCATGTTGCAGCCTGGGCCTCACCAAATCTTACACACTGGTAGATATCAGTGCATGTAAGGAGTCCGACTTTAATCAAGATCCATGCTTATTTCTTTTGAAGTTAACAAAATTGTCGAAAACTATCCTAAGCCCGATTTTGATCAAGTTGCATGTTTATTTCTTCTGAAGGTAACAAAGTTGTCGGAAAAAGTATCCTAAGCCCAAATTTAATCAAGGTCCATGTCTATTTCTCTTTAAGGTAACAAAATTGTCGGAACAATATTCTAAACCCAACTTTTATCAAGATCCATGTTTATTTCGTGTGGAGTCCGCAAAATTGTCGAAAAATATCCTATTTCACAATGTTGAAGACAGTGGAGAACACGGCAAATCCTGAAATGTTTTCTGACCTAGACCCGCACAGAAAATTGAATGCGGTTGTCTGTAGGCCACACTTCCACCTATCCAACAAAATCCTCTAAATTCAGTTTGCTAGTTTGGGCGTAATCTCGATGATAGTCACACAAACCGAAAGACGCGCGTGAAAACAAGCTAATTGCT
>CM031603.1:83886125-83891125 GCA_018398815.1 Conus ventricosus
GCATCCAGAACTTTTACTTTTTTTTTTAACTTTTTAGCAAGTTGAAGGCGGACGGTTACAACATTACTCTTGCTTGGGTTCCTGGCCATGTTGGCATCGGCGGGAACGAAATGGTTGATCGTTTAGCCAAGAACGCCACAAGAGAGAAACTGTCCAACACTTATATCCCCTGCTCAGATGTGAAACCCAAAATTAACGATTATGTGAGAGACCTCTGGCAGGAGGATTGGAACACACAGACGAATAACAAACTCTTTCAGATCCGTCCAAACCTTAAAGACTTCCTCCCATCTACGTCGGGTGGTCGTAAAGAGGAAACGGTTCTGTGCCGGCTGCACACCGGCCATTCGTATTTTACCCATGCTTACCTTTTAAAGAGTGAAGAAGCTCCGTGGTGCATTCCATGTCATGCGCCACTCACAATGAAACATGTTCTTTTAGAGTGTTGGGACTTGCACGATGTGAGACACAAACATTTTACAGCGGAGTCCATGAAGATCCTGTTCAGGGATGTCCCGCCTGACGTGATCCTTGGGTTTTTGAGAGAAATTAACATTTTTCATCTGATTTGAGATTTTACGGAAGAAGGATTTTTAACAAAGTTTCTGGTTCGTTTGTAGACGATGTCATTTAACGAGATGTGTGAAAGTTTTTTTTTTTTTTTTTTTTTTTTTTTTTTTTTTTTTTTTTTTTTAAAATGACTGGTGAGTTGATTTTAACGTGGTGACAGCCCTGATGTGGCCCTCTGCGGTCGGCTGGGCTATAAGCAACATTATCTTATCTCTTATCTCTCTCTCTCTCTCTCTCTCTCTCTCTCTCTCTCTCTTTCTCTCTTCCCCCCCCCCCCCCCCCTCTCACCCCATTCGTCTTCTCTCTCCCTCGCCCCTTTCCCTCTCTCTCTCCCTCTCTCTCTCCCTCCCCCTCTCTCTCCCCTCCCTCCCTCTCTCCCTCCTCTCTCTCTCTCCTCTTCTCTCTCTCTCCCTCTCTCTCTCTCTCTCTCTCTCTCTCTCTCTCTCTCTCTCTCTCTCTCTCTCTCTCTCTCTCAGTAAAGACAGAAGGGAGGAAACTCTCTCGCAGAAGTAACGGTTATCCCGGTTTCAGAGAAGCTTGTCGATCAAGGGCTCTCTCTTACTGATGCTGCACAGTTCAAGGAGATCGCTCTTGTCGTTCTAATGGCCCAGAAATCTGAATCAATGGCAACAAGCGTGGCGGCAACACGTCGTCATCATATGAGTTGGATCAGCCGGGTGCCAATGAATCAAGAAAAGTTCTGTCCAAGTCAGTTCGGAACGCTGTGTTTCAATTTTAAACGGGAAAACAAAATCAGCTTGATGAGTTAGTTTATTTATCTGTACGGCTTGTGTGTGCTATTTTTCAATAGACCCTGGATTAGTTTGAATCTGAGAGAGAGAGAGAGAGAGAGAGAGAGAGAGAGAGAGAGAGAGAGGTGATTTTTTTTTTTTTTTTGCCTAGTAGTTTCCAACAATGCAAAATGTCATACAGGGTCGAACTTTAATTAAGGACCACCCCGAAAAAAGGCCCTTTCTTTTTAAATTGGCCAAAAATACAAGCAATGCATTTTTTTTCGAAGAATTCGACTGGGAAAGGTTTAAGGGGTTAACAGAGTGTTCCGCAAAGCTTGCGAAAGCTGTCTTATTATCATGTGCGGCATGCAGAGGGGGGGGGGGGGGGGGGGGGGGGGTTGAAAGTTGCAGATTGTTGTCAAAATTGCTTGTTTTTTTAAGCAAGAGTGAACACTGCTTCAAACGGTTTTGCACTGAAATTCCAAATGCACGTGCAAAAACCAATGCATTGCAGAGCATTTTACTGACTGGAATGCCCCTAAAAGCAGCCCAACGTGCATAATTCTTCATAACACAAAAATGCCTCCAAGACGCAAGCTGTCTGATTTTGACCGGACCCGGGCGATTGCATGGCTGCAGGATCGAGTTGACGTTCGAGAAGTTGCCAGAAGACTACAAGTGTCCCACTCCGTCATCATTCGGCTGAGAGAACGTTTTCAAGCCACTGGAACTGTCAAAGAGAGACCCCGTCCAGGCCAGCCAAAGAAGACCACTGCAAGAGATGACAGGTTCATCCGCAGACATGCTCTTCGGACCAGGACCACCACCTCCAACACCATCAGGCGTCGGCTCCAAGCTGCCACTAACACAGCAGTATGTGAGATGACCATACGGCGGCGCCTCAATGCTGCCTGCCAACCTTCGAGCGAGGCGCCCAGTCCGGAAACCAAAACTGACTGCGGCCCACCGGGCACGTCGCCTGGCCTGGTGCACAGCTCATCGAACATGGACTCGGGCTCAGTGGCGGATGGTGCTTTTCACCGATGAGTCCAAGTTCCAGTTGAAGCCACGAGATGGACGCATTCGGGTGTGGCGGCGTCCCAGGGAGCAGCTGGCAGATGACGTCATCCAGGAGGTCGTCGCTTTTGGTGGTGGCTCCGTCATGGTATGGGGGGGCATCAGCAGTCACCACAAGACTCCCCTGTACCATGTGGATGGCAACCTGAACGGCCAACGCTACCTGCAGGAGATTTTACGGCCTTTGGTTGTCCCAGCATTCCAGCAGATTGGGGCTCAGGCTGTGTTCATGGACGATAATGCCACCCTACATCGTTGTCGAGCCGTGAACACTTTTGTGGTGCAAGCTGACATCACCAGGATGCCATGGCCGGCAAACAGCCCGGACATGAACCCTATTGAGAACATCTGGGGCGAGCTTGGGAGGAGAGTTCAAGAAAATCACCCTGTTCCGGCAAATCGACAGGAGCTGCTGCACTACCTGCAGCAGGAGTGGGCAAACCTCCCCAGGCACTCATTACAAGAACAGTCAACACCATGAGGCAGCGCTGTGTGGATTGTGTGGCAGCACGAGGGGGGCACACTCGGTTTTGATCAGACTGTAAAGAAACACTCTTTTTGTGAATGTCATTTTGGGGGGTAGTCTCATTCAGGCTCCCTGTCTAATCAGAAAGAAGATTTTTTCGATGAAAGTGACAAAATGTTGTTCACTGATTATGAAATTAAACATTTATAAAGTTTCTGTCGTTTGTCGGTTTTTCTTTCTATGTTTTGTGAGACTGTGTATAAGTGGTCCTTAATTAAAGTTCGACCCTGTATAACAGATGCGGTTTTTTTTTGGTCCGTACTTTGACCAGATTACATGAAATCTTGTGAGAACGTTTGGGTATGGAAGAATTTCTTAATAATGTGTATGAGACTGCATTCCTAGATGTCTGCTAGGCTCAAAGGCCATTTCTACTATGTAGTAAACACACACACACACACACACACACACACACCCTCTGAAGGTTATGTGTTCGAAGTCTTTGGGTGGTCGAGTGGTTCACACGAAATTTTCTTCCGAATTTTCTTTCTCTCCCATTGCTTCCTGGACCTACGCCAAGGAGATATTTTCCAACTCTGCCTCTCCCAAGTTTTCTTCATGGCGGCACGTTTATTTTGCTGACACCACAGCACGATTTAGTCGTTATCCACGAGCAAGCCCAATCTGAACGTGCAACACATCAACTGAAGTGTGATATCTTTCGTATTTCACCTGACATTGGCGCGTCTTTTAATTAAGCCGATGACACCTGGAGGGATTCATGCGTGCGTAACTTGTTGAAAGAACCACTGCAGCACGTAATTCAGAGTCATTGCCCATTCATTTCAACGCCCCGTAAGATAATCACTGTTTTTCAGGTCCGTCGCGTGCTGAGTTCAATTACGATGTTGTTTTTCGTCTTTGTGGTGCATGATATCTGAAATGGCCTTCAGGTTTCTTTTTTTTTTTTTTGTGGGTGGATGGATGGGGAGGGGCGGGGTGCAACGTGTATATATATATATATATATATATATATATATATATATATATATATATATATATATATATATATATATATATACTAAAACATCGGGCATCATCCGTAACCCATAATGGACATACATGCTAATTTTCACAAAGATCGGCCAAGTACTTTCTGAGATATTCCATAAAGAAGAAAAGGCGTTACAGGCCGCTACAGCCGTTAGTAACGACTGTAACGGTGAACTAAAACATCGGGCATCATCCGTGACCCATAGTGAACATACCTACAAATTTTCAGAAAGATCGGCCAAGTACTTTTTGAGATATTCCATGGAGAAGAAAAACCGTTACAGGCCGTAACCGTTACAGCCGTTAGTAACGGCTGTAACGGTAAACTAAAACATCGGGAATCATCCTTGACCCATAGTGAACATACCTACAAATTTTCAGAAAGATCGGCCCAGTAGTTTTGTCTGGAGCGAGTGGAACACATTTTGACCACGGACACACAGACACACACACAGACACACAGACACACAGACAGCATTTCTTCGTTCCCATTCTGAAGTACTCCCTGTTCTTTAAGAACTGGGAGTACAAAAAGATGGTATGACAACATCAGTGCATGCATGGACTGGCCTCACACTCAGCCACAGCCAAAGAGCGTCTGAGAACCGGGAGTTAGTGGAGAAAGCTGGTTGCGAAGTCTTCTGTGTTCGCTCCCAACGGTCTTCAAGACAGGTGACAGGTGTACATCATACATAATGTGGCAGAGAAGATTCAAGGAGATAGCGAGGATAGTGGATTCGTCTGCTTTCGACAACCGTCACCCTCATTTGAATTCAATTGGTACACGTCAGAAAATTTTGTGTAGAGCCTTACACGCGCGCTATCATTGTACGATTGAATCGTACTAGTGTGTGACTGATGTGTTGATTAATTAATCAATCTAACTCTTTCGCAACGTGCCGCGTGTAGGTGACGGTAAGGCAGCTGTCCTTGGCCGCGCTTTGGGCGGGTGAAGGCAGTTAAAAAACAACAATAACAACAACAAACCACCAGCAGCAGTAGCAGCAACAACAACAACAGCAACAACAACAACAACAACAACTACATCTTTTTACGTTTCGTACTTAGTTTTGGGTAGTAGGTGACGCAAAAAAATTAAT
>CM031603.1:83906125-83911125 GCA_018398815.1 Conus ventricosus
GCGCGTGTGTGTGTGTGTGTGTGTGTGTGTGTGTGTGTGTGTGTGTGTGTGTGTGTGTGTGTGTGTGCGTCCGTGCGCGCGTGCGTGCGTACGTGCGTGCGTGTGCGTGTATTGCATGCCTTTGAATTTTCTTTAACCAGTGTTGCTTTGTGTACGTAATTAATGAACGCAATCGCTCATCCAGTGCCATGTTAACATGCGGTACGCAAATGATGAAATTTAACGGGTTTGAATGATCACTCTCACTGTCTCAGACAGAATAATGTTAGATTACTGTAACATTGGCCAGACAATGCGCTAATCTACCAAGCGCCACGCTGCTTCTCTTTCATCTTCACATGTTGATATGGTTGTTGTTCTGCATTGTTGATGTCATTCATAGTCTTCTTCTCCTCTTTCTCCCTCTGTTGCTTCACCTCCTCCTCCACTTCTTCCTTTTCCTCCTCCTCCTTCTCTTCCTTCTCCTCCCTTCCTTCTCCTCCTCTGCCTTCTCCTCCTGCACCTCCTCTTCCTCCTCCTCCTCCTCCTCATTCTCCTCCTCTTCATCCTCCTCCTCTCCTCTTTATCCTCTTTCTCCTCCTCCCTCTCCCTCCTCCTCCTCATTCTCCTCATTCTCCTCCTCTTCATCTCCCTCCTCCTCTCCTCTTTATCCTCTTTCTCCTTCTCCTCTTCATCCTCCTCCTCCTCTCCTCTTTATCCTTTTTCTCCTCCTCCTCTTCCTTCTCCTCCTCCTCTCCTCTTTATCCACTTTCTCCTCCTTCTCTTCCTCCTCCTCCTCCTCATTCTCCGCCTCTTCATCCTCATCCTCCTCTTTATCCTCTTTCTCCTCCTCCTCTTCCTCCTCCTCCTGCACCTCCCTCTTCCTCCTCCTCCTCCTCTTTCTCTTCTTCGTCTTCCTCCTCCTCCTCCTCTTCCGTATCCTCCTGAATCTCCTCTTCCTCCCGATTCTTCTTTGATTGAAGCCAGGCCTCTCAGACAGAGAGGAAACAGACCCAGTTTGTTTCACAGGCTCTGAACAAAATCAGAGCCAGTCGCACACTGTCTGTGCTTGGCTTCCTTCCAGTTGGAGCCCTCCGACTATTACATCTCTTGATAGCAGTTCTATCTAATATCAGACTGGGTTTACTTTTTAAAATTTTTTTTTTAACCTAACTTTTGTCGTTGTTGTTGATGTTTGCACTTGCTGCTGTTACTCTTGTTGTTTCCTTCTTCTTCTTCTTCTTCTTCTTCTTCTTCTTCTTCTTCTTCTTCTTCTTCTTCTTCTTTCTTCTCCTCCTCCTCCTCCTCTTCCTCCTCCTCCTCCTCCTCCTTCTTCTTCTTCTTCTTCTTCTTCTTCTTCTTCTTCTTCTTCTTCTTCTTCTTCTTCTTTTTTCTTCTTCTTCTTCTTCTTCTTCTTCTTCTTCTTCTTCTTCTAAAGGAGGTTAACATTTTTCGTCTCATCTAAGATTTTACAGAAAAAAAAAGATTTTAAACAAAGTCTCCAGTGTGTTTGTAGAAGGTGTGTTTTAAAGGGTTGTGTGAATGATGTTTTTTTTTTTTTTCAATGACTTGTGAGTTGACTTCTACGCCGTGACAACCCTGATATTGCCCTTTGCGGTCGGCTGGGCTATAAGCAACAGTACCTCACTTTACCTCCCCCCCCCCTCCACTTTACTGCCTTTGTCTTTCTGCTGCTGCTACTGCTGCAACTATTCTTCTTCCCTGTGTTTTTCTTTGGTCTGAACCAGTTCCAGGTCAGACGGGAGAGGAAATAAACCCACTGGTGTATTCCACAGGCCATGAGAAATTCAGTGCGAGTCGCAGAGTGTCTCTGCCTGGCTTAGTTCCCGGTGTACTCTGTGGAACCCTGCCGATTATTATCATCTTCTGATTTGAATTGTCTATGTATATATCTCAGACGGTCTGGAGCAGTCGGTGCTGCTTGTTAGCCTTCTTGCATTGTATTTGTTTTCCTTTTCTGCATTTTTTTTCTCTTTTTGTTGTTGTTGTTGTTCTTGTTGTTCTTGTTCTTGTTCTTGTTCTTCTTGTTCTTCTTTTTCGTCTTGTTCTTGTTTTGTCTTGATCTTCTTCCTTTTTTTCTTCTTCTTCTTCTTCTTCTTCTTCTTCTTCTTCTTCTTCTTCTTCTTCTCCTCCTCCTTCCAGATCAGACGGGAGAGGAAATAAACCCACTATTTGCATTCGTTGTCAATGATATGGACAATAGCTAATATTTGTTTGAACTGTACAAGATCTTGTTATACTTTGTTCTTTATATATGTGTATTTGCATAGCTAATAATTGTTTTGAACTGTACAAGATCTTGTTATACTTTGTTCTTTTTTTATGTGTATTTGCATTAATTTGATCTTTAAATGCATTAATTTGATCTTTACTTTTTTTTTTTCTTTTGCCCCAGGGCTGGGTGGAAAAAAGCATTTGTATTGCTTATCTCATTACCCTGGTAAAATAAAATTTCGTTCGTTCGTTCGTTCGTTCGTTCGTTCTCCCTCCTCCTCCTCCTCCTCCTCCTCCTCCTCTTCTTCTTCTTCTTCTTCTTCTTCTTCTTCTTCTTCTTCTTCTTCTTCTTTCTTCATCATGATCATGATGATGATGATGATGATGATCATGATCATGATCATCATCATCATCATCATCATCATCATCATCATCATCATCATCATCATCATCATTATTATCATCTGCTTCTTCTTCTTCTTCTTGCTCTTTATCTCTTGTGTTCTTGTCCCTTGTTGTTGTTGTAGATCTTCATGGAGTCAAACGGACCTCCTATCCCCCTCCCCCTCCTCCATCCTCCCTCCCCCCACCCCCCTTAGCACCCCCTTCCACCCCCTCCACCCTGTTCCTTCCCTTGCTTCTATTCACAGCACACGTTAAAAAATAAAACTTGGAAAAAAAAGTATTAAAAAAAAAATAGAAAAAGGGGAGACAATGCGAATGTTCGCAAGTCACGCCATCTTGTGTAGGATGCCCAGCGTACTACCACTGACAGGACCAGGGAGCGCTGTGTCAAGCGCCATTGTTACGGCGGAGACTAGGCCTTCCTCCTTCATCGATCTTGGACCTCGCTCCAGTGAGCTACTTTCTGTATGCTCTGTCTAGTGTCAGGCGACACAGTTACTCCCCCCCCCCCCCCCCCCCCCCCCCTGCCTGCCGCCAGGGCCGGTTACTCTGAACGTATAGACACTAACCTTGCATACGTTTGTACGTGTATGTTTTTTTGTTATTGTTGTTGTTGTTGTTACTGTTTGTTTCTTGTTGTGGATAACAGTCGGCACTTATATACGTGGCCTTGCAGACGCTTGTACATGTATGGTTTCTGTTGTTGTTGTTGTTGTTGTTGTTGTTGTTGTTGTTGTTGTTGGTTTGTTTGTTTCGTTTGCTTGCTTGTGTGTTTCTTGTTATGGCGAGTAACAGTTGGCACGTTTCAACATGTTTGTTTTTTTGTTTGTTAAGTTTTCTTTTCCTCGTTAAACTTCAAGAATGTTTGCAGAGATGCGCCACATGTCGATATGTTCCAGTGCTTGCAAGCTCTCTCTCAGACAGGAGAGAAAAGCAGGCCTGGTCTATTTCTCAGAAGAAAATCAGTATCAGACACAGAGCTGTGTATCTGGCATCCTCCCAGCTGGATTGGGAGTCTCGGCGGCAGTCATTATCTCCTGATCGGAATTTGATGTGTCTACATTGTTATCATGATCATCTTCATCATCATCATCATCATCATCATCATCATCATCATCATCATCATCATCATCACCATCGTTGTTATTATTATCATTATTATTGATATTGTTATATCATTATTATTATTATTGATGTTTCTTCTTCTTCTTCTTCTTCTTCTCCTTCTCCTTCTCCTTCTTCTTCTTCTCCTTCTTCTTCTTCTTCTCCTCCTGATCCTCCTCCCCCTCCTCACATTATCTCAGGTCGAATCATAAGTTCTGTATGCATTGTCTTCCTTTTTGTTGTTGTATTTTTTTGCAGGTGGTAGACTTGTTGTTGCTGCTCTCGTTGTTCTTTTATTTCTTGTTCTTGTTGTTGTTATTCTTCATATTCTTTAGAGACACTATTATCAGTATCACTTTCTTCTTCTTCCTCTCCATGCTTACATTTTCTTCTTCCTCTTGTTGTTGTTGTTTATGTTGCTGTTACTCTTCTTCTTCTTCTTCTTCTTCTTCTTCTTCTTCTTCTTCTTTTTCTTCTTCTTCTCCTTCTCCTCTTTCTCGTCCTCCTCCTCAGCTTGCTTCTTCTGTTCCTCCTATTCCTCCTCCTCCCCCTCCTTTTTTTTCTCAGAATATCAAAATCACCGTGGTTTGATATTATCATCTTCTGCAGTGCTAGTCCTATTCCTCTTTTTTTTTCATCTTCTTCCTCCTCCTCTTTCTTCTTCTTCTTCTTCTTCTTCTTCTTCTTCTTCTTCTTCTTCTTCTTCTACTTGAACCATCCTTCGTTCGTATTGGTGAAAGCTGACCCGGTTTATACTTTACAGGTCGTCAGGAAAACCAGTGCCACGCACATATGTTCTTCCTGTCTATCCAGTGCCACGCACATATGTTCTCCCTGTCTAACCAGTGCCACGCACATTAATGTTCTCCCTGTCTAACCAGTGCCACGCACATATGTTCTCCCTGTCTATCCAGTGCCACGCACATTTATATGTTCTCCCTGTCTATCCAGTGCCACGCACATATGTTCTCCCTGTCTAACCAGTGCCACGCACATATGTTCTCCCTGTCTATCCAGTGCCACGCACATATGTTCTGCCTGTCTAGCTTTCACTGCTGCACCCTGGAGTCTGCTTATTGCTATCTCGCGATCTGAATTTTATGGAAGAGCGAACTTTCTGAACTTGTGTAATGTAATTATTTTACCCCCCCCCCCCCCCCCCCCCCCCCCCCCCCCCCGCCCCACTTCCCCCGCCTAACTCTAACCATCTCACCTCTTCGCTCCGTGTCTGCTCCCGCCGTTTTGTGGTGCATGTGTACGTTGATTAACGCACGCTA
>CM031603.1:83931125-83938117 GCA_018398815.1 Conus ventricosus
GAAGAGGATCCACTTATCACACCAGTGAACAGTGCCTCCGAACAGGTTTCCAAAGCTTCAGACATTGGACAAAGTGATGCAGTTGCTAGAGAAATGGCAATGAAGAAGACGAATGAAGAAAATGACCTGAGCGAAACAAGGGGTAATCAAGCTGAAGATGAGGGTCAGGAGGATACGGGGAGCAAACTTCCGGAGACAGGCCCATCAGAATCACGTCCAACACAGGACACACAGTCCTAGTCCAACCCTTCCCCAGAAGTAAGATCAGATCAGCACTCAGGCACCCCTTCTGCCAATTCCAGGAAAAAGTCAGCTTCCAGAACCAGTGAAAAGAATGAGAAGCAGAACAAAAAGACATCTGGAAAACAGTGTTCAAAGAAAAGGACTTCCAGCACCAGAGACATCAGCCAGAACAGCATTGTGGACAGTTTTAAACGCGTGCAGTCCAGAGAAGGCAGTCAAAGTGATCAAGAAAGAGGGCGTACAAGGTCCCGAACCCAGCGCAAATCTCCCTCGAAATAGGACATCGGCCGGACCAATGAGCAAGCTAGAAACAAAACATGCAGAAGATACCAGAGTAGAAAGTGTGAGGAAGAATATAAAGAGAAAGGCAAACATCGCTGTATGTTTAATGTAAAGAGTGGCAATGCAAAGTTTCTAAATTTTAATGTAAATGGTCTGTTGTCTAAGTTAGAAAATAACGATTTTATTCAGTATATTAAATCCCACGATTTTGTTTGTCTCACTGAAACTTTCATTGGCGAGAATTTTGAGTCCACACTTTTTTCTGACTACGATATTTATAACTCTAAAGCAAGTAAATTGTCCCACCAAGGAAGGTATTCGGGTGGTGTCATTGTTTTAGTTAGGAAGACGTTTTCAAATTTTGTAAAGCAGGTGGATTATAAAGCTGAAAATTTGATTGTTCTTGATATTGACAGGAAACTATTCAATACTGACAAGAACATATTTTGGATCTGTACTTATATGCCCCCAATAGACTCCACTGTCTGGGGAATCCGCGACAATGGATTTGGTATCGAGTCTCTAGAGCAATGTTTTCTTGATTTATATGAGTTGTCCGATTTTCATATTTTGTTATGCGGGGATTTAAATGCAAGAACAGCGTCAAAAAATAATGTTGGTATTGACATTGATGAAAACTTGGATGATGAAAACTATGGTCAGCCACCATATTGTAGATGGTGTACAGGATGACGCTCTAAATGTGTTTGGTGAACAGTTGTTAGAGCTGTGCAATTCTCTGGACATTGTGATCTTAAACGGGCTATCAGAACAATGTTTTGATGGTAGCTACACTTTTATATCCAGCTCAGGGTGTAGCACTGTCGATTATTTTGTTATGTCTAGAGAACTATAAAAGGGGCATTCTGGCTCCCCCGGTCTCAACCAGTTTCGACCGGGGACTCCAGAATGCCCCTTTTATAGTTCTCTGCCAAGTAAGACTTCAATAACCAAAAAATAACGACCCTACAAACAAACATACTGTGTAGGATTATCCGTTTTCAATACTAATTTACTAAACTTTTCAGATTTCAGTTTTCCGCGTTTTTTCTGATCATTATCAATAACATCATTTTCACGCATACAGTCATTTTCAATAACATCATTTTTGCGCAGACGGTCATCAAACTAAGACTTGGCTGAGACACTGTGCGAACAACCCTAATTAGAGGGCTTGGGGTTTGTGGCAGGCAGTACCATGTACGGCGTCCTGGGTGGCTCATGCGATACCTGTAATTAACTAACTGTAACCACCATAAGGCGGGGCTGGCGTCACCTGACCAGGTTAACTTGCAACATTCTCTCACTGACTGCCGCACGAGAAGGACGCGTTTACTGTGCTCTCTACTGTGCTTGGTTGTGTTTTATTTTAAAATGGCTAACAGGTTTACCGAAGAACAGGCTTGTGCTATTCAAGACCACAAGTTTTACTATACCTGCATGTTAGAGTATTTATCAAAAAAAGAACTAGGCGAAGCATGTTCTCTACCAGTGAAACCGAAAAGAAGCATTGCTTTTCTAGAAGGTGGAGAAAAAGAAAAAATGAACCGACTGCTTTGGAAATGCACGACTATCTTAAAGGTTTGTTGGTTCAAGAAAATGAAAACGCTGAAAGAAATATTGCTGAACAAGATGTAGCCAGTTTCAATATGTTTTGACTATCGATGAGATGGTTCCTTATCTAATAAATGGCGCTGCAATGTGAAAGTCGGCCAAAGCAAAACAATCCATCACGCGATTAATTGTTGGCGCTAGGCTTGAGACAGCTCAAGTCATGTTTAAAAAAACAAAAACGCTACAACATGGCGTTCATTTCTCAAGATGCAGGTGAACATGGCTGATTCGTATGCTAGAAAACTTATTCAACTTTCTGTGTGTTTTTATAACTATCCTAAATTTCACAAGCTAGGAATCAGTATAAATGAACTGTGTAGCAAACGCCAAACCATTATTAGACTTATGCAACAGAATAACGATTTTCGAATGTTCTGGCAAACAAACTAGATAGGGATAGGCAGACCTTAGTACATCTACCAGTATGGAAGGAGTAGTGTGTAGCCAGCACTATCTCCATATAAATGCTCCAAATATACAATGACGGGTGTACTAACTACTGGCGATTAGAGCCGCCATAAAAGCTCGGCTACAGCAGTAACTGCTGTAACTCTGCCAAAGCCAGTTGCAAGCCTGGTTGAGAAAGGGGAGCACAGCAAACTAGGCCAAACGACCCTATGTGATCACTTGACCTGCAAAGCGCGGCAGTTTGCCGCCAATGACGTCAGCACGGAGCACCTGCAAAGCTCGGCGGTAAACTAGGCCAAGTGATCATATATGATCACTTGACCTGCAAAGCGCGGCAGCACCTGCAAAGCTCAGGGGCAAACTAGGCCAAACGACCCTATGTGATCACTTGGCCCAGTTGATTGAGGTTGCGCGCGGGACACAACCTGTTTAGTCACAAAGCAAGAAGTGGCCCTAGTAGTTCTACTTCTTGTTTGTTTGTTGGTGTTTGTGTGTTTTGTCCTACCCCACGCATGCACACCCCCCACCCCACCCCACCCCACGCATGCACTCAAGTCACTTCTAAGTTCTTAACTCAAGTCACCCCAAGTCACTTCTAAGTTCTTACTCAAGTTGTCCTCAAGTCATCCTCAAGTCATCCTCAAGTCATCCCCAAGTCATCCACAAGTTCTTACTCAAGTCATCCTCAAGTCACCCCAAGTCACTTCTAAGTTCTTACTCAAGTCGTCCTCAAGTCATCCTCAAGTTCTTACTCAAGTTACCTCAAGATTGTAATTAAGTCATCCTCTAAGTACAACCAAGTTCTTATTTAAGTTATCTTATAATTATCAAAAAAACAAGACAATCTATGTTTTTATCTTAAATAGTAAATGTCTAATATAGTACACACATGCCTCAAAAAACGCGTCATCGTTGAGGATGTCTTGCTCAGCGTCCTTGGCGCGAGATTGGTTAGCATAGATCTTAATGAAGTTCTTACATCGTAAGTAACCGCATTGATTACAATTCTGGTCTATGGAAATGTCTTTTATAGACTCCATGTCTTTATTTATTGACTTCATCATTTCAAACAAATAATAATCCACCATAATCTATTTTTATCATAAAAATTTTAAAATTAAGTTCTTAAAATATTATTGCATCTGAAATGGATCAAAATTATCTTTTGTTGTTGGCGGTTCTGGCGTGCTGTTGTCTTCTGTATTTAGTGGTTCAGATTTTTTTGACTGCTTTTGTTTTTGTTGCCATTGTTTATATATTTTATAACCGTAATAACCGCCCCCAACAGCAGCAAGGGCGCCAAAAATGGCAACAGTTTTAAGTTCAATATTCCATGAAGACTTTGGCGCTGTAGTCTTGAATCACATGGAGTTTTTATAGCTGGCATTGAATCAACTTGTTCTGGCGTTGGCGGTGTTATGTTTTCATGATGAGTTATATTTTGTGATTGTAACTGTAATTTTTTTGTTTGTTCCACTCAGCTAATTTTTTTTCCTGCTGCAATGCGTCCAGGATGAGGTGTTTTAGTGACCACTTTCACCTGATTCAATGTTTTCTGATTCAGCGTTTCCTGATTCTGCTGTTTTTCTGGCTCGGTCATTTTTAAGGGAAATAAATGTATATGATTAAAAGTTTATTAATCCCATGATTAACGGCGATAACAATGTTCCAAATCTGTAGTATAGATCACATCCTAGAGACTCTAATGACTTTGTTAAAACTGGATCCTGCGTTAAATCATACATAAAATCTTGTTCAGAATCAATGGGGGCAAATCTACTGACTAGTTTAGTGTACAAACTAAGAACCGTTTGCCCGACACTTTTTACCATTCTTGATCCTATTGCGCTTCATACCTGTTATGATGCTTTATAATGTCTTGCGGCGACATCTGTTGAATCTGTTCTATGCTGAATTCATTTCCGAGGAACTGTTTTGTTTTTCCACATGCTGCCAAAGAATACAGCCTTTCCTTTTTGGGCATAATAGCTGGTCATCAACCAGGTCATTTGTAATCATAAGTTCAGGAAGGTTTAATAGATCATCGGTGTTCATGTTTTTATTAATTATAATTATTTTATTTTTTAAAATGAGTGCCGAAAAAACTGTTGCCAACCTTGTATACCATTCTGCTGTTATTGGAGGCCTAAGTGTAGGATACACAATGCTTGCTAAAAGCTTGTTAAAAATAAAGCCAGCAGATCTTGGCAAACTAGACTTTGAGGATTCAGCAAAACTGATTGCTATTATTGCAGCTTCGTTTGCTACGAAAGATTTTTTAGTTAAGCAAGGAATAATTCCTGACAGTATCAATATGTAAATTTAAAAAATACATTTATAAAAAATGGCTTCACTCGTAATGATGATAGGTGGCGCTGTGGTGAATGCGCTTGCTTTTAGCGGGAAATAATTACGCATTTAGTAAACTACGGGACGACGGCGAGAGAAAAAGACATAACAAAGCTATGGAGCAACTAGCTGCAGCACAAGATCGCTATGAAAAGCAGAGAATTGAGCAGTTAGATTTCATTAACGATACCCTGAAAAAACAGGGACATGCAGCTTACACATTTAAAGATGTTGATCAAGCAATAAAAGAATATTATCTTGTAACAGGCAAACCAATCGAAACATTGCCCCCACCAAAATTCAGTGACTTTTATCAAACATCAGAAAAACAAAAGATGCAAGAAATCGTGTTTATTGTCTTTGGAATGACCGTTGTGTATTTTGTTGCGCATAATATTGGTTGAATAAAAAATGAACAAAATCTATTATTCGCCAAAAGGATATTGGAAGGGAATCACAGCAATTAAAAAGCTAAGCCAAGCAGCGGGAGTCAGCGAACAAACAGCAAAGGAATGGTTATCTAAACAAGCGATTTGGCAAATTTATCTACCTGCACCTAGACGAATACAGAGACCACACTTTGTGAATACAACTCGAAACGACACCCATCAAATGGATCTTCTATATTTACCCCATGATACGATTAGACGAAAAAGATTTAAGTACGCACTCACAGTCATTGACATAGCTTCAAGATACAAAGATGCGGAACCATTAACACAAAAGAGTGCTTCTGCTGTTGCTGTCGCTATACAACTGATATACCAACGGGGTCCCTTAACTTATCCTCGCATGATTCAAGTCGATGATGGAAAAGAATTTAAGGCCAAGTGAATCAATTATTGTTAAAACATAGAGTTACCATTAAAAGAGGCATTCCAGGAGTTCACAGATCACAGGCTTTAGTTGAAAACTTTAACAAACAGTTAGCTGAAAGACTTTTTTCCTACCAGTATCACAGAGAGCTTATTGACAATTCTCGCAACACAGAATGGGTTAGAAGACTGCCCTCAGTTTTGCGCGCAATGAATAATGAAGAATTTAAAAGGGCTAAAACCAGTACAAGCAATCAAAAAACATACAATAAATGTTGTTGAAGGAGAGTCTTCATCCAGCAAACTATTGCCGTTTGGTTTGAAAGTAAGGTACCTTTATTTACCGGGGAAGCAGAAGGGGACACATCGCATCAGGGCAACCGATCCAGTTTGGAGTGTTGATCCATATGAAATAAAAAGAATTGTAAAAATGAATCCGCCCGTGTATTATTTACGAGAAACTGGCACAACAAAACAACCAGCTCCTCAAAGATCTTTTGTGAAAGAAGAACTGCAGATAATCCCGCCAGACACAGTTCCGCTTTAATTAATTTACGGTTCTCCAATGCCCAATTGCATATGAAAACTCTGGATTAACAAACACACGTTTTGTGTTTGTTCTATCTAATGACTTCTTTGTTACAACCGTTGTGTTGATCTCATGTAGATTAGATCGTAGTTTTACGTTGCCATGATGAAAAGTCTTATTGTCAAACAATGCTTCTTGTAGTTTTTCATGTGATATGTTTGACTGCACAACACTGCGAGATATTCCTTTTGCTTTCTTAATGGTTTTCTCCTGCTCGAAATACTGTACATTTTCGATCTTAAACCAATAAACTCCTTAATCACCTTTCCAGATAATTCATCTTTCATCTTTCCTAAAACCTTCTTGTTAGTAATTGAATGCAAAGGCGAATCTTTAGGGTAATCGGATGTGTCGTACCATCCTGCATGTCCTTTCGCTACTTCTATTTCCATGTCTTTATAGATGTCTTCAGTAGGGATATCTATAACAAAACTGTCTGTATCTGTGTAAAGTACTTTGGACTCTGGATACAGGTTTAAAGTATCATAAAGAAACTCTAACATTAAAAGCTTTGATAATCTAAAACGGTAAACCCAATAAATACAGGTTTGTCCATTTGACTTTCTTTTTTTCATTATTATGCCAAAAAGCTGATCATGAAATCTTCTGAAGTCCTGATAATTAGGTTTGAAGTCAGCTTAATTGCTTCGTTCTCTTTGGTGACCAATCTGACATCTTTACGCTTGTGCGGA
>CM031603.1:83939117-83949117 GCA_018398815.1 Conus ventricosus
TAGAAAAAACGTCTTTAGGCGGAAGTGTATCTTCGTCAAACCTTTTCCCCAACTGTTCATGTACTCATAAGGGTAAACGCCCTTTCTAACGAGAGTGGGTCAAATATTTTGTTGTGGCAGGACTTTAAGGACATAGCCAGTGACTCTAATGATCCATCAGGTGTTGCATAGAGTCATAAAAAGACATGTTATTTAAAGTGAAACACATGTACTTTTTGATGACTGTGCAATGCATGCTACCCTGAAGGCGCTGGTTACTGCTTGCATTATAAGGTGAGAGTCATAACCTCGCAAGTTGTGAAAGAATTCAGGCAGCTTCCATGTCTTTGGTTCAAACTTTAGTTGAAGATTGCATTTACTGTGCGCTGCTCCTCTAAACTTCCCACTAATGTGATCATGGTCTCTTACTGTCGGATTCGCTACGTCTGATGAGAGGCCTAAACCGCAAATCCAACAGTGAGTGGCTGAGTCATACTGTTGTTGGTCTTCAGGCGTCATCATGATTTCAGATAAATTAAGATTATTAGAACAATCATTACGCACTTGCTGCATGCGCTGTAAAAATCTTCTAGCCGCATTTGGTCCTCTGTATAATTCTGGCGTTGAATGAGCGCCATCCGATCTGACGACAATGAAAGCAAATGAACAAATCTGGTGATTACTCACAAAGTCTGTTTTTGGACGTTTCTGTGGGGTTGGTCCCTCATAAGAAACAATGAGTGATTCGAAGTCTGCGTAAACAACATATGGAGAATTTTGCAGTTTTTTTCCAGTTCTTAAAACTAACTTTAGATCCGGGTGGGGGCGTAATTAGTTCTGTATTACAGTCTACAGAACTTTTACAATGTTTTATATGTTCACTTGCGGCTTGAGCAGATGGAATTCTTGTTAAACATTTTCTACAGAATTCTTGTTTGCAATGTTTTTTTTGTAGTATATGCTAACAGTCTACTCATTGTTCGTATTAATGCATAATGCGGCAGCCCCGCTGGTGAAAGCATCAGTAGTAAGTCAACATGATTTTTGTCTGGTTCGCCTATTGTTGGGCTGTTCTTGGACACTTTAATAGGATGTAGATGTGTTTCCTCTCCCATGTGTAGACATTAACAGTTATTGGTTTGTTTTGTTCTTCAAACTGATCAATTTGGTCTATACTGACAGGAAAGGATATTCCACTAAAGTTAAGATCATTGATGTAAGGGTGATAGTTAGACACTCTCTCTGCGTTTTTGCGGACGTAATGCAGCCTAGCAAGAACGCACCACATAAAACATTTGTTGTCTGTATTCTTTATGTTTAAAACTGCTCTTTTTGCGACTAATGCTGGAGGCAGTGGAATGTAAGACTTACCTACAATCGGCTCATACTTAGCCTGTTTTAATATGATCTCTAAGACTTCGCCCTCTGACCAACCAGAGCCTCTCATTTTGGCTTCTTCAACGACCACATCAAACTGTGTAAGCAGTTGGTCTGCCCAACCAGGCGTTAAGTCATTACGAGAAAGAATAGTCTGTTGTTTAGTTGAGACCCAGACCTCTAGATTTTCTTCATTTATTGTTATATAGTCGATTAAAACAGCTAACTTTACTTTAACTGGCGGGTCTATTGTTAGTTTACCTGGAACTTGAGAAATAGCATGTGCAACGCTTGCCTGTACGTTTGTTGGATCAATGACTTCTAGATCAATATCGTTTAAAGCTTTTGACAAACGCTCCCCCTAAAGCATTCCTTCAAACAATTCGTCTGGTCCTTCATATATCTTATCCATGTTGAGTTTCTTTTCTAACTCAAAATATTTATTTAAATTAAAAAAAATACAACGACTCCCAAAGTCGTCTTAATCAGAATCAATATCAACGGTCTTTTTGTGCTTGGACTCATAAACTAAAGTATAAACACCCTTTGGCGTTGTTAATGTGAGCTGTTTAGAACAGAGTTTAATGTTTCGTTTACTTTTTTTAAGCATTCCTTTTTTATCTGCTCGGCGTCTGGCTGTTGAGAAAAAGTTGCCCTTGTCTTTTTTTGAAGATCAAACTTTTGTTTTTTGTAGTCATTAAAATCAGCCTGTAAACGACTAAATTCTTCATCCGTGATGTTTGAGTCAGCCAGTGCTTTATTTATTATCAGCTTGAAGGAACTAAGTTTAGCTGTTATTAGTTGAACCATAGCCGTGTGCTTTTGGAGTTTAGTTTTTAATTTTTTGCTAGCAGCACTTACAGCTAATGAACACAGGCCGAGAGCTAAAGACAAACTGCCTAGAGGCAAAGCTGCCGGTGCACCTATGCCCGCGCGATGCTAAGAGGCCTACACTTGTTCCTGCCGATGCAGCACTAATAGTCGATGCTCCAGTATTAACATAGGTAACAGCATTACAGGCAGCAGAATACCTTCGTTTGGTTTTGCTGTATTTTGAAAGGTCCTGCTCTAGTTTTTGTTGCATTTGTGTAATGTTGGTTAATCTGAAGGTTTTTACTTCAGGGCTTTCTACTATCTCTTCTTTTGGCGACTCTGGCGTTGTAGGTACTTTTGGATAATGATCAACAGGCATGCTTTTTTAAAAATGAAAAATAATTTAGTATACTATTTCTTCTAATCCGTTATCTTGAATATTCAGCTGCGCATCATATAATAAAAATAAATACACATTAAGTGGTTTATCAGCCTCTTTTTCTTTATCAATTTGAATGTTTATTATGTCTCTAACCTTTCTCCCACTTCCATACAACTGATTATCCTCTGTCGACCTTAGGTCAATCCATAAGCCGTATTTCGTTGTTAAATAATGATCAAGCCTAACACTGTGAAGATGTAGATCTTTAGACACAAGGTCAACTGTTGGATTTCTACACCTCCCGCCTCCAAACAGTTTTCTTATTTCATCAAAATGCTGATAAGGTTTAAGCCCGCTAGCGTAGATTTGGTTAGGACTACCCTCAATTGTACATTGCACTTTCGTTATTTTAGGATTAACAAAATTTTCAGTTTGTCTTTCGAATGGTCCTTCATCTTCACACAGCAATAAAATACCTTTAAGCGATCTTGCTGCGGCACTAAAACTAAAATTCCATATAGTGTCTGCCCTGCTTTTAGGATATGTTGAATGATGATGCACTCTTTCGTAATATATTGCTAATCTTGACTTATATTGTTGCTCAATCAGCCTTGCTAAATTAGGGTTGCTAACAACGTCAAACTCTAACGAGATGTCAGAAATGTTGTACTTTGCTCCGGTGTCTAAGGATCTAATAACATGTTTGTAGTCATTAAAAGTTAGTTCATATGACAATCTGTCTTTTAATGCTCCTTGAAAGTATGGCGCATGCGCTTTTAACAACTCAAAATCTAGGGGTATGAAAAAGCGATTTCCATACGCATAACTTACGGCTACAAACCTTTTGCCGTCTTTAGCGTCTGCGGCGCCTATTCTATGTTTTAGTGCTTCTTCATTTTCGATTCCTTGAAAAGCAAGATCAGCCCTTTCATTCTCGGTTAGCCATAGATCAGAATAGGTTAAAAATATGTCTGCATTATGTAAAGAAAATATTTCTTGCCCCTCAAGTTTTATAGAAATTTTCTTAACGATTGCCCGCCCCAGATTCTGTACAACTGTCCTGTTGGGGTCTGTTGTTGAAGCGAGTTCTATTTGAAAGTAAGACGTGCAGAGCCTGGCACAATCACTTCATCCGCTCCTAGGTCTGGAAATTTAACAGTAAGAATTTGATCTGCATCAATAGTAGATGGATTATTTGGAACAGTAATATTCTGTTTATTTCCCTTCACGCCAAGGGGCTCTTTCAGTCTTCTATGCGGGTCAACAATTGAACCATATGCTTGTGACATTTTTTATAAAACAAAATAAAAAGTTAATTATTTAAAAACATGGCGGGAATTAACTTTGAAGATTTAGCTGTTTTGGATGCTGGAGACGACATGAGTGAAACGGCTCCTTTGATACAGCATCGCTCAACGCTCTCATTGCAGCGTGAATTAACAGAAAGTACGGCCGGAGCATTTTATAAAAGTTTAGGCATAGAACCTGAAGTTTTAGACCCTAATGATTTTGAAGTAAAAGGTGGCCATTTGTTTGTGAAAAGCGGCCCCGACCGAGAACAACTTGTTCAGCTTACAGATAAACGAGACTCATCAAGGTTTGTAAGCATGAATACAATTAAACAAAGGCTCAGTGCGGAAGATCGAAATCGCCTTGGCATTGTTAAACCAAAATCAGATAGGGAAGCAGTTGCTAAACTTCAAAACATACTACAAGAACTCCCAACAGATAGCCAAATACAAAACATTGAACTTAAAGATTTAAGTCAAACAGCAGACAAAATAATAGATGCAGAAACCAGTTTTCAGAAGAAACAGTACCAAAAACAATTAATGATTCCCCGCTGCCCATGCAAGAAATAGTGGTCCCTAATCATGCTTTAAGAACCATCAGAGACGAATTAAAAAAAAAGTCAGCAAAAGTGGATGAACTAAATGAGCATATAAAAAAAGAAGAAGAAAAACTCGTTGAGGCTGATGACGCCAACTTAGGGCTCGCTGTTAAAAAAGAAATAACCCAAAGAATAAAAGAACTTAAAATACAAAGATCAGCAATACTAAAAGAGTTGTCTACTTACCAAGAACAATTACGATCTCAAGCGACCAGAATAAGAGAAAACTATCCAAAAAATTTTATATGAAGACACAACACTAGCAGAAAGAATAAAAACACTGTTTAGAGAGCAAGGTGTCACATTAGCAAGCGTTATAACAGCTTTAGGATTTGCAATAAGTACACTGGTGATGGCTATGACGGGCGGTGGTGGTGCTGGGCTGGTGCCTCCGCCGCCATCGCCTCCATCACCGCCTGATAAATCATGGGTAAAAAAACAGCTTGATCATCTTGCGGGTTTATTAAAAAAATTAGCCGGTAAAGCTATAGACTCTTTACCTGGTATATTAGGTGGTATTGTTAGCTGGCTTTTGTCTACTGCAAGCAAAGTAGTTGGCTTTATGGCCGAGCACTTATGGACATTAGTTCTCTTAATAGTTGGGTTACTATTTAGTAAGATAAAGACCAAGTAATCCTAGGCCAGTTAATCCAACAACTAGCGCTGTCTTTTCATATTCATGGTCATTACTTTTTTTGCGGTCTTCAACAGTCTTTGGACGTTGGACCTCAGGGATTGGATGACTTAATCTTGGGGGGTCATCGTGTTTTTTTATTGTTTGTAATATTACTGGCTCAGAATTTATGTCGTTTTTTCCGACCTTCTGTTCATTGCCTGCCACAAGGATTTCATTATTGTAGTTTATTATTGTTCCTACCTGGAGCCTGAGGTCAGAAGGTAGCATATATAAACCAGTGCCAACAGCAAAGTCTACTTTCGATCTTGCGTATTGTAAAACATTTTGGTACCTTTTTATACTTGAAGGTAAATCAACTGTAGAATTAATGGCGTCCTCTAAATTTGCTAAGTATTGTTTTTGCGCATCAAAGCCAGTAGAAGGATTAGTTATGCTCGATCTCGTTTGTGCTTGCGAACCTAGCAAACACCAAACGTAAGTACGAATAGAGTCGTTTATTCGTTCTATTCCCGCTCTAGTTAGGCCCTTAGAAGTGTCTAAGATAAATGTTGTCCACGCTGTTTTATGCTCTTGCTCTATGGACCCAAGATGAACAGCTGTGCCTGAAGAGAAAGATGTAGAAGGAGGATCCCAGTCATAGTTATACTTTCTGCGCACGCCCCAAAAATAAAGGGTGCCTAGACCATGATTAAGGTCCAACTTTTGTCTGAAGTCTGTCTTGGCCTTAATATTAAATTCGTTGCAGATCCTTTCAAAAGCCTTCATGTCTATTCTGTTGCTGAATGGATTAAACGGTTTGTCATTTGGTAATGGCGCTTGCAGTTCAGACAAAATACGCCTGAAGGTGTAATAGAAATGAAATCTATACACTGACCTCACCAAAGGATCAGGATGATTTAGATGATCGGCATACGACACTCCACACCCAGTTGATGCACAAAACACAACAAAGTTTAACTGGTTCTGATAAAACTGCATCGGATGACTAAACCAAAATTTTGGGATGTAGTCTTTTTTAATAGGAGGGTTAAGATATCTGTTTAATGGCGTACTCACCTTTACTTGAAAGGTGTCAGACTGAGTCACAGAAATGTCAAGAGTATCAGTTGTTATATTTTTAAGATTGTAGTGCGGCCCAGCAGAATATTTTGCATCAGTATATTTAAATGCAGTCATTTTTATTTCGTTTAAAAAATGTTTGTAACAATAACAACACAAGACCGTCCTTCGTTTTTAGAACATGCTATTGATAACAATTGCGGAACCAAAACGGTCGCGCTGCATGAAATATTTTACAAAGTCGTATGGTTTAATATAAGTAAAGCCAGGGAGAATAATAAGGTTCTAAAAGTTGACAAAACAGGGGCCAAAGTTAGCCAGTTAACAATACCTGATGGTTATTACGGGTTTTGCTCACTAAAAGAAGCAATGAGTAACTTCAACATTACCCTCAAACTTAACAATGCAAATCTAAAAACAATGTTAACATTCAAGCCTGAAGAAGAAGCAGGTTACTATTTTGATAAAGAGCTAGCTAAAATGTTAGGCTTTGCAGCTGACAATCATAGATTTAGAGTTACACCAGACAAAACTACTTATGAGGGGGAAAATCCGCTCGATCTTGCATTACATTCATTACTCTATGTTCATTTGGATGAGCTGAGCACTGATGAAAACTTATATGATGGAAGGCCCTCAACTGTTTTAAGAGCTCTTCCATCAGGGAAAGCTGCATATTGCGATTATGAAATTATACAATTCCCTAATTTACAGTTTAAAAGATTAGTTTGTGGGAGGGTTGGATCATTTAATATAAAAATCAAAGACAAAGCAGGAAACGTTGTGAAATGTGATAACCTACACATTGTTTTAGAAATAAAATAATACGTTACTAAAAAATAATGTCACGTGGGCCAGAAGAATCGGGAGTTACATTAGCGCCTGTGAGGTGTATAACCTTAGAATTAAAAGACCTTGCAGACGTTGCGGACTTTGAGCAGAATGGTGAGATAGGCGCTTTGTATGGTTTTGAGTACACTAAAGATGGTGATTATAAACGCAAAGAGGTTGGCGACAGCAAAAAGTTTCCTAAACTAGAACAACTGCGCAATCTAGAAGCAAATAATGTTGGCCAGTATGAATATAAAATAGTTCGAAAACCTGACCTCAAATGGCACTTGGAACCATATTTAAATGGGACATAAAATTTGAATTCATAAGCCCATTTACATTTTTTAGCCGTCAAAAAAGTTTCAGAAAAGCATTCAACTCTGGCCCTTTACATGTAAGTCTTATGCCAGAGGACAATAGTCGGAAAGAGATTGAAATAACGCCGTATGGGAAAAAACAGTACATCCTCCACAGAAGAGAAACAGTTTTAAAGGAAGCTTCTACAAAATTACAGTTCTTTCCAAGCAGAAAATTAGGAGACACGTTCACAATGATATTTGAAATTTCTGTCTTAAAAGATGAGGCGAGGAATGGGGCTGTGGGCGTTAGTGACGTCCTTTTAAAAGGAATTAATATTAGCTGGCAAAACTTAGACGTTAAACGTCTTAAAGTTACCGTCGTCGTTCTTCACAATGGTGAGGATATTAAGGCCATAAACAACAAGCAACAAAATCACTGTTGACTTAAATAGAAACAATCTTACAGAACTAAATTGGATTAATCTTACACATTTAGGCCTTATAGGGTTTTATTATACTGAACAAGTTTTGACAGAGAGTATGATAAACATAATAACTGGATTAGATTAAATTCTGTTATAAAACTATGGAGCAGTTAAACTTTATGACAAAAACTCCTCATTGCTCATTGATTTGTGGGCAGACTGGTTGTGGAAAAACAATATTTGTCCTAGACCTATTACAAACAGTTTATCGCTATAATTTTGATCATATTGTGATTTTCTGCCCAACACTTAAATGGAACAAAGCATATCATGATAGAAGGTTTTTTATGGACAGATGATGAAATATATTTAGTTGATCCTAGCAATAAACTAAGTGAGTGTTTAAAACAGTTTTATAGACTGTTTGAAGGAACGCAGGCACTATTTATTATAGATGACTGTTCGGCAGAAAGAGACATAGTTAAAAAAAGAAATACTTTGTCAAAACTGCTTTCAGTGGAAGACATGCTGGAATAAGTGTGTGGATTTTATGTCAAAAATATAACTCAGTTTTAAAAGACTTTAGAGAACAGTTAAAGACTGTAGTTTAATTTCACATGAAAGACAGAGACTCATTTGATGAATGTTTGCGCGAAAATGATGTTATTGAAAATAATCAGGAAAAACAAAGGATTAAGCAAAAACTAAAATCTGAAAAGTTTAGTAAATTAGTATTGAAAACGGATAATCCTACACAATATGTTTGTTTGTAGGTTTACTATTTCAGAGAACTATAAAAGGGCATTCTGGAGTCCCCCGGTCGAAACTGGTTGAGACCGGGGGAGCCAGAATGCCCCTTTTATAGTTCTCTTGTCTCCTATTTTGCTTGGGGGGCTGAACAATATGTCTCTCATTGTTGAAGATTCTACTGAATCAGACCACTTACCAGTTGTTCTTTCTATACCATTGGCAGTTCCTGCAATTATGTCAAACGGGAAATTGATTCCAATTGGTTTATTGAAAAACATGTATGGGACGAAGAAGGTGCTCTCACTTTCCTTGAAAACCTGAGAAAAACTGATACAAGAGCTGATATACAAAGGGCTTGTCCCTAGTAGAAAATGATGCTGATGGTGCATTAGATATTTTTGTAAGTCTTTATTGTCTGCTAGCAGTCCAATGTTAAAGAAAGTTTATCCAAATTCTCTTCCAAAGTCAGCAGAGTGGTTTGATGATGAATGTCGACAAGCAAAGAAGTACAGTAGGAAAACACTTAGGATTTTCAGAAATAGTAGGAAAGAAGAAGATCGTGTGGAGTATGTGCAAGCAAAGAAAAGTATAAGAACTTATTGAAATTCAAAAAAAGAGATTTTAAAACGAAAACAGGCTGAAATGCTCTCATCAAGTATTTCAGATTCCTCCAAGTTTGGAAACAATTGTCTGTAATGGGGTGTGGGAAACAAAAGTCAAAATGTACGAATAACATTACAATAGATAACTGGCTCAATCATTTTCAGAGTGTATTTTCGGTAGACGATGGCTATGATGAAAATGATAACTTTGATAATGTTGATTTAAATGAGCAAGAAGAACATGAACTGAACTCTGAAATATCTGAAAGTGAAGTAACATATGCTGTGAACAAACTAACGTTAAGTAAGGCTTGCGGTTCAGATGGTGTGCTTCCAGAAATGTTAAAGGCTGGAAGAGAAATTACGATTCCTTTTCTAAAGAAGTTTTTCAATATCATATTTAAAAAAGGTATTTATCCGAAAGAGTGGGCTAAGGCCATAGTGATTCCTATTCACAAAAAGGGGGATATTAATAAAGTTGATAATTACAGAGGAGTATCACTATTAAGCACAATTTCTAAATGTTACAGCTCTATATTGAATAAGCGTCTCTACGCATGGCTTGAAGCTAATAATAGGATTTCTGAGAGTCAAGCTGGCTTCCGTAAAAAATATTCTACGATCGACCAAAATTTTTTTTGTCTGTATTCCGTGGGGCAGAAATGCTTGAGTCAGCGTGGGAAAAACTATATGTGGCTTTTGTCGACTTCAAAAAAGCCTTTGACTCAGTAAGACACGATAAGCTTTTACAGTGTATTAGAAATCAGGGTATTAAAGGGAAATTTTTCTGTGCGCTTCAAGCTATGTATAACTCTCTAATATCTTGTGTAAGGTCAAATTATACGTACTCTGACTATTTCAGTTGTCCCAAGGGGGTCCGTCAGGATGTGTTTTAAGCCCAACACTGTTTGAAATCTTTATCAATCAGTTGGCAACTCATATGAATGAAGAAGGT
>CM031603.1:83956112-83968612 GCA_018398815.1 Conus ventricosus
AAAATTTCCTTTTTTTTTAAATGGGTTCCTCTCCCCTTTTTAAATCTCCCTTTTTTTGTTTTTTTTGAACTTTGTCTGTCTGTCGCCCTTTTTCTTTTTGTCTCTCTCTCTCTCTCCTCTCCCCTCTCTCTCTCTCTCCTCTCTCTCCTCCTCTCTCTCTCTCTCCTCTCTCTCTCTCTTTCCTCTCTCTGTTCTGTCTGTATTTCTCTCATTTCCTGTTACTCCACTCACCTTCCGATCCCTCTTTATCTCCGTCTCTTAGTCCGTCCCTTCTGTCTCTCCCTATACACACACACACACAGACCACACACAGACCACACACAGACACACAGATACAGACACACACACACACCACACACACACACACACAACCCACACACACACCAAGACACACAAAACAGTAGATATAGATACTAGATAAAAAATATACACACTTGCACAAAAAACAAACGAAACACTTACAAAAGCACACAGCACATCACACACACACAACACCACCACACACCACACACACACACACACCATACCCCAACATACACCACACACACACACACACACACACACCCACAACCAACCCCCACACACACACACACAAACAACACACACAAACAACCAACACAAAACAAAACCCACAACCCGGGTTTTCACAGTCTTTTGACTAGGGTCAAACCGGGATCCCCCCTACTGACACACAAATTTGCGTGGGAAAGGTTCGCTCCCCCCAAAGCCCCCCTAATGTCTTGGGTTTAACCCTAACAACGTTGGACGCGCTGGTGCGGCGGCCTACCACTTAGTGGCACTAATGACAGTAAGCGGCTCTGTGTCACACCCTGCATAACGTTTCCCACGGAGCGGCTGCTGGGGTGATGAACATGGTCATGTTGTCACTGTGGTATGGAAATGGGGCTGTGGGGTGGGGGTTGGGGTGTGTGTGTGGTGTGTGTGTGCGTGTGTGTGTGTGTGTGTGTGTGTGGTGTGTGTGTTGTGTGTGGGTGTGAGAGAGAGAGAGAGAGAGAGAGAAAAGGCGCGCGCGCGCGCGCGCGCGCCGCCGTGTGTGTGTGTGTGTGTTGTGTGTGTTGTGTGTGTTCGGGGGGTTGGTGTGTGTGTGTGTTGTGTGTGTGTGTGTGTGTGTGTTCGTGTTTGTGTGGTGTGTGTGTGGGGTTTTGTGTTGTGTGGGGTGGTGGTGGTGGGGTTGGTGTGGTATGTTTTTTGTTGTGTGGTGTGTGTGTGTGTTTAGGTCGGGGTTTAGTGAAGTGAGCCCCTGGGGGCACTGTTTTTAATGATGGGCTAAGCCCCTTTTCTTTCTGTGCAGTCCACGCTCTGTTGGGCAGCTGGGATCCTTTCCTGTCCATCGGTCTTCCCTCGCCCCCCTGTCCCCCTGTCTGTGTGTGTCTCTGTTTCTTTGTCTGGTCTGTCTGCCTGCCTCTGTCTCCTGTCTTCGTCTGTCTGTCTTCTGTCTTTCCTTCTGTCTGCTGTCTCTCCGTCTGCAGTCTGTC
Source organism: Conus ventricosus (assembly GCA_018398815.1). Taxonomy (NCBI): domain Eukaryota; kingdom Metazoa; phylum Mollusca; class Gastropoda; order Neogastropoda; family Conidae; genus Conus; species Conus ventricosus. Next base: position 83,957,609 of record CM031603.1, read on the forward strand.
TTTTCGGGGTGTGGTGTGGTGTGTGTGTGTGTGTGTGGGGTGTGTGTGGTGTGTGTGTGAAGTGTGCGATGTGTGTTGTGTGTGTGTTGTGTGTGTGTTGGGGTGTCGGGGGGTGTGTTGTGGGTTGTGTGCGCGGGGGCGCCCCCTTCCCGTTCTCTCCCCTTCTCTCTCTCCTCTCTTTTCTCTCTCCCCTCCCCTCTCTTCTCTCTCTTTTCCCGTACCCTCTTCTGTCAGCCCTTTCGTCTCTCTTCTTTTTTTCCCCCCCCTTCCTATTGCTCTCTTCTGTTTTCCCCTTTTTTGTCGGTCCTTTCCTCTTCTCTCCTTTCTCTCTCTCCCCCCTTCTCCCCTTCTCTCTCTCTTTTCTCTTTCTCTCTTTTTCTCTCTCTCTCCCTCATCTCTCTCTCTCTTTCGCCCCTTTTTTCCGGGCAGTCTGTCTTTTCTTTTCTCCCCTCTTTTTCTTTCTCCCCCTTTCCTACAATTTCTCTTTTCTCTCTTTTCTCTTTAGTCGGGTCTTTTTCTCTTTCTCTCCTTTCTCTCCCCTCTCTCTTTTCTCTTCCCTCTCTTCCTCTCTCTCCCCTCTCTCTCTTTTCCCCTATCTCTGTCTGTCGTCTGTCTGTCCCCTGCCCTCTCTCTCTCTTCTCCCCCTCTCCCCTCTCCTCTCTCTTCTCTCCCCCTCTCTCTCTCTCTGTGTGGGCATGTTATGGTCCCCCTGGATCTGCGTTTTGGGAGGGGCCTTTTCCCCCCAACTCTTTTCCCGGGTTTCAGCTGTTTTTCCCACATCGGGAAGCTCCACGAGAAGCCAGCCTTACGTTTAAAACATGTGTGCAAGGTTTATTGCAGGGGGCACTTTGCATGTGTGGTGGGGGGGGGCTTTGGTGCATGCGCGCGCCGTATGTGCGTGCCCTAGTGAGGGATGGGAAAGAGGTAAGGTGGTGGGGTTTGTTTGGGGGTTGTGGTGTGTGTGGGATAGGGGGATGCATTTGTTTATGTTTTTAAATAGGTATGTTTGGGTGTGTTGTGTGGTGGTGTGTGGGTGTTTTTGGGGGTTTTGGGGTGGGTTTTGGGGGCGCGCCCCGCGCACTTGGTAAATTTGATTTTTTTAATACAAACAGATGAATGTAGGGCATGAGATAAGTGCCCAAATTTGTTACTTATTTCCACACACACACACACCCCCACACAAAAACACACACACACCACACACACCACAACACACACACACACACGCCCATCCCCCACAAAACAAAACCACACACACATACAAGAGAAAGAGAGAGAGAGAGGGGGGAGAGGAGAAGAGAAGAGAGAGAGAAAACACAATTTTTTAATGAGTAATGTTGTTTGCTACATCCATAGAAAAATTTAAAATTGTTTTGTCATCAGTCACCAACTTAGGGGAAAAAGTAAATTTAAAATTTGCATATTTTCAAGTTTCATTTTTAAAAAGGGAAAATGGACGGGATATTGCATTGATTTTGCATTATTTCAATATTTTTTTTTTAAAATTTAGTTCCCCCTTTTTCCCCTTTTCTTTTTTTCCCCTTCTTTCACCCTTTCTTTTTCCCTTTCCCCCTTTTCTTTCTTGTGTTTTCATATTTTTCTTTCCTACGTTTTTGCTAGTTTTATCTACTGACTGTTCATTCGTTTTAAATCCACGTCCTCACCAGTGCATGCCAATAACATTCAAAGCTTTAACCCAAGGGGGCCCCAAAATTTGCCTGACAAACTCTTTAAACCCCTCCGCGGGCCAGACAGGGATGACCCCCTTATGACCCAACCCAAAGCGCCCCCTTTTCGTCAGGGGGGTGGGGGGAAAGGGAAAGCAGAGAGGTTCGGCGGGGAAAGGGGCCCAGGAGAGGAGGGGGGGGGAGGGAAGGGCGGGGGGGGAAGCAGAAGATATACATCAGTGCCAGGGAAAAATTGTTTGCCTGATATTCCCCTTTTCCCTTTGCCAAATGGCCCCTTTCCCCCCCCCCCCCCCCCCCCCCCCCCCCCCCCCCCCCCCCCCCCCCCCCCCCCCCCCCTGCTAGATCGTTTGGGGAAATGGAGGTCGGGGGTTTTTTTTCCCACACCCAATCCCCTTTTACAGTCGTAAGGGCTGCTGCGGTATTTAAACCCTTTGGCCCATGGCCAGATTATAGGGGTGAAAAGGGTGGGGGTTTGGGGGTGGTGGTGGGGGTGGCAGAAGGGGGGAAAGCTTGGAAGAAAGCGGGAAACGCTGTAGTGAAGGGAAAGGTTGTAAAAGGGGACTAAGAAAAACATTTGGTTTCTTTCTTTTTTTTTAAAATTTTTCGGGTACAATTACAACAGCACCCTACAAGGGCTTTCCATACGTCAAGATTGGTACAGACTTAAAGCATTGTGTGCAGACATCGAACATTTTCGTGCAGATATAAAGCCCCATGCGATACCGAAAAACTGTGTACATACACAAACATTTGTGTGCAGCCCTTATTAAAAATTGCGTGTAGTTTTTTCCCAAAAACCCACTATTGAAAATTTAAAAACATGCGGTGCGACGTTAAAACACTGTTTTCCCGCCCATCAAACACTGCGTACAATCACCCAAAAAATTTGTCCCAGCATAAAAACATTGTGTCCTTCTTTTATATCCAGTACTGTGCTGATGTCAAACTCTGGGGAAAAAACGTAAAAACATTCCGGCAGACATTTAAAACTGTTACTGGCAAAATACAAAAATCAAACATTGTTGCAGAGATATCCAGCACTGTTCACAGACATCCCAAAATGGGTATAAACAAACAAACATCCCGTGCAGATGTCAAACCCATTGCATTTATGTTTTGACTCGAACCTTGTATAACATCAGACATCGCGTATAGACATCAAAAAACTATGTTTAGAAATAAACACGTGTGCAAAATATTTAAAAAACTGTATGTAGACATCGAACGTAGGGGTGTTGACATTTAAACACTGTTTTAAAAGACATCAACCATTTTTGCACAGAATCGAACACCGTTCAGACTCAAACATTAGGGCCCAAAATCCAGACTTTAAACCCTGTGTGTAGACAGATACTGTTGCAACTCTTCAAACAAAACCCGACGTTTTGATCATGCTTTGGGCACCGACTTTTCCCAAATGTGCATATGGGAAAATATGGGCTTTCAGGGTTTTTGTTTGGGGAATTTGGCAGCACGCCGGGGCGGCCAAGAAAGCAAAGGGGCCCCCGCACGTGCGCGCACAGAGAGAGAAAGAGAGGGGAGAGAGAAGGGAGGGAAGAGAGGGGGGGGGGGGGGGGAAAAGGGGGAATGTACAGACAGCCCGACAGGCCGACAGGAAAAAAAGACAAGACCGATCCACGACTAAAGGCGACAGGGAGACGGACAGAGGGCAAGGGGCGGAGAAAAAGAAGCGAGACAGAGAGACAGGGGGAGATTCACCAAACAAATCAGGCCAGTTGACCTTTTTTGATGAGCGATATTTTTCCCCCAAACATTGCAGCCCGGAAACTTTTATTTCAGCTTGATAAAAAAAACGAAGAAGCAAAGAAGGGGCAGAGAAGAAAAGAAAATAGGGTTTAGAAGAGGGGAAAGAAAAGGAAAAAAAAAAAACAAAGGAAAAAAATTGAAAAGGAAAAAAAATTTTTTTTTAAGGGGGGAGGACAGAAGAAAAGAAGAAAGAAAAAAAAGACACCATTTTTACTTTTATTTAACCCAAAAATTTTTTCAGAAAGCATGGGGAATAGCCCCAACCCCCCCCCCCCCCCCCCCCCCCCCCCCCCCCCCCCCCCCCCCCCCCCCCCCCCCCCCCCCTACACACAAATTTTTTGCACACACTTTTGCCAAAAGGGGCACACACGACACTCACCCCAGGGGACACATACACACACACACACACACCACCCCAACACACACACACACAAAACACACACACACCACACACACAAAATTCCCACACACACAAAACAAAACACAAACATAAAACAACACGCACAAGGACCACACATACCACACCGTTCACCCAACCACACACACACACTCAACACAACACCACAACAACACACAAAACGCCGCACGCACGCACGCACCACCACGCAGCACGCACGCACGCGCGCGCGCGCGCGCACAACCAAAACACACCACCACACTCACACACACACCCACACAACACACCAGTGGGGAAAGAGAGAGGGGAAAAGAGAGAAGGGGAGAGAGGGGAAAAGAGAGGGAAAAGAGAGGAAAGAGAAACGACAACAGACAACCCCGAATGACTTTCGGACAGAAAAGACCATAGGGCAACACAAGAGATTGGGGGGGGGGGGGGGGGAAGGGAAAAGGGCTGCAAACAATTACCCAAGGTGGAAAACCCGTTAACCCCCTTTTTGCAGGGCCCGTAGCAAACCCCCCCCCCCCCCCCCACACCCCAAAACCCCCTTCCCGCCCCCCGCCCCCGGCCCCCCCTCTCTCTCTCTCTCCTTTTCCCTTTTCTCCCTCTCTCTCTTCTCTCTCTCTCTCCCCTCCTTTTCTCTCTCCTTCCCCTCAAACTTCTGTTCTGAGCCAAAGGGAAAAAAGAAGAGCATTTTTTTATCAGGGCCCCGTGTTTTGGGTGGCGGAAATTTTCCCCCGCCCCACTAGCATCTTGGGTTGTTATGGGCAGGGGAAAAAGACGGGCCCCAGTCCATCTCCCCACCCTCCTGACTCCTTCCCCCTGCAGTTGAGCCAGGGGGGCAGGGGTGGGGGGGGGGGAGGGGAAGGGGGGGAAAGAGAAACCCCCCCAAAAGAAAGGGTCCCGAGAGGCAAGGGGGAAAAAAAAAGGAATCAGGAAGGGAATTTTTTTAACCCGTGTGTTTTTGCACCTGGGGCACGGTTGCTGCTTTTTTCTTAGCTAAAGATTCCAGCACGTTTGAATGAAGGGGCGATGAGAGATGCACCGACGTCATTAGGTCAATGGGGTGCACAGATAGCTGGCTGTTCAACCGTTCTTGAAGTTTTACGGGATTTTCATTCTTCTTTCACTGGTTTTGTCAGCTGTTCCACTGTGAAGCTTGTTGACCTTTTTTCTCTTTTGTTCCTTATGTGTATAAGGAATACAGGCTTAAAACGTTCCGCGTCTGAGCGGATTTCCGCGATTTCGGTTTGTCAAAAAAAAAAAAAAAAAAAAAAAAAAACCGAAAGGAGCAAGGCATCCGTGATCGGCTTGCAAGTTATAGCCCCTGATTTTTCTTGGACAAAGCTTCCGGCCAGACTTCCGGAAAAAACAAAATGGCGGAGCGCGAAGACATTGTTCATGCGGGTCAATCTTTTGACGACGTTGCAATTAAAAACAAGTGGAAAATGGGAGTGGACACTTCAGAAAGTTGACGAAGAAGTCATTAGAGACTTTCTTCGCAAAGTTGCTGCACCAGGTTTAGCTTGGTGCAAACTGTGCTCAAGGAATGTGTTACGGTGGTCGCGGGAAGAAAGCTCTCGAGATCACATTCGTTCAGCGAAGCACGCGTCGAACGTCAAGGCACTGAGTGGAACTACAACTCTGCCAGGTTTGTTTGCAACATTTTAGTGTTTTTTCCCAGCCCTCCCTCCCACCCCCCCCCCCCCCCCCTCCATTGCCTTTTTTTTCTGCATGAAGGAAACTCAAGATCTCTCTCTCTCTCTCTCTTTTCTCTCTCTCTCTCTCTCTCTCTCTCTCAGTCTGTGCTTGTCATTGCCATGTCTATATTATTTTCTTGTTTCTTTTTTTATCCATTCTATTTACTTTTTTTTTTAAAATCTGATGTGCTTTATGTAGATTAGCAAGGACAGATTAGATTGTAAGACTAGGCAAGCCTAAAATCTCCATCCTTGATTAAGGAACGTTTTGAATCTGAATGTAGTGAATCTGAATTTCTCTCTCTCTTTTGTAAGTCTTACTAGTCTTAGTCTTATTCCTCTTCACCCCTCCATCCAACTCAATTTGTACCATCCTTTTTTTAAGTAGTGGGGATATACATCATATACACCCCCCCCCCCCCCCCCAAAAAAAAAAAAAAAAAAAAAAAAAGTTAAAAGGAAAGGAATTTGCAGGGGACACATGTCATATATTGATGCAGTTGTTTATTTCTTCTGTCTTCTTTGCATTACTGATTAGTAATAACCTGTGATTTTTAAAAGTTTTTGTTCGCAGGTCCATGTCTATGTTGTAGGGATTACTTTTAATGACTAAATAAGTTACCTCTTAAGTCAACTTATTTTCTTTTGATTCCCTCCTGTCCCCACCCCACCCCCTGTTTTCCCTTTCTCCTCCCCCCTCTCCCTTTAACAGGTTTTAACTTAGCTTGTGAAATCATTTACAGGTCAGCCTTTGGAAAAAGAGCACTATGGACTACAACCAGTGCTTCAAGTCCATGCACGAAACGAAGACAAGCTGTCACCACTGACTCCTCTTGCAGACAGGACGAAAATGCTGAAGCAATGGTATGACAAAGAATGGCAAAAATACTTACAGATTTACACAGGCACGAAAACACACATACACACACACACACACACACACACACCACACACACACACACACACACACAGTTTCGGGGAAAATTGAAAAGGATTAAAAAAAAAAAGAAAGAATAGAAAAGCGCAAAAAACCCATGGGAAAATATTTTCAGATATGTTTACACATGGTATAGCCGGGTACACACGCGTACACACACACACACACACACACACACACAGTACACACACACACACACACACGCACACGTATACACACACACACACACACACTAAAATACACAAATCTCTCTCTCTCTCTCTCTCTTTTCCCTCTCTCTCCTCTCTTTCTCTCTCTCTCTCTCTCTCTCTCTCTCCTCTCTCTCTCTCTCTCTCTTTCTCTCAAGTGAGTTCATATAATACTAATGCACAGTCATGCAACAGCATATTTAACAGATATATATCCTATTCTTTGTTTCAGTTGATCAGCTTTGTTGCTGAAACAACTTGTCTTCAATACTGTGCCAAAGCGGGTGGAGCTGGTCAAGGCCCTTGCCAACGACAAAGCAGCCATGAACAACATGGCAGTCTCAAACACAACTGCATCCTATAAGCTGAAATTTGGTGTTGCTGAAACTTTTCGTCACGAACTTGTTAGTGAACTGAAGGAGGCCCCTTTCTCTCTAAACATTGATGAGGCGATGAACTCCAACAACGAGAAGGTTTTAACTGTACTTGTCAGCCATTTTTCCAAAAGGCAGCAGATGGTTGTAGTTAATCATCATTCATCATATTCTGTCACTCGAGTTACAAGTGAAAATCTATTTGAGAAATTGGGAAAAAACTTTTACAAACTTTGATTTACCTTTGGACAAATCTTGTGTCGGGGATGATGGATTCATGCAGGGTTATGAGAGGTGAGAAAGCTGGTCTGGAGGCACTGATCAGGCGAAGAAAAGCCCCCCATCTCTTGGTTTAACTTCAAAATTTGGTTGACTTACACTATGTGCTGATTCCACAAGTTTATCTCCATTATCAAAATTTGGATATTGTGACTTTCAAAATGTGCTGATTCCACAAGTTGATCCCTGTTATATGAGACTGAACTGTAAAGTTTTTTGATGCAGTTCTTGACTTTGTGTGCTCCACTTCAAACTTTATTGTGTGATCTTTTAAACCTGAAAAGTGAAACTTATTGAGCTACCCCAGAAAGTGAGATTTCATCCAAAGACTATAGTTGGTGAACACCTGTAAAACACTCAAGTTAAAGGGTGAGTGTTCATTTTATTATTTTTTTTAACCCCATCTCCCCTTTTCCCCCAAAAATATCTTCCTGTAATAATTATGTGTTTACAGCAATTTTTATGCATAATAACTCTTGAAATTATGTCCAGAAAGCGCGAAATGGCATAGATTTACACTCGGTTTTTAAAAAAATTTCCCGGGGGAGCATGCCCCCGGACCCCCCTAGTTTCAGTGGTTTTTTCCTCCTCCTGTTTTAAGCCCTGGGAATAGCTAGAGACGTTCAGAATCTCCTCTCTCTCTCTCTCTCTGCTCTCTCTCTCTCTCTCTCTCTCTCCTCTCTCTCTCTCTCTCTCTCTCTCTCTCTCTCCTCTCTCTCCTCTCCTCTCTTCCTCTCTTCTTTGTAATGTATGCATTCTAGTTCCTTATGAGGAATTCCAGATACCAATAATGAGAAAAGACTAACTCAGAATTCACGCTCAGAATCCAAGCATATTAATTAATTTAATTAACCAGGGTTGCACATTCAAAGTCACTGGACATGACAGACGATTGTGCCAAACAGTTGTTCGCCTTTGTTAGCGTGACTATGACACATATAATGCAGTGAGGCTGTTACATAGTATAAATCCAGATATTTTGATGGGAGGTTTTGTTTGTTGGATTGGTTGGGGTTTTGGTTTCACGTTTTTTTTTTTTTTTGCTTAATGTTGAGTTTTAGGAGAGAGAGAGAGAGAGAAGAGAGGAGAGGAGAGAGAGAGAGAGAGAGAGAGAGAGAGAGAGAGAGAGAGAGAGAGAGAGAGAGAGAGAGAGAGAGAGAGAGGGAGAGAGAGGAGGGAGAGAGAGAGAAGAAAAGAATGAAGCAGAAAAACAAACAGACTAGAGTGAGGCAGACACGTAGAAGCAGATTGTCTGCAAATCTTCTGTTGCCTGTTTTAACCTTTCAGCAGTCAGGATTTCACCTCCCCTCTCTCTCTCTCTCTTTTACCAGCTGTGTCTGTCTGTATCTTTCTGTCTGTCTCTCCCTCCTCCTCCTCTACACCACACCTACCCCCCCCCCCCCCCCCACACTTCCTGACTTAATGCCTTTTCTTCTCCAGTCAGCACAGATAAGAGAGAAAGAAGAGCATCTTGTTGTCAAGTCCTCTGCTGTGCCCCACTGTCGGTCTTCCCTTTCTCGTTATCTTGTTGCTGACAGAGAATGGCGACCACAGACCCCTTAACCCCACCTCCCCCCTGCGTACCACAGCCGTGCCAACCCACACCAGACTGCAATCTCGTGTCAGCAGAATAGGGTTGGAAGAAGGGGGGGGGGGGGGGGGGGGGGGTCAGAAGAAGCGGTCAGGGATTAAAGGGCAAGGGACAATGAAAAGCTGCCCAGAGGAAGATTAAGAAGTGGCGTCTGTCCCCTTCGCTCCTGGACACGGCTTCTGCCTTCTGTCCGTGTCCCTTTGGACTTGTGGGCTCACCTGGACCGAGCATGGATGGATGATGATGGATGTGCCGACAACTCAGCCTTTTCATCTTGTCCAGCAGGTATCCAGGATTTCATTCTTACTCCGTTTGGTCTGCTGCACATCTGTGAAACTTGTTGAAGCTTTTTGCTCCTTGGATTTTATAGTAAAATTGCCCTAAGGCATTCCCTGTTTGGTCTTATATACTTCTTTAGGTAATACGTGCAATGTTATTCTTTATGAACTCACTGCCACAACATGAAGGCTATGGATGCATACTGTCAGTTTTGAAATACCTGTAGACTGTGCATGCCAAAATACATTCCCATGCTCTCCTTCTCGCCCCCCCCCCCCCCTCCCCGCTTCCCCCTCGAGATTCGCAGCAAGACTGTAAGCGTGATGGACTGCATCAAATGTTTGACAAACAGTCATGGTGAACACTTGAACTGTTTCGAATCAAGCCAGAACAATCCATCAAAGTGAGTTTTTTTTTAAAACCTGTAATTAAGGATAAACGAAGTAGTCAGCCAAATCTTGGCATTACCTTCTCTTGAATACGAGAATCCGGTCAGTTGATTTATTACATGATAGTAAATCGCTGATTAGTGCCTTGCACATACTTGTCAGGCAAACTACCTGGCGCAGGCGAAGGTCTCTGTGGGAAGGCAATTCTCTGCTCCAGGTAGTTGCTGGCTGCTTTGTGTATAAACAGGGTTAGCTGCTGGGAATTTCCGGATGTGGGCATGCGCAAAACCCCTCCCCAAAAAACATTCTGCCATCAACTTCCGCAAGCAAGCGTTGGAAAATAAAACACATGAGAAAGACCAACTGTTCTTCACAGGATATTGGGTTAATGGTGAAAGAAGGTACTGCCAGCAGAGATATGATTCAATGCACACCTTGCCTCCTGTCTGTCCTATCAGTGCTCACAGTCTGTCTGTCTGCCTGTCTGTCTGTCTGTCTATTTGTCTGTCTGTCTGTCTGTCTGTCTGTCTGTCTGTCTCTCTCTCTCTCTCTCTCTCTCTCTCTCTCTCTCTCTCTCTCTCTCTCTCTTGTTTTCTTTTCTGCACTACCTTCCCTTACCTTTCCTTCCTGCTGTATGTTGTGACTTGAAGATGTTTTCAGACTGATGTAAAATACCTGTGTGTCATCACCGGACCAACACCATCCTTCAGGTTCATTTTCCCATGGAGTCACATTTCTTGTTCAGCCACGTAGGTTCCCATCCCCTTGTAGCAGCGAAGAGTGTAACGTTTTCGTTTGCTTAATTGAGAAAGGATATCCAGGCCAAAATGCACGATTAGCTTGTGTATTGGCTTTTGATGCATGAAATGTTAGTGTTCCATAACCCTTTTGTTTCTTTTTGTTTTGTTTTGTTCGGAACGTAGTAACCTTGTTGATTTAGGATGGTGATCTTTCAACGATTGATCGGAATTTGACTCAGAATCTTGTTAGTGATGCTTTGTTGAAAACAGTCTAACTGTATGTCACCAGGAACGTCCAAAGAATTAATGCAGTCATACACAGTGCCGTTTCAAGCAGCCATCGCTCTATGTAAATTCGTGTACAGGCATGGCCATTTTGAATTGGAGTTAACTTTTTCGAATTGCCTCATGTTCCACACGAGGGGGTTCATAAGGTTACCCGGTAGGTGGAGGATGGGTGGAGGAGGTGATCCCATGGCCACCAGCTGCAAAACTCCTTCATGTATACGGTTGTCGAGTCATTTACTTTCTTCTTTCTTTCTGCGTACGCAGGCTGATACTCCTGCGGACACTCCCTGTATAGCCAGGCAGTGGAGTTTTGTGTGTATGACCCTTTTTTATCCCGCCATTAAGGCAGCCATACTCCATCTTCGGGGAAGGTGCATGCTATGTGTC
>CM031603.1:83998612-84008612 GCA_018398815.1 Conus ventricosus
AGAAACCGAGACAGAGAGACAGAAAGAGAAAGATTGATTCATTGACTGACTGCTTAAGGTTTTTTTTTGCAAGCAATCAATCCCCTCAGCCGCTAGTCAACCTCTCACAAGTCACCAGTCCGCCTTCCTCTTACCAATCCAGGCGAACGTCTTTGTTTTCAGCAGTGCGCAGGGAAGGTGGTTTTGTCCACATCAGATCCTCAGGCAGTTCGTCTCTCCTGCTCAGGGTCACGTGATCTCAGGGGAGGTCTTCCTCAGTCCCACCCGCCACAGCCAGCACCGACTCCAGCATCAGACTGCGATGCCAGAGGCCGGAGGAATAGGGTTGGGAGGCACAGACTTAGATCAATTTATAGCTCCGTGGTTGGGAGGGGAGACATGGGAGGGGGGGGGGGGGTCTGGGATGAGCAAGGAAGTGAATGGGTAAAGGGGTAAGGGAGTGGGGGGAAGGGGGGAGATGAGGGAAAGGTAAATGAAAAGGTGTGTCAGTTTGCACACCTGAACACTACTGCTTCCTCCTCTTCTCCCTCCGTCTGAAGACTTCCAGCACAGTTCTGTAAGGTATCACAGGACGATGATGGATGCACAACGCAGGTGCGCGCATAGAGCCTGTTCTTGAAGGATTCCAGGGTATTGTCTTTCTCTGATGCTGTCAGATAAACATTTGTAATACTCGTTGAGGCCTGTACCTTAGTCCGTTGTAAAAATATATGCAGGCATTTCCTCGGTGTTTCTGTTTTCAATGACGCTCTTCTTCTTCTTTCCATAAGGTTTGGTTTCGTGTTCTTCAAGTGGTGCCTCGGTCATGCCAAGAAATCCAGAAAATCCTGCTCTTAGTCACAGAAAAGTGAGAGATGACTAATGTGAGCAAGCGCTCCTTAATTGCATTGCCATTTAGACTTCACCGACGTACCTGTATCAGGAAAGTTATTATACATATTTGAACTTGTGCACGTTACATTGGTTTGTGTACTCTTATGTTTTATCAGTTTGTGTTATTCGACTGGCAGAGAGAGAGAGAGAGAGAGAGAGAGAGAGAGAGAGAGAGAGAGAGAGAGAGAGAGAGGAGAGAGAGAGAGAGAGAGAGAGAGAGAGAGACAGACAGACAGAGAGAGAGAGAGAGAGACAGACCAGACAGAGAGACAAGAAAGAGAAGAGAGAGACAGACAGAGAACAGAGAGAAGGAGGGGGGGAGAGAGAGAGAGAGAAGAGAGACAGAACAGACTGATTGAGGAACAATTCCTGGGATGGCCATAAAACTTTTTGGGCAACCAAACATTCGAATATTCCCTCTTTCCATCTGAATGCCTTTTCACGCCAGGAACAAGCCCAGCAACGGGGCCACGAGGCTTCCCTTTAGTATGGCAAATCCCTCCTTCTATTTTCCCTAGAAAGAAGAGAGAGAGAGAGAGAGAGACAGGAGAGAGAGAAGAGGAGGGAGGGAGGGAGAGAGACAGACAGACAGACAGACAGAAACAGACACAGAGAAGAGAGAGAGAGAAGGAGAGAGACCAGACAGAAGACAGACAAAAGGGGACAAAAAGACAGACAAAGACAGAAAGCCCGACAGAGAGGAAGCAAAAACTGTCGACTGGTAAAATTTTCCCCGGCGGTGGCCATTAATTTTTCAGCATTTAAAACAATTCAAACCCCCTCTTCCCATCCATCTTGAGCGTCTTTTAAACCGGAACAGAAATAGCATGTGTTATGATTTCCCCTCTGGAGGGAGAGGGAGGGGGGAAAGGAGTGGGGGGTGGAGGATGAGAGAGAAAAGGATAGAAAACGATTCCCGGGCTGGCCCCCTAAATAAAACCTTTCACTTAACATTGACCTCTCGCTCTCATCTGATGCTTTTGTCGGCCAATCAGCACCCTCTTTTGAGGTTTCTGCACGGGCTCTGCCCCCCCCTGGGCAGAGAGAAGAGAGAGAGAGAGGGAAGCCAAAAAAAAGAGGGGAGGAAAAGAAAACTCAACTCAAAACTTTTTACTCAAAAGAGATTAGCACCTTATTCCAACTGTCCTTGCTATTCTACAAAAATCAACAAACACACTCCATTTAAATCAAAACACAAAATACCCCACCATTTTCAAAAAACCCCCCCCCCCCAAAAAAAAACCCCCAACCCCCCCCCCCCCCCCCCCCCCCCCCCCCCCCCCCCCCCCCCCCCCCCCCCCCCCCCCCCCCCCCCCCCCCCCCCCCCCCCACACACATATAATATATATAAATATATAGCAATGATGTTAAAAAGGAAGGTTAAACTCAAGTAAACTCGACAAATTTGTTCAGCGGCGTTGCGCCGCTATATATAAAAATATATATATATTTATACACATTTCATTAGCTAATATGAGGCAGCATAAAATAGGGCGTTGGACATGATCAAAAGGTTAGATTTATTGTTGAAAGTAATGTTTAAGTATTGCTGATTTGAAGGACGGCGTGATTGACATGTTTGGAGACGGAGGAAGAAAAGTTTCCACACAGAGGCCAAAATGCAAACTAGATTTGAACAAATCAAGCGGAAACGTGGTAAAATGTAATTATTTGAACTTCGCGTTGTTGCCATTTGGATAAACTAAAGCAAGAATAATTTTGGGCGCCATGTTTGCATGGACTTAAACATGTATGCCTTATTATAGGTTAAATTGGCTCTGCAGTGGTAACATCATTAGTTTTGCGAATTTGCCCGTGGTTGATAGAAACTTGTCGGGAGAATCAGCTTAATTCCCCGTCTTGCATAGAGTTGATCTTTTTTATGTGATTTTCACCGGCACCACTCCAACAGTGGGACGCATAGTTGATGTGAGAAAGGCAATGGGCTTCAAAAAATAATTTCCGGATGTGTGGTTCAACCTAATAACTGAGTTTATTGAGTAAAAACAAATTGCGAGCCAACTGTTTGCAAACATGATTTATATTGATTGCCCTTTAAAATTATCATCAATGATCACGCCTAAGACACGGGGTACGGTAACCTGCTCGATCAAGGTTTCACTCATTTTTTTGGCTCAACATAAGATGCTGTCGTTGATTTCTGTCTCGATGCTAGGACCATACATTTGTTTTGTGCGGATTAAGGACCAATTCGGTTTCGGTTGCACCATTCTAAGACATCTTTATACTTTGTTGTAACGATATTTGTACAGACAAAATGTTTGTATCACTACAGTGAAGAGAACTATCGTCAGCGAACGATCACAGATGACATCATTGTGAGATATGTGCATCGGTGGTCATTTATAAAATTCAGAAGAGAAGAGGTCCAAGGGCAGAGCCTTGTGGAACGCCACAGCTCACTATTCCTTCAGAGGAATAAGTACCGTTTAAGTAAACACGCTGAGTCCTGTTTTCAAGATATGACTAAAAGAAGGTGACTACTGCCGGATTATGTGCATATGCTTTATTTTGTTTAATAATATGTTGTGGTCTACAAGATCAAAGGCTTTCTTAAAATCGAGGAAACAGTTCCAGTGAGTTTTTTTTCGTTAATGGCTGATAGCCATGTATCACAGAGGCGTGTTAAGGCCTTTTGGCATGAGTGATTTCGACGAAAGCCTGACTGAAATGGGTGGAACAATTGTGATGTTCCATATGTTTAGTTAGGTGTTTGTGAACATGCATCTCAAGAGGTTTCGATACAACGGAAAAAAAGAGTATTTTGGGCTAAAATTGTTTAAACGGTGGATCTCTTGATTTGGGTAAGGGAATGACTTTTGCTGGGTTTTTTAGACCACATGGGAAGACATTCTGATCATACATAAATTATAAACATACGTAAGGGTATCAACAATATAAGGTAGAGCAAGCTTGAGTATAGAAGCATTTAAGTTATCTGGACCCATTGCTTTTTTTATTTTTAAGTTTTGAAATTAAGGAACCAACTTCATTAATAGCAAGCAAGGGGATGCTAAATGAATCTCTAGTATTTAATCGTTCTTGACCAAAAAGATTGGGAGAACAGCTGGAGTCTCATATCGATTAAAGAATGTGACACTGGTAGCCGTTTGTACTGATTCAGTTACCCGAGGAAATGAAATTTTTGAAAGTGTTAGCAGACCACTAGTGCAGTATTTTTCTGATTTCTTTCTCGACTTGTCAGTTATTTCATTAACAGCACGCCATATACTGATGCATGGGTAAACCATTTATCCCGGGGAAAAGGCCGGAGGACGTCGGGAAAAACCGGGGGACACTGGGAAAGACCAAAAACCAAGGGCTCTGTGGGCTGGCCCCCCCACAAATTTCCTTAAACATGTGGCTACTAAAAATAAAAGGGAAAAAATGCTCCCCGGGTTCACCGAAAGGGGGAGGAAATGATGAATCCATCGGTGCTCAACCAATCACGACTGCAAATCCCAAACGGACTTGAACATGGATCAAATGGAAAAATCCATGTGTCTGTGGAAAGCGTTTTTGCTACCACCCGTGGCATGAAGATCCACAGAACAAAGATGGGATGTGTGAAGACCCATCTAATGAGCAGCAGCGCACTGCATCAGCAGATAAGACGTCGGAAGACCAAGGCCAGGATTTAAACCACAGTGCCAAGGACTCCACGCTGTTGGTTCGGATGAGGAATTTGCACAGCCCTCGATGCCCGGCGCCTGAAACTCAACTGCCCGAGCAAACGAAACTGAAGATTGGGAGAAACTGGATGCAAAAATCGTCCAAAGACTCGATGCACTGATAGGGAAAAGCACCCTGGAACACAAACTAGCCAATATGGGGACATTGTGTATGCCATGTAGAGACGCCTATGGAGTAAAACTACCCAAAGAGAAAACACCTCCAAAGAAATCCAAAAGCCAAGAAAAGATGGACAAGATCAGAGTCCAAAAGAAAAACCTCAAGAAGAAAATGAAGACCGCCTGCCAGCTGAAAACAAGGCTGGAAAAACTGTGGGAAGACCTGAAAGAAAAACACAGCGCCCTCAGCAAAGCGGAATTGCGAGGAAGAGGAAGAGCAAAAGAAAAAGACACAAGAGCGCTTCTTCAGAGACCCCTTCCAGTTTGCCAAAACACTGTTTGAGCAGCCAAAATCTGGACCCTAAGTGTGGACAAAGGATTTCTTGAGCAGCATCTGAGGAAAAATACTCTGACCACAGAGCAAAGCACCACTCGAATTCAAGGTCTGGTATGGCCAACCAACCCTGAGGAACAGTTCAATGGCAAGCCCCAACGTTGGCGGAAATCAAGAAAGGTGGTCGACAAAGCAGAGCCAAATCATCACCAGGGCCAAACGGAATACCTTACCAGCTTTAAAAGAAATGTCCAAGGTGCTGGGAGTGGCTCCACAGGCTGCTGCGATCGGTTTGGGAGAAACCAGAAGATCAGCGGCCAGTGGAGACGGCAGATGGTGTGTACATCCCCAAAGAGCAAAACTCCAATTTGACATCAGCCAGTTCAGGCCAATATCACTACTGAACGTCGAAGGGAAAATCTTCTTCTCTGTCATGGCAGCAAGGCTGACCAAGTACCTGATGGAAAAAAGTATTTGGATGTGTCAGTCCAGAAAGGTGGCATCCAGGCGTGGCTGGCGTGTAGAACACGCCACAATGATCTGGGACGCAAATCCAAAAGCAAAAACAGAAAAGAGAGACCTGGACGTAGTGTGGCTTGACTGGCAAACGCATATGGATCGGCCCCATGAGATGATACAGTTGGCTCTTGAGATGTACCATGTCCCAAAGAACACCCGCGCATGCTCAAGAAGTACTTCAATGGCTTCT
This sequence comes from Conus ventricosus, assembly GCA_018398815.1. Taxonomy (NCBI): domain Eukaryota; kingdom Metazoa; phylum Mollusca; class Gastropoda; order Neogastropoda; family Conidae; genus Conus; species Conus ventricosus. The sequence continues at coordinate 84,004,341 of CM031603.1, forward strand.
AAATGGGGTTTTCTCTACCAAGGAGTATACAACTGATTGGATCAACTTGGAAGTGGGCATTGCAATGGGCTGTGCAATTTCCCGATACTTTTCGTGCTGGCAATGGAACTCATCTTGAAAGCGCAACAAACAACGCGAGACAAACAGACCTTGGCGATGGATACAAGATGCCTCCTCTCAAGGCCTTCATGGATGACACTACAGTGTTTTTCATCCAGAGAAGACGAGACACGTCATGTGCTGGAGAGGCTGGACGACATAGTTGCCTCATCCAGAATGAAGTTCAAGCCAAAGAAATCACGGAGTCTCTCATGAGGAAAGGAAAAGGGGGCCCGAATCTGTGGTCTTCAGTGTTGCCAACCAGGCCAAATTCCAACAGTCACAGAAGAAACCAGTCAAGACCCTTGGAAGATGGTATGATGATACGCTAAAAGAACACAAAGAGCAAAAGAAACCAAGCAGATGGGGGAAAAAGAAGGCTTGGAGACCTTTGGGACCAGTGGGGGAAATCCCTGGCAAATACAGGTTGGTGTCTGCAGTTCATGCTGTTCCCAAAGGCTCCTATGGCCTCTGATGATATACGACATCTGCACCAGCACAGTGGAGGCAATGGAAGCCAAAATCAACAAGTTCACAAGGAAATGGCTTGGTGTCCCACCCTGTCTGACTGACATCGCGCTGTACTGTCGCCAAGCAAAGCTCAAACTACCACTGAAATCCATCCTGGGGGAAATACAAAGCAGGGAAGATCAGACTTCAAAGCATGCTGGAGGACTCAGGGACAAGGTGGTAGAAAAGCAATCAAGCCCCAGCTGAAGACAGGCAGAAAATGGAAAGTTAAAGAGGCGATGGATTTGCAAAAGAAAGTCTCAAGATCAGAGAAATAACAGGACACCCCACAGACCAACAGACAAGGACTGGGGGTGACCAAAACTGAATGGTGGTCAAAGGCCAAAGGAAAGCCAAAAGAGACATGCGTTTCAGGAGATGAAAAGAAAAGACCAAAAAAGACTCCAAAAAGCAGTCCAGCAGAGCCAGCAAGGGCAATGGACAACGTGGAGAATGCACTCCAAAGAAGTCTAACTTGGAATGACATTTGGCCACACGGCCCTCTCAGGATCAGCTTCATTCTCAGATCTGCTATGACCTTCTGCCCTCAAATGCAAACTGGTGAAGTGGGGGAAAACAGACGATCCCGCATGCCCCTCTGCCATGAAAAACAAACAGTGGAGCATGTTCTAGCTCATGTAAAATAGGCCCTGGCTCAAGGAAGGTACCATGGAGGGACAACCAAGTGCTCAAAGAAATTGTAACAAGTAGTCTGGGCTAGTACCAAAACACACAAAAGGGAGAATCAGGACTCCAAAAGCACCCGCAACATTCTTCACGGCAGGAGGCAGCAAATCATGGCCAAGAACAACAGTCCACTCGAAACATGCAGGCAGAGTCTGTTGGATTGGGGGAGATGACTGGGAGTGCACTGCAGACTCCCAGAATGTAAGAGTCACCCAGAGATATCAGCAAGAGTGGCATGAGACCAGACATAGTAGTCCACTCCTAAGTCAAACCAAGCAGCTGATCATGATCGAGCTCACGGTGCCATATGTGAACAGATGGAGGAGCTCAAAAACTACAAGACTGAAAAGTATGCTGATTGGCAAAAAAGCCTGAGGAGAGAAGGCTATCAGGTCAAAGTCCTCACTGCAGAAATTGGAGCTAGGGGTTTGTAGGAACGTCTGCGTACAGCCTATGAAACAGCTCTCAGTTGCAGGGAAGGAAAAATCCAGAGCCCTGAAAGCAATGGCAGAAGCGGCAGAGAGGTGTTCAGCTGGATTGGTCAAGGGAGGAACAAAAGTTAACTTCATAAGGGTTAATTTCCCTACAAATATAGGTTTTCCTGTGGCTCAGTGGTTAAAAGCGCGAGTCATTAAGTAGAAAATGAGAATGTCCAGAGGGTCATGGGTTCGAACCCGCCATGTCGTCCCAAGATGGGGAAAAAAAAAAAGGGGCAGCAGAGGGACATCCGGAATATGAACCGGGTTGGGGGGCCCCAACCCCCTAGAGTGCAGGAGATAAAGGCCCGAAACACTTGCTTGAAAAGGGGGGTTCTTCCCGGGGGACTCTCTGCGGCCACGCTCTCCACGAGTTTCTTTCTACTGTATCCTGTTTGGCGTTTATCAGTTTTTCCCAAAATGCTCAGATTTTGATTTTCCAACGAGGAGAGAGAGAGGAGAGAGAGAGAGAGAGAGGAGAGGGGAGAGAGAGAGACTGCGAAAATAGAGAGAGAGACACCAGTCAGACGGGACAGACAAACAGACGAGAGGAATGCAAATAGATGTTCTGACTTGATACAATTCCTCGGCTGGCAATTAATTTTTCAGCAGTTAACACTCGACCCCCCTCTCCCATTCCATCTGAGCGTCTTTTCTACAGCCGGGAACAAGAAATAGCATCGTGTTATGTGCTCCTTTGTTAGGAGAGAGAGAGAGAGAAGGGGAGAGAGAGGAATGAGAGAGAGGGAGAGAGAGAGAGAGAGAGAGAGAGAGAGAGACATCAGACTTAAAAATGGTGCCAGGCAAAGTGAGGGTTGTCTGGAGGGAAGACGTTTGGGTGAGGGACTTGGGGTTACAAGGAGGGGCGCGAAGGTAAAGGTTAAAACGACAAAAGGGAAGGGGGTCACAGAAAGGTGGAATGAAAGGGTGTGTCAGTGTACACCTGGACACAAAAGATTCATCGTCTCCCTGTCTGTAGGAGTTCCAGCACACCTCTGCCAGGCCTGATGGGATGATGATGGATACACTGGCCAGGTGTGCAGGGAGCTTCCTCTTGGGGGTTCCAGAGTGTCGTCTCTTTCGTCGGTGCTGCCAGATGTACATATGAAACTCATTGAGGCCTTTCTGTTCGTCAGTCCATCAAAAATGTGTGGTGGCTTTTTTTCCGTGTTTCTGTTTCGGTGTTTGCTGGTTTTTTTTTCCTGATGATTTTGCATTTCCTTTTCTTTCTTTATAGGTTGTTAAATGGTCATGACATAAACCATTTACACTTAAAGTCTTTGGAGGTGACAGATCGTTATATTAACAAAGGAGTTCATGAAAATGTACAAAATGTACAGTATCTCCGTCTTTTAAATGTATCCATACCAAAATTGTGCCAGTGCCTGTAACATGTATATCCCGGGATAGTCCCCTTTTTTATCCCGTTATTAAATTGGGAGAGAGAGAGAGAGAGAGTGAAAAGAGAGAGAGAGAGAGAGAGAGAGAGAGAGAGGGGAGAGAGACTCAAGACTCAATGTTTTATTCATAAAGGCCATAGCCCTTAGAAAGGGGATATATACATTTTAAGTCGCCAAAGAGTATTGGTCTTTTAAGTTGTATAAACACTTCTTTCCTTTTAAATGCCTTATATAATAATAGCTAACTTTTTAACGGTACTTTCATTTGGTGATGCCATTAACAACGTTAACTTGAAACAGACAAGGATAGTTAAAATACTTTTGCGGAATGAATTGTTTCTAGATCTCTTAACATTGGGCAAACCAGCACAAAATGAACTTCGTCCTCTTTTGCATTTCGACACAATGGACAGATCAGATTTCTTTCGCATGGCTTTTCTATAGCGAAAGTAATGACTAGCAATATCAGAGACACCGAATCGAAATCTAGTCAGAATGTGTTTGAAATGCTTGTCTATTTTTATTGACATGTAAACTGGTAAACAGCGTAAGTGACTATACGTTCTGTATAATTCAAATCTCTCACTATTTTGTAGGTGCGTGTTCCAATTTTGCCAACTGCAATCAATTAATCTTTCTCGGAACACCTTCATAAAAACATTCATATCACCAACACTTTGGTTGAGCCATACAAAACCAAATCCATATTCACATAGTTTCATTCTAACATTTGTTACCCAGTTTTTCTTACCTCTATTGTCCAATTCTAACAGCATTCTATACGCTTTGCGTGGTAACCTGTGATCTTGCATCTGTAATATTTTTAACCAATATCGAATACATTTTACAACGGAATTCAAATGAATCGGATATCTAGCTGTTTCACCATATACCAGATCATTTGGTGTCTGCAACGACACCCCAAGAAATTTCTTTAGAGCAAACAAATGGATTTTTTCGCAATGTACAACAGCAGCATCCAGACCCCATATTTCAGCTCCAAATTGCACCATCGGCTGACCTTGACAATCAAACAGCTTCAAAAACAAGTTAAGGGAATCGTTATGGAGTAATGATAATTTCTTTAGTATGCACAACAA
>CM031603.1:84023612-84033612 GCA_018398815.1 Conus ventricosus
TGTCAGGCCCTCTGTTATGTCTGTCAGTCCACATGCCGTCCTCTGTCTCCCTGCCTTAGCCAGGATCTAGGAAGAAGGAGGAGCATCTTGTTGTCAGGCCCTCTGTTATGTCTGGCAGTCCACATTGCCGCTCTCTGTCTCCCTGCCTTAGCCAGGAAGAAGGAGGAGCAGCTTGTTGTCAGGCCCTCTGTTATGTTGGCAGTCCACATGCCGCTCTCTGTCTCCCTGCCTTAGCCAGGAAGAAGGAGGAGCAGCTTGTTGTCAGGCCCTCTGTTATGTCTGTCAGTCCACATGCCGCCCTCTGTCTCCCTGCCTTAGCCAGGAAGAAAGAGAAGCATCTTGTTATCAGGCCCTCTGTTATGTCTGGCAGCACACCTTCCTCGCTCAGCATCCTGTTGTCTGCAACGGATGACGGCCACAGACCACCTGCCACAATAATGGCATCAGACTCGCATCAGACATCAGCCTGGAAAGAAAGAAATAGGGTTGGAGGAAGCAGAAGACGTAGAGGAAGGGGTGGAGCTGAATTCAATTGAGAAAGATAAGAGGGATCAGAGAAAGGTCAAAAGAACCGCACAGGAAAGAGAAGTAGTCAGATAAAAAGGAATGAGAGAAAGGTAAAAAATATCGCACGTTGACACGGCTATCGTGTTTCGCCTCCACCCGTGCGACCTCTGCCAGGTATAATTTAGGATGATGGATGGGCAGACGTGCTGTGCAGAGTCCTGGAGATCCAGGGGTTTGACGTATCCTTGGAGATGCCAGGTTTACATATGTGAACATCATTGAGGCCTTTTTGTCGGCAGATGTACAGCACATAGTGTCAGCCATTCTCTCTCTCTCTCTCTCTCTCTCTCTCTCTCTCTCTCTCTCTCTCTCTCTCTCTCTCTCTCTCTCGCTCGCTCGCTCTCTCTCGCGCTCTCTCTCTCTCTTTCTCTCTCTCTCTCGCTCGCTCTCTCTCTCGCGCGCTCTCTCTCTCTCTCGCTCTCTCTCTCTCTCGCTCGCTCTCTCTCTCTCTCTCTCTCTCTCTCTCTCTCTCTCTCTCTCTCTCTCTCTCTCTCTCTCTCTCTCTCTCGTGTTTCACTTCTGCTATTCTGTGCACAACACATTACATTCTCATCTTCTCTAGGCTGACTTCAAAGTCATGACACAAAGCTCAGAGATCCACTTGCAGAGATTCTGGAATGTGATGGATGATTTATGTTACGGACTAAGACACGCATTCACGGACACATGCAGACACATATGCAAGCACGCACGCATGCATACGCACGCACGCATGCCCACGCACACACAGACACACACACACACACATGAACAAGTTCATCATTGTAATAAGCATACAATCATACCAATCAACCAAGCTGCATTTCAGACAGGCAGATCTCAAATGGAACATTTGGTCAGACTCACAACACATGTAAAGCATCAGTTTGCACGTCGTAAAAACGTACTTGCAACGTTTTTTGATATACGAAAAGCTATGAACAAGTATGGCACAAGCGGCTTTTGTTTAAATTAAAGATATTGGTATTAATGGAAACATGTACAAATATATTCAATGTTTTCTTCATCGTAGGCATATTCAAACCAGAGTAGGAAATACCTATTCTAACCCAAGACCTTTACAAATGGATCCCCAAGGATCGGTAATTTCTCCAATTTTGTTTAATATTTTGATTTCTGATCTACCCAAAGGTCTTTCTAAAGATACAGAGTTAGCTCAATTTGCTGACGATATATGTATATGGAGTAAAGTAACGATGAAAAGAAATACTCCGTTAAGATCACTGAATTATATTAAAATTAAATACCAACACGAACTAAATAAAATCAGTACATTTTTACACGAAAACGGACTATCTCTTTCACCTGAAAAAACGAATTTGATGCTTTTTAATTCTGGAAATGATCCAGATAAGCTTCCAGTTTTCACCTTAGACGACACTATTTTAAACTATGTTAAAAGCGTTAAATTCTTAGGTGTAATCCTAAGTAGTAAACTAACATGGAATACTCACATTGACCATATTTTAAATAAAGCACGAAAAAGTCTGAATTTCCTTAAAATTGTCAGTAAACAATCTTGGGGGCAAGACACTAAAAGTTTAACTGTTTTAGCAACTGCCTTGTACGCTCAAGATTACATATGCTCAGGAAGTATTTTTTAATGCACCTAAACATCTTTTAAATAAACTTCAGAGCACTGATTGCAAAGCCTTCAAAATTGCCTTAGGGGTTCCCACACATACGTCAAACTTAGGGACATACAACGAAGTGGGAGTTCTACCTCTATCTGAAATTAGAAAGGCTTCTACTTTAAAATTCATCTTAAAAAGTTTCTCACAAAAGAATTTTTGCTCAGAAGAGGTATGTTTAGATTCGGAAAAGGATTTTGGAAAACGTGCACAATATATACAATCCACAAAATCTATTTATTCATTTTCCTCATATCTTCTAAAAGATACAAAAATAGATAAAAATAATATCGCCGGAAAACCTACGTTTTCACCCATTCCAAAATGGGTACAATCAAAAGCTTCCTTTGACATTGACTACAATAATTTAACAAAAAAGGATTCTCCCAACATTTTGAGAATTTTGTCTACACTCACTTAGAAAATAAGTACAACCATCACTTAAAATATTCACAGATGGCTCAGTATTGGATGATAATAGCACGGGAGCAGCTTTCATAATTCCTAGCTTAAAAATAGAAAAGTTATTTCATCTTGGTGAAAGTCTGTCTATATATAGCGCAGAATTACTTGCTATATTCAAATCATTGGATTTCATTTTGAATTCCCCATAAATAACAGTCAAATCGTAATATGCGCTGATTCAAAAGCGGCATTGAATGGTATTAAGTCTTCTAATTCATATGTACGATTAGACATGATAACTGAAATTAATCATATAGTACACCTTCTTTCCCAAAAAGGCATTAATATTACTTTTTGTTGGGTGCCTTCTCATTGTGGTATATCGGCAAATGAACAAGTAGACAAAGTTGCAAAAAAGGCAGCTCAAAACCTTAGCGGCACAGTAACAATAAATGTTCGCTTAGATCTGGCAGAATGTTTCTCTATCATAAATAAAACATCTCATGATAATGCAACAAAAACACTGAGGAACTCGGACATATATTATTATAACAATTGCATCAACTGTAATGACAAAAACAATGGGATAACATCATACAAAAGATTTATTTCCTCATCCAGGGAGATTGAAAGTCTAATCCATAGGCTTCGTTTTAAACTCGTTTTAAAACAAAATATTGCAAAGATATTAAATGTATGTGTGGGGATTCTATAAGTGTCAATCATTTTACTGATTCATTGTCCCAAAACAAAGAGCTGTTTAATAAATCAGGTATTGAGGGTTTTGTTGATGGATCGACTCCTTTATCACTATCTAGTATATTAAACAATTTTGCTACTCTTGAATCTATTTCTAAATGTTTATTAGGCTGTTCACTTAATATTTATCTTTAGCATTTGTGATTGTTACAGTTAAAATTTTAGTTTAAGTTAAACGTTCTGATGAATAAGGTGGGGTGGAGGGTTATGATTACATGTCTTACGTACTACTTTAAAACTTACACTCCCTAAAAAATGCATCTCTCTCATTCTTTACATCAAGCTCACTCTACACTATAAATTTGTCTGAATCACTTCTAGTGGAAGGACGTTAAACTGAAGAACAACAACAACACACACACACTGAGACAGGCACACACACACACACACACACACACACACACACGCACACACACACGCACACACACACAAACGATGATCTTGTTTTTATTGTTTTTTCATCTCAACATACCTGTTATTTGCAGAGTAATGCATTTGTACATCAGGTAGCGCTCATTTCAGTATATAGCTTACTCCTTTTATTGGGTCACACACACACACACACACACACACACACACACACACACACACACACACACACACACACCACGCACGCACGCACGCACGCACATATATATATATATGTGTGTGTGTGTGTGTGTGTGTGTGTGTGTGTGTGTGTGTGTGTGTGTGTGTGCGCGTGGGCGTGCGTGCGTGCGTATGCATGCGTGCGTGCTTGAATATATGTCTGAGTCCGTAAATGGACACACACACACACACACACACACACACACACACACACACACACACACACACACACACCCTTGTGTGTGTGTGTGTGTGTGTGTGTGTGTGTGTGTGTGTGTGTGTGTGTGTGTGTGTGTGTGTGTGTGTTCCGCATGTTCAGTATGTCCAGTGCTTTATGCTTTGTGTATTTTCATCATATCCTCTCTGTCCAGAAGGCGAAAGCTCGTATAACAAAGTCCTTGGTGGAGGAACAAATGGTACATGTGAATCGTTTTATTATATATGTATATGTTTCTCGTTTATGTTATTCGCAAGAGCGAAATGGGTGGGGGTGGTTCACAACGAGAGAGAGAGAGAGAGAGAGAGAAGAGAGAGAGAGAGGAGAGAGAGAGAGAGGAAGGAGGAGAGACGAGAGAGAGAGAGAGAGAGAGTGAGAGAGTATCTGTTGTAAACAATCCTCTTGTCACTCAGTCCACCTTTCTGTAGTCATCATTCTGTCTTCTCTTCATTCCCACATTAAACAATACTTCGTTCTTATACTAACAATGAACTCCTAGGAAAGATCAGTCTTGTTATCATAAAAAAATCCTCTGTTACGTTCGGCAGTTCGTCTCTCTCTCACTCAACGTTTCGCTGCCGTCTGTCTGCCACAGCCACAACTGGCTCACACCAGAGAAAGTTGATTTTTTTTCTGCTCACACCAGACTGCCAGTACAGTGTGGAGCCAGAGGAACAGGGTCAGGACGGGGGGAGATGTGGGAGGGGTAAAGGCGGGGAGGTGGCGGGTGGGTGGGTCGGAAGTTAGCAACCTGGAGAAGGTGAAAAGTGAAAGGGGCAAGGCGTGAAGGAAATCAGGGAAAGGTAAACGAAAGGGTATGTATGTCAGTTTACAGCTGGACACAACTGCTTCCTCTTCTATCTCCTTCTCTGTCTCTCTCTGTCTCTGTCTGTCTGTCTGTCTGTCTGTCTGTCTGTCTGTCTGTCTCTCTCTCTGTCTCCATGTCTCTAGCTTTCATTCTCTCTCTCTCTCTCTCTCTCTCTCTCTCTCTCTCTCTCTCTCTCTCTCTCTTCTCTGTGTGTGTCTCTGTCTCCATGTCTCTCTCTCTCTCTCTCTCTCTCTCTCTCTCTCTCTCTCTCTCTCTCTCTCTCTCTCTCTCTCTCTCTCTCTCCACCCCTGTCAGACATCATGGCACGATGATGGATGCGCTGGCCAGATGTGCAGAGAGCAGGGGTACCCAAGGTACATTTTTCTTTGGTGATGCAGGATGTGCAGGTGTGGAACTCATTGAGGCCTTCACTTCCCTGGGTCCATAGCACATACATGCAGGCATTTCCTCTGTGTTTCTGTGTCGGCTTTTGCTCTTGTTTTTCACATTTTACGAGGGTTCCTTTTGGTTCAGGGTGTTGTCATGGCCATGACATAAAACCACGGGACTTTAGGATTAAAAGTCTGTGGGCAGTGACACAAGATCACAAAAAATGTCTTGGCAAACTTTATTGCTTTAAACGTAGACCTTATTAGCATACTTTTATTATGAAAGCTAGTATCTGCATCTGAAACTGTGAGTGCTACATTATGTACAGCCTGCTCTTTTTACTGGATCGTTTTATGTTCTTTTTATTCTTCCATAGATAGATAGACACCTAAATAGATAGATAGAAAGAGAGAGAGAGAGAGAGAGAGAGAGAGAGAGAGAGAGAGAGACAGACAGACAGACAGACAGACAGACAGACAGAGAATAAGAGAGACAAACACACACACACACACACACACACACACACACACACACACACACACACACACACACAGTGAAAGAGAGAGAGAGAGAGAGAGAGAGAGAGAGAGGACTGTGTGCTGCAAAGACTTCCCTGGGTGGCTAGTTAACCTTTTGGAGACAACGTGCCATCCTCTCTTACATTCCACGTCTTCAGGCAGGAACACGGGAGAGCATCTTGTTATCAAGTCCTCCATTGTGTCTGGCAGCCTGTCTCCCCCAGTCAGCTTCTTCTTGTCTCTAAGAGTTGGCGGCATCCTTGGGCTCCTGTGGTTGTGTCCCCAGTGCTGTGTTCCTCCCAAGACTATGTGTTCCCCCATGGCTAAATTTCTGCATGGTCTTTGTTGCCTCCACGGGTTTATGTTCCCCACGTCTATGCTCTCCATGTATATATGTCACCAAAGTCTATTTTCCTCCAGCGTCTGTCTGTCTATGTCTGTGTCTCTGTCTATCTATCTGTCTCCACCCCCCCCCCTCTCTCTCTCTCTCTTTTTGCGCACGCCTGGTCATTGACAAATTTACACACACACACATCACTGTCACAATAAACGCACAAGTTCATAATTACGCACATTCGTGTTTGTATACTTTAATGCAGTTTCACATCGAGAATACATGAAAATGGAAGGTATACAGACTTTGGGGGGCATAGAACTAGCAGACAAGAGACCTAGGGGACACATAAACTAAGTGGATAGGGACATGAATGTAGACTTAAAAACACGTAGACCTACTCCCGCCATAGTCCCTCTGCCATCCCCATTGTAGCTTCACATCAGACTGCAGGCTGTGGAAAGAAAGACAGAAAGACATAGTGGAGGAGGAAACCCAGACAGGGGAAGAGTGAAGGCGTTAAAGAAAAAGAATCAGATGAAAGTTATAAAAAAAAAGAAAGAAAAAGTAACACACACAAAATGAATGGAACGAGATAGAAGGAATGGAAGACAGGTAAAAGTAACACACCTGGACAGAGCTGCGTCGGTTCACCCTCTCCCTTTGGGATCTGTGCCAGGCTTGATGTTCAGATAATGGACGTGCAAACAAGAGGCTCTCAATCTGGGATGTTCCCAGGGTTTCGCCATTCTTTGGTGTTGCCAGCTTTTTACCTTTGAAGCTCGCTAAGGTCTTTCTGTCTCAAGGTTTGTAGTGCAGAGTTTCAGCAATTCATCATCGATTTTTGTTTTGTTTCCTCTTCTACGTTTCTTCGCTCAAACTTTATACTCCTGTTAATCTTGTTTTATGAGTTTGACGTCATAGTCATGACATAAGAATGAAGCATCCACGCGTAGAGTGCCCAGAATGTGACAGATGACTCATGTATGAGCACACCCACACACAAACGTACACATACACATACAAATGCACAGAAAACTTTCTTGTTTTAAGTGCCTTTCCATTACAACACCCATTGTTTGTTTGTATGTTTGTTTTATTGAAAGTTGGCATATAGCTTTGTTAGTACATGTGCATGTTGTATTGTATGGTTTACTCCTTTGAGGGACAAACTTCTTTTCTTTGGTGAATTAGGTAGATGGAGTGAGAGAGTGAAAGAGAGATGGGGAGAAAGAGGGGGGGAGGAGGAGAGAGAGAGAGAGAGAGAGAGAGAGAGAGAGAGAGAGAGAGAGAGAGAGAGAGAGAGAGAGAGAGAGAGAGAGAGAGAGAGAGATTAACCTAAGGGGATGGGGACACGAATATAAATAGGGACACCTGCTCCCGCCACCGTCCATCTGCCATGGCCGTTGTGGACTCTCTTCAAACTGCTGTCTGTTGAGGGAAAGAAATAGTGGAGGAGGAAACTCAGGCAGGGAGAAGAGTAAAGGCGTAAGATAAAAACAGAATCAGATAAAGATAGAAAAAATAACGCACACAAAATGAATGGAGTGAGATAAAAAGGAATTGGAAGACAGGTGAAAATAACACACCTGGACACAGCTGCGTCGTTTCACCCTCTCCCTTTGGGATCTGTGCCAGGCTTGATGTTCAGATAATGGAAGTGCAAACAAGAGGCCTCGAAGAGCTTGGTCTGGGATGTTCCCAGAGTTTCGCCATTTTTTGGTGTTGCCAGAGTTACACCTGAGAAGCTTGTGTAGGTGTTTGTTCCCCAGGGCTTTTAGTGCATAGTTTCAGCTATTCATCATCGATTTTTTTTTGTTTTCGCTTTTCTTCACTGAACATTATATTTCTTTTCAGGTTGTTCTACGAGTGTGATGTCACGGTCATGACCTAAGAATGAAGGACCCCGTGCAGAGTACTAGGAATGTGACAGATGACTCATGTATGAGCACACCCACACACACACACACACACACACACACACCCCCACACACACACTTACACACACACACACACACGTGCACATACAAATGTACATACGACTTTCTTGTGTTTAATACTTTTGCATTACAACACCCTTTTTCCTGTTTGTTTGTATGTTGTTTTGTTGACAATTAGTGTATAGCTTTGTCAGTATATGTGTTTGTTCTGTTATATGGCTTACTCCTTTGAAGGACAAACTTCATTTCTTTCATGCCAATAGGCAGGTGGAGTGAGCGAGTGAAAGAGATATGGGGAGAGAGAGGGGGGGGGGGGAGGGAGGGAGGGAGGAAAGGAGAGAGAAACGGAGGGAGAGAGAGAGAGAGAGAGAGAAAGAAAGGCAGAGACAGACAGAGACAGAGGCATACAGAGAGACAGACAGATAGACAATGACAGAGAATGTGTGCCGCAAACACTACAGTCTACTAGACAGTCAGACAACCTTTCCTTAGTCACCATTTAGACTTCATTTCACTCCAGCCCGGGGCATTTCCTTTCAACAATGAGCAAGGGAGATCATTCTTTTCTGTTTTTGAGAACTCTTTTACGTCAACAGTTCATCTCTCCCAGTCAGCATCTCTTAGCCTACAGGGATGTTTACCTCAGCCCCGTCTGCCACGGCCAGCACCGACTCACATCAGACTGCAGTCTGGAGCCAGAAGAACAGGCTCGGAAGGGGAGAAATGGGAGGGAGTAAGGCCATGGTGCAGAGATGAGCAAAGAGAGGTAGAGCTTAAGGGATAAAGTGTTGGGGGGCTGGGGGGGGGGGGGGGGGGGATTAGAGAAAGGTAAATGTAAGGGTGTGTCAGTTTACACCTGTACACAACTGCTTCCTCTCTCTCTCTCTCTCTCTCTCTCTCTCCGGAGACTTCCGACACACTTCTGCCACAGGCATCATGGGACGATGACGGAGGCAAATGCCAGATGTGCAGAGAGCCTGGTACCCAGGGTGTCATCTTCCTTTGGTGCTGCCAGGTGGGCAGGTGTGAAAGCCATTGAGGCTTTCCTGTCCCTCAGACTGTAGTACATACATGTGGGCATCTCCTCTGTGTTTCTCTGTTGGCGTTTGCTCTTTTTGTTCACTGTATACAAGTGGGTTTTTTTCCGTTAAGAATGTTGTCATGATCAACGGATTTTTTACGTTGAGATTCCCTGAAAAGTGACAGATTGCTGATGTGAATACGCATTCCATTGCCTCACGCTAATTTTAGACCTGGCTAACATTTATGGAGTCAAACCGCGGACTTCGAGTTTGACAACCTGTCACTCATACCTCAGGGGTGAGAGGGGGAGGGATCTAGTCTTATCACTAGTCGTCTCGGGAACCGTTTGAACTTAATCGGCATATTCCACGGCCAGTTTAATGTATGCGTCCGTGGGGGGAGGGGGGTTGGATTTGGGAGAAGGAGGGAGGTTTGGCGATTGCCTCGGTGTCACTGGGTAGAGAGAGAAAGAGGGGGGGGGGGGGGGGGGGGGGGGGGGGAGGCACAGCAGTGGAGTCGCGCTTTTGTTTCACGGGATAGAAGGGGAAGGGGAGGGGGTGAGTGTGAGACGGGTCATTCCACAAATGTAAATGAAATCTCGCGTGTCTGCTCAGAGTGGGGAAGGAGAGTAGAGGGGGGGGGGGGGGGGGAAGGGGGGGGGGGGTGGTGGTGGTGGTGGAGAGAGCGGCGACACGCCTTTGTGTCGCGGGACGGGAGAGGGGGAAGGGGTGGGGGGGGGGGGGGGGGGGGGGCGGCGAGAACGAAAGGCGTCACGCGTTCACCATGACGTAAAATAGTCCTTCGTCAGAGCATCGTGTCA
>CM031603.1:84038612-84043612 GCA_018398815.1 Conus ventricosus
TTTTAAAATCGATAAAGGCAACGAACAATTTCTTGTGTTGCAATAATTGTTTTTGAACTATAGCAAACAGTGTAAAAACGTGGTCCAATAGTACTATATTTTTTTCTAAATCCTGCCTGACTTTCATTGATGACATTATTTTCTTCAATCCATTTGTTCAGCCGTTCGTTTAGTATATGGCTGTACAACTTACTGCACACACTCAGCAATGATATCCCTCTATAATTATCGGCTACATTCACATCACCTTTTTTAAACAGAGGTTGGATAATGGCTTCTGACCATTGTAAAGGATAAGTTCCAGTAGAAAACAGTATATTGAACAAAAGAATCAAAAACGGACTAATTACTGTAATAGAATTTTTGAAATTTCCCCCACAATACCATCAGGGCCTGCGGCCTTACCGTTCTTTAATGAACGTACTGCAGCGTAAATTTCAACTTTCTGAGATATCATGTTCTAGAATGTCTGTGTTGAAATGATTTGATTCTTTATCGATTTGTACTTCTCGCTCGTCAACAGACACGTTTTGTTCATCGGTAGTCAAGTTGGACTGAAAGACCTCTGAAAAGTGTTGGTACCAATCATCCTTGCTAATGTCATTTTGAACTGATTTTTTACACGATAAAGATTTTAATTTGCTCCAAAATTTCGTAGAGTCGTTTATGTTGTCATGTAAAGTCTTTACAACTTTTTCTCGATGAGTTTTCTTTTAGTCTGAGAAGTTCTTTATAATCTCTGCGCTTTTGATTATACATAATTCTGATCTCTTCGTCATCGTCCGTCCGTCTGTAGTACTGTCTCAAATTTTGGCGGAGCTGCTTTTTTTCTTGGTTGCATTCTTATCAAACCTGGGTCTGTTCTTTCTTTGCCAATTGTAATTGTTTTTCTCATACAACTACTAGCATCAATTAATGACTCATTAAACACAGAAATCGCTTCATTAACATCGGTATCTATTAAGTCAGTTGCCCTTTCCATGTTTTCCTGAAACTCATCACCCATCAATTTACCTTTGAATTCACAATTTTTTCTTGGTCCCATACAATTTTTTCAAGTTTAAATGTATGTTTTGGATTCTGTAGATTAGCTACATACACTTTAGTGCTGAATACAGCTTCAACTGGCATGTGTTTTGATTCTATTCTTGGCCGAACATTCAAAGAGACCATATTTTTAAGAGACATCTAGACACAATTACGTAAATCAACAATGCTACATCCTGTTGGTGACACATAGGTGAAGTGACCGAAGTCAATATCATCTTTAATGGCACCATTAAGGATGAACAGATCAAAAGAACTGCAGACATTCAACAAGCATTTACCAAAATCATTCTGTATCTTATCTTTTGAAGTTTCGCAGTAAAACGTTGTCATGATGTCTTCTTCCTGCAAAGGACAAATGACTATGACATCATCATCTGCTTCTGTACCATTTTCACCCCCTGTACGTGCATTGAAGTCACCGAACAACAAAACAGGTAAGTTGCCAAGAGATTCCACAACGTCCATAATACATTGCTCTAAAACAGTAATGCCATTTGTTTGGTCTGTATCACGATAATATGGAGAAGAGGAAGGCGGTACATATACACCAAGCAAAAGTACTGGTGAGTCTGTCCCAAACAATTTTTTTGACAATTTCAGCACAATAATGTTGTCATATTCAACATCGATTTTTTCAATATATTTGGCCAGCTCTTTTTTCACTAGCAGCGCAAGTCCCCCCGACAGTCTGGATGTGACACCAACTGACAGTCTAATGCCTGTATGACAAACGTCTGGTGGTTGGGGAACAATGGTCAGGAATCTAGTAGCAAACGTTTCAACTAGGAGACAGAAATCAAACTCAGCAATGTAAGATCGGAGCTCAGGATCATAAACCCGAGAAAGACCTTCGATATTATATGTCATAAATCGAATGTCTCGCATGACATGAGCCTGGCCGAATCCCTATAACTCATCTCGTTTTCCACTTTGAGCTGTGACCTCTCGAAGTGTTGTCTGGCGTTTTACAGCATCATTTGTGCATGAAGCACTCCTTAGCCGGGTTGTTCTGTTTTTTTGTATTATTTTGTTTCGAGGTCCGCGTCAATCGCCCCGTTTGTGTTGGTGTAGTAGAGCCTTTGTCATTTTGTTCACTGTCTGTCGTTTTTTGTAGCGTCTCTATCACATCATCGGTCACAACATGTATGTTTGTGTCAACTAGCTTTGTCGAACTCTTTGGCCGTTCTAGGTCAGTGTTCACTCTGTCCACTGTCTCGCCATGACTGTCTGGGGGGGTCTTTTCAGGATTTGTTTTAAGGACTGCGACTGGTTTTCATGCTCAGTGGTCTCAGTGTTGATCTGTGTGTCATTCTGTAAGTCATCGTCACTCCTGGCGTCGTCAGCCACTGTGATCATGGTTATGGACGGGTCATTGTCAGACGACTGATGTTGTCCGTCAGTGTATGTCACATTCCAAAGTATCTTTGTTTAAAATGTCATTTCGGCAGGATTTCCATCCACTCCCCTACCCCCACCAAACACAGAGTCTGCACACTGTCCAACTGACTCAAGTGATCGTCTTTCAAAGTGTTAGGATCAGAATTTCCATCCGTTCCCCGTTCACTGTCAGAAACCCAATCTGACACACAGTATGGCTCTGACAATTTGTTTTCCACAATATCAACTGAACCATGATTCCCCCCGTCTCCCTTGGATTGTCTGACACCAAGTCAACAGCTTTGCATGACTTTGTGTCTCGCTGACTTGTTGTCTTACCTGTACTGTCCTGGGGGGTATGAATACTGGAAGGTTGAACACTGACCAAATTGCGAGTGTCCGTGCTGGTGGCAGGGATGGAAAGTGATACATGGATTGGTAGCTGTAGTATGGTTGGCCATAGTTCCAGTCCCGTGCCCGCTCCCGTTATTGTCCTCACCCCACCTCCACACTCCCAGAATAGACCCTCGGATCACAGTCACTGTTGGTAGGCCTATACCACGACCCACGGTATGGTTCCAGCCTTTCACACCATACCTCTGACTGTCGTAGTAATGCTCGCTACGGGTGATGTGGTCGCCTTCGTCGAACCGTGTGTTGATGCGGGGAGTCGTAAACGCTGAGCGCTGCCGCGTGGTGTTCCGGTGCCGTCTGCCAGCGGTGGACCGGACGTCGCCTCTGTTCCTCCACCACCAGTCTGTTGCCCTTGTAGTAGGCGTGCATACCTTGTTGTCGGTATTCTTGAAGCGTTTCTCTCTGTCTGTCTGTCAGATCGGCGGCAACCGTCACATTTTCTTCCGCAGTGCTTCTTTGCCTCGGGTAAGCACCGCCATCTTATCAGACCATCGCGCAAACTTCACGATCATCGGCGGGGGTCGGTTGTTGTCGTTGCTACGGTCCGAGACGGTGTGCTCTGATGATGTCATCCCGGCACCACACTTTGTCGGACACAGCCCTTGTAGCACCTGGACAATCACTGTCACACACTCATCATGTGACTCACTGCTGGACTTAGGCTGAACATTGAAAAACTTCAAATTGTCCCGCCTAGAGTACATTTCAAGCCTTTCAATTTTGTCAGACAAAACACACCTGTTTGTTCGTACCATTTGTTTTCAAGTTGTGACACAATTTGCTTTGTCCGTGTGTTTCCTGAGTGGCACTTGTCACTGTTGCTTCTAAGCTCGAAGTTTTAGCACGCAGCTCATGCAGTTCAATTTTTAACTCACGCACGGCTCTGTCCAAGCCGACTGAAATCTGCTGAGTCATTGTTTCAAATCGGAAATCCAAAGCTTTTTCAAATTGTTCTTTTTGATTTTGCAGTAATTTTTGCATATTAATGTCGACAGAACCAGCACACAATTCGGCGTTCATCTTGTATCACTGCAGAGTCCGTTAATCCTGATTAATTAACAAAAATGTACAAAAATTTAAGAGAGCACCAAATTCGCGTCCTGCCCGCTGTGTGATCTCGAACTCAGCCCCCAGAGAGAGAGAGAGAGAGAGAGGGAGGGAGGGAGAGAGTGGGCGAGGGGGAGGGGGGGGGGTGGTGGCGGTCAGCGAGGACAATGTGGAAAGACATATGGGCAAGGAGGAAAAGAGATCAGGGGAGATACATAAGAGGATGTGTCAGGTTTTCCTGTTCTATGCACACAATTGCTTCCACCTCTGCCTCTCTCTTGAGAAATCCGGCACACCTTTGTACGGTGTCATGGGACGGTGATGGATGTACTTGCGAGGTGGGCGGAGTGCTAAGTACCCAGGGTATCGCCATTTCTCTGGTGGTGCAAGATGTACACGCGTGAACTCATTGAGGTGCTGTCGTCACTAGCCCATCGTATATGCTTGCAGCCATTTCCTTATGTACACCTCCCCCATCTTGTTTATGATGTCGTTAATGTCATCAACAACAACCAAGGGAATTCACGTCAGAGTCTCTCGAGAGTGACCCATAATAAGCATAATAAGTGTCAATAAGCATTTAGTTTGCATAAGCATAATACGTGTCAATAAGCATTTGTTTGCATTGTACTGATTTCGACCTCACCAGCACAGATGTTGTATGAAAGCTAGTATCTACAACTGAACCTCAGTGCGTAAAGCCTACTCCTGTTGGATCAGTTCGTGTGTCCCTTTTTCTTTCATGTTTTTAGACTGCGGGAAGCAGGTGAATGAGAGTACGTGCACACCTGTGCGCGCACACAAGAGAGAGAGAGAGGGAGGGAGAGAGTAAGAGAGAGAGAGAGAGAGAAAGAGAGCGAGAGAGAAAAGAGAGAGAGAGAGAGGGGGAAAACCCCTTAGGTGGCCAGACCATGAGGCAGTCAGTATTCAGCCCTCTCTCTCTCTCACGCCATTATTCTAGAACATTTGTCATCAGGCCGTCTGTTATGTCTGGCAGTACGTCTCCCCTAGTTCTGGAATGGCGGCCAACAGTCCGTTCTGCCACAACTTACTCACATCAACAGCAGTCTGGAGCCGGAGGGTTAGGAAGGAAGGCTGAAGAGAGGCAAGAG
>CM031603.1:84051112-84053612 GCA_018398815.1 Conus ventricosus
CACACACACACACACACACAACAACACAAAACAACACACCACACCACCAACCAAAAACACATAATACATGCACCAAAAAGCAAACACACACAAACTCAACAGAAGACTGCAGACGACAGACCTTCTGTGGAGACGGTCCTAGGGGGGCCCGATTTTCACAGCAACAATTTCCCCCCTTTCGCCCCGCCATTATTCCAGCCAGCAACAAGGGAGACATTGTCATAGGCCCTCTGTTATGTCTGGCAGTAGTCTCCCCAGTTTCTAGAAGACGGCCAATCCATCGCCCCTGCTTTCCTCCATCAAAAAGGGCGTTGGTCCCCGAGGGGGTAGTGAAGGAGGGGTGAGACAGCCAAAGAGAGGGCTGAAAAGAAGTGTGCAATAAATCAGATCAGTGAAAGGGAAAAATTACATGGGGTCGTTTCTTGGACAGATGGCCCTTGTTCCCCTCTCTCTCAGGAACTTGGCATGTCAGCCCAAAACGTTTTTTAAAAAGGGTGATGGTGCAGGCATTACGCCCCGGGATCCCGAAGTGGCCTGGTTCTGTATGGCTTTACGTCGGTCTTTGAGGGGACCCAGGCGTCATCTTTTTTTGGGTTTGCTTTCTGTCAGTGGGCACTGGAAATTTCGTTTTGGTCTCTTTGCCCCCTCGCCCCCCTTTAAACCCCCACCCAAAATGTCTCCCCCGGTTTTGCAAAAGCTGAGATGTGCCCCCTCCTGTTTGTGGGTTTTTCTTTGGGTTTTCCCGGAATGTGCATTTTTCCGCATTTTTTGATCTTCTTTGTTCCCCAGCGAAATTGAGCGTTTAATATTGGTGCAGTATTTTTTGGTTTTTCTTTACGACGTTTTTTTTTTTTATCCCCCCATAAAGGAGGGGAAGAAAATAAGGGGGAGAAGCAGAGATTTGGGGGAAGGGGGGGATGTGTAAAGGGTTTGATGAAAAAAAAAAATCAGAGGGAAAAATAAGCAGCAAAAAAAGCACGAACTAATAGAAGGAATCAGAGGTACTAACGGACATAATTACCCTGTCACCCCTCCCCCACATTCGCCAGACATATTTCAGATGATGGATGCAAAAGAGGGGAAGGAAGAGAGTTTGGTCTTTAGGATTTCAAAGATTCACGTTTCTTTGATGTGTTTGACCTGTCACTGGCGTTGTAGCTTTTTGTCCACAATGTTTACATACATGTTTCAGCCCTTCTTTACCCTTGTTTTTGTTCTTGTTTTTTCGTTTCCCCGCTGTGTCCTTTTTGTCTTGAAACTGACGTCACATTCCTGACATAAAGACGCGAGATGCAGTGACTATAATGTATCGTGGATTTATGCTCCTGACCCACTCCATCCCTCCACCCCCACGCACCCCCCCCCCCCCCCCCCCCCTTCACACACACTGACCATCTACCTTGTTTCTATTGCCTTTCCTTCACAACAGAATTTCTTTTTTCAATGAGAAAAGTAATGTGTACTCAGAAAGTGTACTTGTTTCGCTTTGTGACGTATTCTCTTTATGCAGACTTTGTATTTCCCTTTTTTTCTCGTTGACATTATTAGACATACAGGGAAAAAAATGAGATATTGTTATGCAGACACGAAATTGAACACGAAAGGTGACAATATTTGAAGATGAGAGAGAGGGAGAGGGAAAGAGGAGGGAAGAGAAGAGAGAGAGAGAGGAGAGAGAGAGAGAGAGAAGAGAGAGAGAGGAGAGAGAGCAAGAGAGATGGAAAGAGAGAGAGAGAGAGTGAGTGAGTGAGTGAGAGAGAGAGACAGAGACAGAGAGAAAGAGAGATTGAAAGAGAGAGACAGATATATATATATAATATATATATATAAGAGAGAGAGAGAGAGAGAGAGAGAGAGGAGAGAGAGAGAGAGAGAGAGAGAGAGAGTGAGTGACAGAGAAACCGAGAGAGAGAAAGAGAAAGGGAGGGGAAATACACAGAGAGAGAGAGAGAGAGAGAGAGAGGAGAGAGAGAGAGAGAGAGGAGAGAGAGAGAGGAGAGAGAGAGAGAGTTGCAAACAGTCCTCTTGGCATCCTGTCTGTCAATCTTTTCATCGTCAAAATTCAGTATCCTCTTCTCTCCAGCACTATATTACTCTCCCCAACACCTCCCCTCCTACTCCAATGAGCAAGGAAGATCATTTTGTTGTCAAGTCCTGTGGTACGTTTGGCAATTCCCTCTCCCATTTAAACGTTTGCTCCAGCAGGGGGCGGTCTGCCTCAACCCATCTGCCGCAGCGAAAATTGACTCACATCAGACTGAAATGTGGAGCCAGAAAAATAGGGTCAGGACCAGAAAGGGGAGTGGGGGGGGGGGGGGGGGGGGGGGGGGGGGGGCGGTGAACGAGGAGAAGGTGAAAAGGTCAAGGGATAATGTAAGGGGAAAAGAGATCAGATGCACGGACGCACGCACCCATGCGCTTGCGAGCGCACATGTGTGGTGGCCAGACCGTCATGCAGTCAACATTCCACCCTATCTCTCACGCCGTTATCCCAGCCCGG
>CM031603.1:84061112-84073612 GCA_018398815.1 Conus ventricosus
TCAACTGACCGTCACTGTGTCTGTCCCCGTTGTCCTTCCAGACGTTCCATACAGACCGCAAGCAACGCGACCACCAACCCCACCCCTCTCTCCCGCTCCTCCTCCTGCCTCCCCAACGACTCCCGCACTCCCCCGCCCCCCTCCGACCCTCCCCCCACCTCCCGCACCCCGGCGCAGCAGAGTCGCGCTGCCCAGACCTCGGACACGAACGGCGGTCTGACACCAGACCCCCCTCCTCATGGCGGCGTCCGTTTCTACGCTGGGGACGTGAGCGATTCCGAGGAGGAGGTCTTCGGGGACCTTCGGGCCTCCCTTCCCGACAACGTGGCCCAGCAGCTGAACCGGATGACCGCCTCCTTCCACGTGGGCTGCGCTCAGAACACGGGGAACAGGAGGGGAGGAGGGGGACGTGGGATGGCGGGCAGGGCGTCGGTGAGGGAGGGATGGAAGACGGAGGGAAGACTCCCGAGAGGGAAAGCTGCGTGGACGCCTACGGCGGGAGGTCCGGGGAGGGTTGTACCGGACCCTCAGCTCCTCGGCCGTGGACGACAGCTTGGACACGTCCTGGAAGCACTGGTCGGCGCAGCAGCTGAGAAAAGGCATCCGCTCCCCTAAAGCCCACGGTGGTAACCACCACAACGACTTCGCCTCCTCCAACGGAACCGCCCAGGCTCGACAGCAGCCGGTTCCCAGCGGGGGAGAATCAGGCTACAAGGAGAATCAAGCTGAGAGGGGCCGCCACCCCATCCCAGTTAGTGGAGACTACAGCGTGAGTAACACCATCGCCAGCAACAGCAGCAGCAGCAGCGGCAGCAGCGGCCGCAACTGCAACAGCGAGGTGAAGAACCTCCGCCGGACGACCATGGATTCTTGGAGCCCGCCCACGTGCGGGATCCGGCGAAGACCGAACGCTGCAGCAACAGGCGCACGTGGGAGGGTCACCCTGGCATCAGGCGGAGGGAGGACGGCGGCATTGGAGGTCACCAGTGGGTCAGGGGCCAGTCCTCCTCTCCCAGCGCCCTCAGTCTTGGTAGCTACAGGCTTGGTGGTGGCGGCGGCGGTGGTGGCGGTGGCGGTGGTGGTGGTGGTGGGGCACAGGACAGTTCCTCCTCCTCTTCCTCCCCGTCAACTCTTCCAAGGTGAGTTGTTTACTTGTGGAATGGGTTTGGAAAGACGAGAAATTTTCTCTCTCTCTCTCTCTCTCTCTCTCTCTCTCCTCTCTCTCTCTCTCTCTCTCTCTCTCTCTCTCTCTCTCTCTGTTTTTCTTTCTTTCCTTTTCTCTTTCTCTCTTTCATCAATTAATTAACTCATTCTTTTTTACTTTGCTTTTAAACTTATCTTTTGTCCGTTTTCGTTGTTGTATTAATCGGTTCGATCCAGCTTGGGGACAATTTTTTCTTCTGCATTTTATCGACCATGTCTATTGCTTTACTTCATTCAGAGCACTTAATTTGTCAACGGTCATATTTGTGCCACAGTCTTTGCAGGTGTTCCAACATTCTGTATTCATTTTCCGGTTCAAACAACGGATTATTAAAAACTGGAAAACTGATTATAGCAGATAGTGAAAGAAAGAGGGAGTGTGATCTACGAGAAAGCCGACAAGGAGGCTAAAAGATGCAATTTACGAGAAAGCTTCCACAGAGTGTTCAGGAACATTCATTTGATTGGAGGTGTGGGATTGGATGGGGTAGCTTCCACAGAGTGTTCAGGAACATTCATTTGATTGGAGGTGTGGGATTGGATGGGGTAGCTTCCACAGAGTGTTCAGGAACATTCATTTGATTGGAGGTGTGGGATTGGATGGGGTAGCTTCCACAGAGTGTTCAGGAACATTCATTTGATTGGAGATGTGGGATTGGATGGGGTAGCTTCCACAGAGTGTTCAGGAACATTCATTTGATTGGAGGTGTGGGATTGGATGGGTAGCTTCCACAGAATGTTCAGGAACATTCATTTGATTGGAGGTGTGGGATTGGATGGGGTAGCTTCCACAGAGTGTTCAGGAACATTCATTTGATTGGAGGTGTGGGATTGGATGGGGTAGCTTCCACAGAGTGTTCAGGAACATTCATTTGATTGGAGGTGTGGGATTGGATGGGGTAGCTTCCACAGAGTGTTCAGGAACATTCATTTGATTGGAGGTGTGGGTTGGATGGGGTAGCTTCCACAGAGTGTTCAGGAACATTCATTTGATTGGAGGTGTGGGATTGGATGGGGTAGCTTCCACAGAGTGTTCAGGAACATTCATTTGATTGGAGGTGTGGGATTGGATGGGGTAGCTTTCACAGAGCTTTCATGAATATTCATTTTATTGGAGGTGAGGGGTCAGGTGGGTGGGGTGGGAATCTTGAGGACAGGTTTAGGTTTAAAAGTTGGGGGTGACTCAGGGGGAAACTCAAACATAGTAGCAAAAATGGAATCACTAAGGTGCCAGAACGAAGAAACAATCAACTTTTTAAAAAAACACAGACACTACGCGTTTCGATCTTTTGATTTTTCTTCAGGCAGGACATGCAACGTTCAAAACAATTGAAACACATGACGAACTGTCTCTTGTCTCCTCGATCCGGCTGCAGAGTATGACGTGGGTGAAGGTCACTTTGCAAGGTTCTCTGTGTGTGTCACAACGAACTGAACTTAAGACACGTGTTTACAATGGCGTGTTTTGTAACTGGATATTTTTTAGTTTACAGCTTTGGAGTATATGAAGACAAAGCATCTCGATTCAGTTGTTCTAAAAGCTGACTTGAACACGCTTGCTTTGAAAAAGAAATAATGGTAAAATAGGTGATAATTGTGAAAATGGATTTCGTTTTCCCATTTGCTTGACGTACTTTACAGTTTATGGGTTCTGTTTCAAATCACACTGCGTAAGAAGATGCTAGGCAGGAATACAGCCGCGACTGGGTACTTCTTTTGTGAAACGTAGGCTTATATTACGGGAATGATCACGTAACACACATAACGAAACGAACACGTGGATATTTTGGCTCGTCCATACGTTGGCATGATTTCGTCTTTTCTCTGACCCTTTTTGTACGCTTGTTTGGTTGGTAGGTTTGGTTGTGTGTATATATATATATATATATATATTGTGTGTGTGTGTGTGTGTGTGTGTGTGTGTGTGTGTGTGTGTTTAATCACTGGCTGGCTGTACGTCTTGAATGACGTGATAATTGACCGCGGTTGCCAGAAAGATGAGCATGACACATTGACAGTCAGACAGCATCCTCTCCGTTAGGCGATGAGCATGCTCCATCATGCTCGGTAGATCGTGTAAACATTGTTCCTCAGAGAGAGAAAAAAGAAAAAGAAGTAGAGAGAGAGAGAGAGAGAGAGAGAGGAAAAGAGAGGAGAGGAGAGAGAGAGAGAGAGAGAGAGAGAGAGAGAGAGAGAGAAAGAAAAGGAAAAAAGCAGAAAGTTATGATGATAAAGAAACAAAGGTTAAAAAAAGGAAAGTAATAGCACTGCTTGCATTGCTTGCGTAGAACTCTTTCACTAAGGTCAATACAGTGTATAAGAGAAAGAAAGAGAACAAGAGGGAGAAATGGGGGGGGGGGGGGGGGGGGGGCCGAGGGGAGAAGGGTGAGGGCTGGACCTTCCCTCAGTGAGTGTGTGTGTGTGGAGAATGTGTGTGTGTGTGAGAATGTGTGTGTGTGTGTGTGTGTGTGTGTGTGTGTGTGTGTGTGTGTGTGTGTGTGTGTTGTTTTTGCACGCACGCGCTGTGAAAAGCCACCATCCTGATTTTGCTGGCTACAGTTTGAGGTAAGGTCAAGAAAAGCTTTAACTATAGCCTAAACGCCTTTAAGACAG
This sequence comes from Conus ventricosus, assembly GCA_018398815.1. Taxonomy (NCBI): domain Eukaryota; kingdom Metazoa; phylum Mollusca; class Gastropoda; order Neogastropoda; family Conidae; genus Conus; species Conus ventricosus. The sequence continues at coordinate 84,064,929 of CM031603.1, forward strand.
TGAACTGTTAGAGGTTTACCATGTCTGGGCACAGCATGATGGAAAACGAAGCCCTCCCTCTCTCCTACCGTCACCTTTACCTTACTCAGATATTCATTTAGTGCTGGGTGGACACAGAGAATTTTCAAGCCGTAAAAATCCAATCCACATGTAGTTCACACTCACGAGCGTCAGCTCTACAAGCGAACACTCCAAACACGCCGACCATTTGACTGCGAGTTTGAGCGCAGCTGCAATTCATGTAACACGCAGCCTGCAACCCGCAGGACATACGCCATAATTGCACCAAAACACTGAGTCATCCTTGTCTTAAAACCCAAACGAAACCAAACACCAGCTATCACAAAACGACACACACTTCTCCCATCCTAGCCAACACCGCCGCCAAATCTGTTGTTTATTTGAAAGGATTCATACCGATGACATCACTCACAATCTATGAATAGGAAATAAATTACCCCCCCCCCCCCCTCCCTTTCTGACGTCAGATTTCGGGTCTTAGAACTTCCCCCATGACCCTACCTTTTCACCAGGTGGGCCTCCACAATTAATCCCATTCCATTCATTTTAATCTCTTTGCTTGGAAACCACCGATATGTATCTTGATTTCAGGTATTAAAAAAAGAGAGGGAATTGGCTTTCGTACAAACTCTGACAACAATCCAGTTGTGTCTGTCTATATATATATATATATATTATATATATATAATTCGGAAACACTGCACACAACTTTTCCAGGGTTTATTTTCGATGTGTCAGCTGCGCAATCGTTCCAGAACTGTTCCTAGATTCTTACACAACGGTTCTTTGATAGGGGTGGTGGCTGGGAGAAGAGGGGACATAGATAATTTCTCTTCTGCCCTCTGTCTACCTTCCAGGAATGCTTCAAGATCACACAGGCAACTGTGTTTCAGCCTCTGTGGAAACAAACGATTCTTTTGAAAGCTGGGAATGATTAGGGAAAGGGGGGATATAAGTGCAGAGATGAGAGTTAGGAGAGGTAGCTTGACTGTCACTGTAAAAAAAAAGAGTTGTTTTGAAGTAATGGAGAGAAAATGAAAATGTGTGTGTGTGTGTGTGTGTGTGTGTGTGTGTGTGTGTGTGTGTGTGTGTGTGTGTGTGTGTCTGTCTGTCTGTCTGTGTGTGTGCGCGCACGCGCGCGCGTGCATGCGTGCGTGCGTGCGTTCGTGCGTGCGTGTGTGTGTGTGTGTGTGTGTGTGTGTGTGTGTGTGTGTGTGTGTGTGTGTGTGTGTGTGTGTGTGTGTGTGTTTCCCAAGAAACGGTTATCACCAACGTAGCGTAGATGCTAAAGTGATCAGTGTGGGTAATGTTCCAACACAATGGCTGAAGCATGGAGGGCTAGAAATCACCAAGGAACCAACAAACATCTTTCAGAAAATATCATTATGGAAACTATGGCCGAACGCGTGGATACGTTCCCAAGAACAAATCTTTTGTGTAAGAAAGAAAAGCTGACACTTTATCAAAACTGTGCAACTGCAAGTTTGATCAGAACACCAGTTTAATGCAACTGAAAGTCTCCTTAAGCAAATGTAACATGGAAATGGAAGGAATCCTCCTGAAAAAACAGGATGCAGGCTTGTCAAACTTGAATATATTATATTTGACATTACACTGCAGACAAAGAAGCAGCTTCAGCACCAATGTGATTCAATACTATAGATTTATTGACTGTAGGGAGGACTTTAATTACTTAAACCGTGTAGAACTGAACATTGTCAACGACCAGCCAATTAAGTCTCTGCACCACAACACTAAGATGCAAACCATCCAGGTCATCTAGAAAATGACGTTGGGGATTTCTTCTGAGCAACCGCAGTGACAGGATAAGGCTGTATCCTCTCCTTGACATTATCAAACATCTGCTGTATAATGCACTTCGAGGAACACTTCGGGTGGAAGAATACGAAAAAAATAACCATAATGACACCAACGTCAAAATGTAAAATCAGTAACAATTCTACATTTAATTGATGTTATTTTGGAGAAGCATTTTCGTCGTTTCAACAGTAATGGTATGGAATTTCCTTACTTCATTGGCCACAGAATAAACAATGGACGACCCTCATCGTATCGGCAGCAGAATGAGATAAGAGTGATCGTTCCTCACCTCATTGATACTGTGATGAATAAGGAATACTCAAGTATTACTTGCATTGCTAGTGCAATGAGGAATTGACAGTTATTCAGTGAGTAGCGAAATGTGAAATGACTAATTGTTCCTAAGTGCTGAGGAAGGAATAACATTTCGTTTTTCATCAGAAGTGAAATGATCAGTTAGTGACCTGTTCCGTCAGCAACAAAATCATTCCTTGTTTTACTGGTTCCGGAATGAGGAGGAAAGAAATCATTCCTATTTACGAAATGGGGTTCCGGTGATGCTTATGCTACCAGCAGCAGGATGAGAAAGAAATTTCTAATGCGGTCATGTCAGAACAGACGAGGGGAAAAAGAGCACTGAATGATTACTTTTGATTAGGTGAGGTATTCTGAGGCAGGGGTTGTTAGCTGGTAGAGAAAAGTGCTGGCTGCCTCGGCTGTTCAGTCCGGAGATGCACAGACACAGGCGGCGGAAGCAGGGGGGGCGGGGGGGGGGGGGGGGGGGGGGGGGGGGGGGGCATCCCCCTCCAGAAAAATATTGGGCGGGGGCAGCCTTATATACTGCCCCCCTAATATTGAGCACCTCCAAAAAATCAGAGAGAGAGAGAAGGAGAGAGAGAAAGAGAGAGAGAGAGAGAGAGAGAGAGAGGAGAGAGGAGAGAGAGAGAGAGAGAGAAGAGAGAGAGAGAGAGGAGAGAGAGAGAGAGAGAGATGTTTGATGGTGCATCACCTTGTCGCCATACTTGTCATATTTCCCTGTCAAACTCGCCCAGGAAAGATGTCAACACATTTCTCGGGAACCTCTCTGCAGCTGACCCACTTTGGGCACACATTACTGACCAGTACCTGACCAACATTGCCAAGAATGGCATATATATGCTGATGCTGTTGTAGTGCAGGCTATGGCGAGAATGATTGGTAGGGACATACACATCGTAACAAGTCAGCAAGAGAGCTCCAGGATAGGCTACCTGATGAATAAGATCTTGGCGGGAGACATTGAATCATCGCTTCCACCTGTCCTTATAGGGCAAATAAGCGAGGAACATTTTGTGAGCCGAACACTTCATCAAACCAGGGACAGTGAAAATAATGAAGAAAAGGATGTAAGTGTTTTCTGATCTCCTACAGAAGGTGCATCAATCGTACAGTCTCCTCGTGACGACGCCAACCGACTGCACAGTCTCCTCGTGATGACATTGGCCGACCTGCTACTGTACGAAAACCAAAATGTCAGTCTACTGTGTGCTGCAAGGACGCAGTCAACCCCTTTCAGCCACAGAGCGACACAGTCCTCTCCAAACTGACCAGGGTAAGTTCAGGAAGGCCCCGCTATTTCCAAAGATCTTGGTTCCAGCAATACCCTTGGCTTCACCTATGCACAACAGACAACAAGGTATGTTGTTTCTTCTGCATGGGGGCTAATCATCAAGGCTGCAAACCTGACGCAGCGTTTGTATGTAGCGGTTTTGACAAATGGAAGAAAGCACTGGAAAAGCTCTCAAGCCACGAAAAATCTTCACATGGAGCAGCCGTGTATGACGTAAACTGTAGGCAGTCTACAACGTCAGTGTATGCTCCAGTGACGTGTCAGCATGAAACAGAACAAAAGAAACACCTGCAAAGCCTGATGAACGAACTAAAGAGCCTTCAGTTTCTCCTGCGACAGGGTCTGCCTCTCGTGGACATGATGAGCAGGAAGGCAACCTTCAACAGCTGCTCAAGTTCTGCTTTGGAGAGGGCTGCAAGGAAAAAAAACAAACACAGGTTCAAAATATCTGTCACATGATATTGTCAACGAGATCCTCAGGATTATGGCACATAAAGTCTTGCGATCTGTTGTACTTGAAATCAGAGAAGCGAATTGGTTTTCGATACCAGCTGACGAAACCTGTGATGTTGCAAACAGGGAGCAGGTTGTAATTTGCATAAGATAGGTAATGAGCAGTTTGAAGTCATAGAGGAGCCTGTGGGACTGGTGCATGTTGACAATACCTGTGCTGAGACAATTTTTAATGCGTAAAGGTTTGCTTGATCAAGCTGGGCTTGCCAGTGCAGAAGTGTAGGGGTCAGGCCCACGACGGGGCCAGTAATTTTCAGGGTCACGTTTCAGGTGTTGCAAAACGGTTCAAAGAAGAGGTCCGTCAGCAGTGTCCGTATACTGTTTGGCACACTCAGTCAATATTGTGTTACAAGAGGCTTCCAGAAAGGTCAAAGTAATAAGAGATGCCCTTGACTTTGCCACAGAGGTCATTCAGTTGATCAAATTATGACCAAAACGACAGATCCTTTTTGAAACAATCCAACATGAAACATCAACATCGTGCAGCCGTCCATTAAACCACTGTGTCCAACAAGGTGGACTGTTCGAACAAGAGCTTTTGAATCTCTCATAGAGAACTATGAGGCTTTGCAAGAAACACTTGAACTAGTCTCACAAGGACATGATGAGTATGCAGGAGGGCATCCGGCCTTCTAGCACTTATGCAGCAGTTCTCCACCTGTCTTGGGCTCTCACTTTCACGGGATGTCTTTAATGTGACTGAAGAGCTGGCGACTGCTGTTCAAAGGAAACAAACGTCCTGTGTGGATGCAACAAACGCTGCAAACCTCTGTTTGAGAAAGCTGAAAGTATACGCCAGGATAACAGTTTCCAGACGTTTTCTGCCGACGTCTCGACCACGGCTGCAAACGTGTTTGATGAGCCCCGCATTCCGAGACAGAGACAGCCTCCACGGAGACTTGATGAGGGCTCCCAGGGTCACAGCTACTCTTCCCCTTCTGCTTATTACAGACAGCAGTACTATGAGGACATAGACAACGTCAAAGAGCATGTAAAGCACAGGTTTGACCAACATAGTCTTCAGTTGCCAAGGAAGATTGAAATTCTCTTGGGTGACGGAGCTGCAGGAAAGAATCCATAAATTCCTCAAGAGATCAAAGACACATATGCTGCGGACATTGACATGGACAGACTCAAAACACAGTTGACCATCCTTCCACATGCTTGTGGGGACAACAAGAAGTCCATCTTTGAGGCACTGCTAGAAGAACTGACAGCTTCTGACACTGTTAAAAGACTGTTGAGTGAGATAGACAAACTTATCATTCCAGTTACAGTTGCACCAGCTGAACGCAGTTTTTCTGCTTGAAGCAGGTCAAAACATACCTCCGAAGCACTATGACTCAGGAGCGCCTAAACAACTGTCTCATTATGCATGTGTTCAAAGACAAGGTTGATCAGCTCAATCTCGCTGAAATTTTTTTCCGAGTTAGTTTGCAGAAACGAACTACGTCAAAGTTACTTCGGAAAATTAAATGTGTAAAGGTGTGACCTCCAGCTGTTGGTGTAACCTACTAATGTACAGACTGTGACAATCGTGACTTTGTAATTGCATTTTACGGTGCCTAATGTCCAGCTATATAAAGTGTATTTCAAGCGTGTGTGTGTGTGTGTGTGTGTGTGTGTGTGTGTGTGTGTGTGTGTGTGTGTGTGTGCATGTGAACTGAATATTGCATGCTGGAATTTTTTTATTTTTTTTATCGAACATTGCCATATTGTGATTGTCGGAGTTCAATGATTTGAAATATCCATTGCCCCCCTAATCCTGGACAGCTTCCCCCGCCACTGACAGAGGCAATGCAGAGCCAGACAGGTGCAGGTGCGGCCTGCTGTCTGCTGTTGCGAGTGGTGTAGACAGCACAGTAAGCCCAGTCAGACAGGTTTATGGCGCGCACCTGCTGTGCCAAAAGGTCAGCTTAGGAGCGAAGAGATTTCACCGAAATAGAATTCTGTGAGCCAGGATGTGTTATCATGTAGTCTGAATTTTGCAAAATAACGGACGAAAATATCCACAGGTTCATGATCGCTTATTTCCCGTAGAGTGATAAAAAATTTGTGAAGACAATTGATGAAAGTAGGAAGTGTGTGTGGTGTGTGTGTGGTGTGTGTGTGTGTGTGTGTGTGTGCGTGCGTGCGTGCGTGCGTGCGTGCGTGCGTGCGTGCGTGCGTGCGTGCGTGTGTGTGTGTGTGTGTGTGTGTGTGTGTGTGTATGTGTGTGTGTGTGTGTGTGTGTGTGTGTGTGTGTAAGTATACCGCTATTAACATAGTGTGTGTATGTTCATGTGCATTTATGTGTGTGTATGCATACGTGCATGTGTATGTGTGTGTGTTTTTGTGAGTATGAGGATGTATGTGTGTATGTGTTGAAATATAAGTGTGTTTGTTATAAACAAAAGAGAATTGATGAAAATAGTAGCGTGGAGAAAGATTTTCGTTGTTTTAACGTTAGCGTTATGAAATGTCCTTATTTCATTGCCCACAGAATAGATTATGCATGGATAAAACTCATCGTGTCAGCAGCAGGATGAGATAAAGATGATTGTTCCTCAACCCATTGATACTGGGATGAATACGGAATACTGATACATTACATCATTGCTAGTGGAATGAGGAATTTACAGTCATTCAGTCAGTAGCAAAATGTGCAACGGTTAATTGTTCCTCGTTTTCTTAGTGCTGAGGAAGGATTTTTTTTTAATTCATCAGAAGTGAAATGATCAGTTAATTACCTATTCCATCAGAAACAAACGCAGGAACGGATTAATGTTCTTGTTTACTGGTTCTGGAATGAGGAGGAAAGAAATCATCCCTATTTACGAAATGGGGCTCGGTGATGTGATGCTACCAATAGCAGGACGAGAAAGAAACTACTAATGCGGTCGTGTCACAACAGACGGGGGTGGGGGGGGGGGGGGGGGGGGGGGGGGGGGGGGGGGAGGGAGGAGCACTGAATGATCACTTTTGATTAGGTAAGGTATTCTGAGGCAGTGGTTGCTAGCTGGTAGAGGAAAGTGCTGGCTGCCTCAGCTGTTCAGTCCGGAGATGCGCAGAGGCAATGCAGAGCCAGACAGGTGCAGGTGCGGCCTGCTGTCTGCTGTTGCGAGTGGTGTAGACAGCACAGTACGCCCAGTCAGACAGGTTTATGGCGGGCACCTGCTGTGCCAAAAGGTCAGCTTAGGAGCGAAGAGATTTCCCGAAATAGAATTCTGTGAGCCAGAATGTGTTATCATGCAGTCTGAATTTTGCCTAATAACGGACGAAAATATCCACAGGTTCATGATCGCTTATTTCCAGTGGGGTGATGAAAATCTGTGAAGAGAATTGACGAAAGTAGGAAATGTGTGTGTGTGTGTGTGTGTGTGTGTGTGTGTGTGTGTGTGTACGTGTGTGTGTGTGTGTGTGTGTGTGTGTGTGTGTGTGTGTGTGTGTGTGTGTGTGTGTGTGTGTGTGTGTGTGTGTGTGCGTGCGTGTGCCTCTGTGTGTGTGTGTGTGTGTGTGTGTGTGTGTGTGTGTGTGTGTGTGTGTGTGTGTTTGAGATGTATGTGTGTGTGTGTGTGTGTGTGTGTGTGTGTGTGTGTGTGTGTGTGTGTGTATGTGTGTGTGTGTGTGTGTGTGTGTGTGTGTGTGTGTGTGTGTGTGGTGCGTGCGTGTGCATGTATGTATATGTGTGACTGTGAGCATGTGTATGTGGTAGCATGTAGGTATGTGTATATTACAAAAAGTAGCATACGAACAAGGCTGCTTTCTCTGAAGCGGAACAGAACAGAGGCAGTATGGTCAGATAGTTAACTCCACACATGTTGAGGGACTGTCATATCTTGGGTCCAGTTCCCAAGATCATGACACATACCTGTCGTTCTTCTTCCATATTGGCCTAGCTATGTTACGATGGGTGAATGCTCTGAAAGATTGAACAGGTGTGGTTTTACTCTCAAAAGATATACATTTCAGTGATAACATAAGAATTTCAAATAAAATGGTACACTAGAAAAATGTCAAAATAATCAAGAGCTGGAAATGTGAAAGACACAGCGTAGGGGGCCCAGTAATCTACAAGGGTTAAACATTACTTTGGGGAGAAGAGGGATGGTTTCAGGGAAAGAAGACAGCACGCTAAAGAACAAAACGTTATCACCTGTTGATCTCCACGTTGGAGGAGCCTCAAAGACAAACAGAACACACTCTCGCAGAAGAATGTCTTTGTATGCCTTTTTCCTTTTAAAAGCAGGTCTATCCTGGAAAGTCAACGGTTTTCACTGGCGTGACATTGCCACTTACATTACTCCTTTCTTGAAGATGGACTGGATTTAGGCCATGTTATATATAAATATATATATATATATACATATATATATATATATATATATATATACATATATATATATATATATATATGGATAGATAATGCATAGACAGATAAATAGATAGATGATGGCCGCTCTAGTCTAGCGCCTCGCCACTCCCACTTGGAGGCCCAGGTGACGGAGGTACACAGGATCAGGCTGATTTCCTCACATCATGGCTGCAACACTATTGGCTGTGGAGACAAAGAATATAGTACACTTTGGTGGAGACAGAAGCCGGCGCTTGGCTGTGTTGGGGACGGTCAGTTCAGAGACTGCCTGGGAGACTAGCGTTTCGACACAAGAAGAGAATCTAAGGTCATTTCTGTAGGAGGGATGCCCTCTTCTTCTTTCCCCGTTTGTCTTTATGTCATCTA
>CM031603.1:84091112-84098104 GCA_018398815.1 Conus ventricosus
GTGTGTGTGTGTGTGTGTGTGTGTGTGTGTGTGTGTGTGTGTGTGTGTGTGTGTGTGTGTGTGTGTGAGTGAGTGAGTGTGCGTGCGTGCGTGCGTGCGTGCGTGCGTGCGTGCGTGTGTGTGTGTGTGTGTGTGTGTGTGTGTGTGTGTGTGTGTGTGTGTGTGTGTGTTCGGAATCGTATGAGCTTGGCTGTACGTTTTGTTTACATGGGCCGATATCGACATTGCTGCCTATCTTTGAACCACGTTGAGGTAAAATAGGTTTGGGTGTCAATAATTATTTTACAGCCCTGAGATACCTCTATGCGCATCCTCATCCCCGTAACTGGCTTGGTTATAGAGAACATGAATTGAAATTTGGGATATGTTAAAAGACGTTTTTTTTTTTTAGTAATATCATAATGATAGAGAAAGAGAGACACAAGAGGGGGAGAGGAAGAGAGAGAGAGAATTCAATCTTGAAGAACCTGTGCCGTCATCACGAACATCAGAGGCTGGACTGTAATCACGTGCAACGAAACATCAACTCGTGTCGTCAGCTGTAAACTGTCTGCAGACAATCGATTTTGTTGTGCACGCGCGTCTTGTCGGCAGCCTTTGAGCGGCATGGAAGACCGAATCAGAGAGAATAGAGCGCGTGGCCGAAACACGCAAAATGGAAATATTAGTCGTAGCTTGTTTGTTTTTCATAGTATTTTGGTTTGTTCTGTTTTGGTTTGGCTTTGTTTTGTGCCTTGATCGTTTTTGTACTTCTTTTCTTGTCCAAACCCGCGCTGACTTTAAAAGCTGGTAATTATGGCCAGTGTTTCATTTAGTTTAAAAGGAAGAGACACACGCTCTTCGCTTCTTTGAAGAGCATGTACTAGGTTAGGTGATGGATTTTGTTTTGATTCAGGAGAAAGGCATTTTATGGCATTATTATGGCGAGAGAGAGAGAGAGAGAGAGAGAGAGAGAGAGAGAGAGAGACAGACAGACAGACAGACAGACAGAGAGACAGACAGACGGGCAGACAGATAGACAGACGAAGAGAGAGAGAGAGAGAGAGAGAGAGAGAGAGAGAGAGAGAGGAGAGAGAGAGAGAGAGAGAGAGAGAGAGAGAGAGAGAGAGATTTTCGTGCAGCAGAAGAAACATTTTGCTGACATATAGGAAATGGGTAAGAAGCTTAAAGGTAACGTTAAACACTACCGTAACGAAGACTCAGAAGCTCTCTGTAACGACATGTGATTAAAAAAAACATTCATTCTTAGCTGTGAGCTATGTTTCAAATCACTGAATCCTTGTTGGTGATCCATTCTTCATGCCTGCGTCATTCGCAGTAAATGTAGCTATCGGAGCACTAGAACATCAAGAGAAGCATGTATGTTGATACCTTAAAAGTAATAATAATAATAATAATAATAATGGGGATTTATATAGCGCCTTCCACGGCACAAGGCGCTTTACAAAGGCAAAAGAAAAAGAAAAATACAAATTGCTAAATGTAAAGAAAATGCATTGAAAAACGGCTCAGAAAATGAAAAACAAAGGCTCTCTCTCATTCTCTCCCACGCGCACACACACTCTCACGCATAGACACACAATACCAACAGTCGCAACATCACAACTATTTAGCGATCCACAAAGACAAACAAGAGTCAATCAACTATCAGGTAATAACTGTCTTCTTAATATTGTTTGAAAAGGTGGGTTTTCAGAGAGGTTTTGAAGGAAGAAAAGGTTTGAGAATGTCTTAAGTCATAGGGGAGTTATTCCAGAGTTTGGGAGCTGCGTATGAAAAAGCTCGTTCACCATGCTGTTTACGATGGGGACGGTAACTGGGAAGGCGGAAGGTCCTAGTGTCGGTGGAGGAGCGGAGCGTTCGTGATGGGACATATACTTGAAGGAGATCGGAAAGATAGGCAGGGGCATCGCCAGTGAAAATCTTGAAGCAAAGACAACAACATTTGTATTTAATTCTTTCTTCAACGGGGAGCCAGTGCAACTTTTTCAAGAGAGGGCTGCAGGGTTGAGTCCTAGGAGATTTGCAAATGAGACGGGCTGCAGAGTTCTGTACACATTGGAGGGGTTCGATGACATTTCGTTGAGGGACAGCCAAGGAGAACACAGTTGCAGTAATCTAGCCTTGAGAGGATGTAGGATGAAACGAGAGTTTTTGTGGCGTCTTCAGTGAGATAGGGTCGAATAGCAGCAATTCGTTTAAGTTCCATGTAAGCTAACTGACAAGTTTTTGTGACATGCTGTTTCATTGAGAGGTCACTATCAAGGAGAACACCAAGATCACGAACAGTGTTTGAAATTCGATAGTGCTGGAACTAATGTCAGAGAAGAAGGGAGCGGATCAGGGCCATGATGTGACTGCTTTGAAAAACGGATGGCTTCAGTCTTCTCGCAGTTTAATTTAAGCTTATTTGCTGACATCCAGGTCTCAATATCAGAAGTACAAGATTGAAGAGTAGAAACAAGGGGGTGAGTAGTCATCGATGACAGAGGAATGGAGCAGCTGAGTATCATCCGCAAACATTTCGTGTGAAACGGAAATGGCCGTGGATAACATTAGACAATGGAGTGGTGTACAAAATAAAGAGGACAGGTCCCAGCACGGATCCCTGAGGTACGCCAAACTGGAGGTTAGATTCATCAGAACGGTGGTCACCTACTTGAATGAACTGTTTCCTGTCTAGAAGATAAGAACGAAACCAATTTAAAGCTGTTTCCCTGATGCCACATGTGTATTTCAAACGAGAGAGAAGGATTTCATGGTCTATGGTGTCAAAGGCTGCCGAAAGATCTAGCAAAAGAAGGACAGAAATTTTGTTTTCGTCTAAGGAATTTAGGATATCATTGAGAATGCGAAGGATGGTGGTCTCCGTGCTGTGCCCAGGGCGATAGGCTGACTGATGTGGTGTGAGGAGGTTGTTTGAGACCAGATGGTCAAAGAGCTGTTGAAGAATGGCTTTCTCAAGAATTTTGGATAGGAAAGAAAGATTTGAGATGGGTCTGTAATTTTTAAGAACGTTGGGATCAAGACTGCTTTTCTTTAGTAGAGGTTTAACAAGGGCGGTCTTAAAGTCAGTGGAACTGTGCAGAAGACAGAGACTCGTTAAGAATTTTGGTGATGGTAGGAAGGAGAGAGTCAATGTGTTTAAAGAGGAGTGGGGTGGGAATGGGGTCAAGGTCACAGGATGTTTTCGCGGACTGTGTGATGATTTTACGAACAGTCTGCTCGGACACTGGCAAAAACTCACAGAGCGTAGTACCGTTAAAAAAAACAGACTGGTCTGAAGTATCTGAGGATGGGGAGAAAGCGTTTCGAATTGTCTGAATTTTGTGGGCGAAAAACTGAGAAAACAAACCAGGAAGTTGTGACGGCTCATGAGTGGACGGCATTACAACACTTGCAGCCTTACCCAACATGCTAGTGACAGTTCTAAACAGTTCTCTAAACAGAAGATGATTTGGTGCAGAATACCTTTGTTTATTGTAAGGAGGTGATTGTCTTTGTCAGCAGGTTTTCTGACATTTTCTTTCCAAACCCAGTGTGGTTTTGCGTGAGAAACGTCAAAGTAAACAAAGCTTGGGCAGTTCCTCTACTCAAAAAGGCACGAGTACTGGTGCATTTCTTTCGAGAGACTTTGGTAGGCATTTGTTTGATATTTCTCACCTAAAAAAAAAGACTTTATATGGAATGAAATAAATTGCAGAGGGAAATAAGTACATCCAAACAATTCTTCCTTTATAATTAGAAGAAACAAAAGATTTAGGAAAGAGACAAAAGAAACAACAAACACAAAACTAAGATGCAGAGGATGAGAGGATAAGTATTTCACCTCGCCTTCCCGCTTTTCGCCTTTGTTGGAGTCCCGTTCGTTTCTGTCGGTCACTAACCACTATTGTGTACCACAGTCACAGCACGCCATGACAGAATTATTCAGGGCACTAGGCTGCCCTCTCAGGTAAGGGTGTGTACCAGCTTTTTGTGGTCTGCTGCTCAGGGAGGTTGGCTTATCGCCTGCATGTGGCCTTTGCCCCTCACTGACCATTGTGAGTGTGTGGTGTGTGTGTGTGTGTGTGTGTGTGTGTGTGTGTGTGTGTGTGTATGTGTATGTGTATGTGTGTGTTCTTCAAACTGAATTGTTGGACACGATCATCAGCGAACTGTGGTGAAGAGACAGCCAAGCCGTGAGCAGAAAGAGAGAGGGAGAGAGAGAGAGAGAGAGAGGAGAGAGAGAGAGAGAGAGAGAGGAGAGAGAGAGAGAGAGAGGAGACAGACAGACAGACAGACAGACAGACAGAGAGACAGACAGAGACAGACAGAGAGAGACAGAGAGAGAGAGAACCTCTCAACAGGAAGTAGTAAATGCCTTCATATGTGCAGTAAAACTCTAACGAGCAATACAGAAAGAGCCGCTCCCCCGTCTACATCTCTGAAGAGAAGAACAAACTCTTCATAAAACAAGTCAACTGAGGGAGGAAAGCGATAGATAAATAAATAGACAGATAGAGAGATAGACAGATAAATAGACAGATAGATAGATAGACAGATAAATAGACATATAGATAGGTAGGTAGACAGATAGATAGATAGATAGATGGATGTGTGCATGTGTATATGCGTGTATGTGTACGCATGTATATGAGAGAGAGAGGGAGAGACAGAGAGAGTGAGAGAAAGAGAGAGAGAGAGAGAGAGAGAGAGAGAGAGAGAGAGAGAGAGGAGAGAGAGAGAGAGAGAGAGAGAGTGGGAGAGAGAGAGAAAGTGAGGGAAGGAGGGAGAGGAGAGGAGAGGAGAGAACGAGAGAGGATTATTCCATTTAACGGAAAGACAAATGACTAGCAAACAAATGAAAATGCTTAGCTCCTTATGAACAAGAGAAGCTGCTCGTAATCACGTGCGATAGACGTCAGGACACACTCTTTTGTCAGCTGTAAACTATGCTGCGTACTATTGAACTCTTCACTTTCCCCCCTACCACACGTGGGCCTCGTTCAGAGCTAATGATGGGAAACGAGGTCTGGAACGGAAAGAGGATAGGAGTGTGGGCATGATTTCACACGAAAGCAAAAGTTAGGAAGATCAGTCCCCAAAAATGCATTACATGTTTTTTTCGGCGAGGAGGGGAAAGGTGAAGGGGGGGGGGGGGGGGGGGGGTCGCAGGGCTATCTCCCTTTTAGAGTTGTCCATCTACCGCCCTGGGCTTACTTTGTTCTGGAAGCGTGTGTGAACGTCGGTTCAGATTTCCGTCCACTCCAGCGTTTACACTCCTCTCTTCCTTCGAACAAAAAAAACAAATAAACAAACTGGTAGAAGTGATTGCATTCTCTTCACATTGCCTAGGTAATTAACTTCTAATTTTGAGAAGGGGAAAATCGGAAAGGGTTAATGCATCTTGATTTCAAAGTGAATTTGATATACATATCAAAGTGTAGCTATGTAAGCTTATGCTGATTATAGTCTAACATAACCAACCTCGGAAGACACACCACTGGTGCAAAGATATCATCGTGAATGGAATGCAGTTGAATGCTTTCTAACTGCACTGAAGTTACATGTTTTCAAAGAAGTGGAACCTGGAGAGAGAGAGAGAGAGAGAGAGAGAGAGAGAGAGAGAGAGAGAGAGAGAGAGAGAGAATAGGGGGAGAAGAGAGAGGGGGGGAGAGGAGAGAGAGAGGAGGGAGGGAGAGGAGGGGAGGAAGAGAGAGAGAGAGAGAGAAGAGAGGAGAGAGAGAGAGAGAGAGAGAGAGAATGCAAGCAGGAGAGAGAGGAGGAGAGAGAGAGGAGAGAGAGAATGCAAGAGAGAAGAGAGAGAGAGAGAGAGAGAGAGAGAGAGAGAGAGAATGCAAGCAGAGAGAGAGAGAGAGAGAGGAGAGAAAGCAAGCAGAGGAGAGAGAGAATGAGAAGCAGAGAGAGAGAGAGAGAGAAGAGAGAGAGAGAGAGAGAGAGAGAGAGAGGAGAGAGAGAGAGAGAGAGAGAGAGAGAGAGAGATGAGGAAGAGAGAGAGAGAGAGATGAGAGAGAGAATGCAAGCAGAGAGAGAGAAGGAGAGAGAGATGCAAGAGAGAGAGAGAGAGAGAGAGAGGAGAGAGAGAGAGAGAGAGAGAGAGAGAGAGAGAGAGAGAGAAATGCAAGCAAGAGAGAGAGAGAGAGAGAGAGTATTCAGTTCTAGTCAACATAATGCGTTTGCTGTCGTAATCAGACACTGTCAACTGTCAATGAAAGAGAGCACACAACGCAAAGAATGCTGATCACCGACTTTCCGTAATCTGGCCGGCGCACAAAGCAAACTCTTTTCAGCTTTCAGTGACGTATGCTAGAAAAAAGGTTGAACTCATCATCCGGCGCCATCGTACTTTGTTCGCGCTTGCTAAATGAGTGATCTGAGAGCCAGAAATAGAAGAAAGGCGGTGTATGATTCGGCGAAATAGGGAGTTTCTGGATGCTTTGTTTTCGTGAAGTGCTTGTTGTTTGCCTGTTTTGTTTTGTTATGTCTTGTTTTAAGTCTGTTTGTATAGAGCTTGCAGGTGTACGTGCGTGCATGTGTGGATAAGTGCACGCTTGCTTCTGTGTGTGTGTGTGTGTGTGTGTGTGTGGGGTGTGTGTGTGTGTGTGTGTGTGTGTGTGTGTGTGTGTGGGTAAGACTAGAGAACAAATGGAAGAGGAAGTAATTGTAGGACTGAAAGAGTTATTTCCCATGTACTTTTTTTTTAAAGAAATGGAAAACAGAAAATATGTCAAAGTTGATATTAAAAAAAAAAGTACTGTGCCACAGATGGTTTTACAGTGTGTAAATATTAATAGACACTGTTTCGAATACAAAGTCAAAAGATTGTAATAATATTGCCTAACGAAGATCCTTGATCGTCGCTTGATTTGCCGGCGTCCCATGACGATATCCCCGCCAAAAAATTAATGGATGCGTTCGTTGGCCCACGTTCCATCTTGCCACATACCCATAGTTGTGAAAAGCGGATCAATAGGTTTAAAAAAAAAAAC
>CM031603.1:84098204-84100704 GCA_018398815.1 Conus ventricosus
AACACAACATTGACAGAAGACAGACCGACAAACAAGCAAACAAACAAACACAAAAACATCAAAAGTGCTGAAGACATAACCTCTATCGGTAAAACATGATGAAAAACGGACATAAAACAGACTAAACAAAGAAACACAGAAAACATCAAAGAGCTGAAGACATAACCCTTTCCGTAAACCTCTAAGAAAAAAACGGAACATAATACAGACAAACAAAGAAACACAGAAAACATGAAAAGTGGCTGAAGACATAACCTCTTTCGTAAACAGATGAAAAACTGACAAAATACAGACAAACAAAGAAACACAGAAAGCATGAAAAAGTGCTGAGAGACATAACCTCTTCGGTAAACATATGAAAAACGGGACAGAATACAGACAAACAAATAAACACAGAAAACATCAAAAGTGGCTGAAGACATAACCTCATCGTAAACAGCTGAAAAACGGACACAATAACGACAAATCAAAGAAACACAGAAAAATCAAAAGTGGCTGAAGACAAACGCTCTTCTGTAAACATGGATTGAATAACGGAACATAATACAGACAAACAAAGAAACACAGAAAACATCAAAAGTGGCTTGAAGAGCATAACCTCTTCGGTAAACATGATGAAAACGACATAATACAGCAAACCCAAAGAAACACAAAACATCAAAAGTGGCTGACGACATAACCTCTTCGGTAAACATGATGAAAAAACGGACATAATCCAGACAAACAAAGAAACACAAAAAATCAAAAGTGGCTGAAGACCTAACCTCTTCGGTAAACATGATAAAATACGGAAAATAATACAGACAAACAAAAGAAACACAGAAAACATCAAAAGTGGCTGAATGACTAACCTCTTCGGTAAACATGATGAAAAACGGACATAATACAGACAAACAAAGAACTCACAGAAAACATCAAAGTGGCTGAAGACAAATAACCTCTCGGTAAACATTGTGAAAAAAAACGGACATAATACAGACAAACAAAGAAACACAAAAACATCAAAAGTGGCGGAAAGACATACCTCTTCGTAAACATATGAAAAACGGACATAAAACAGACAAAACAAAAGAAACACAGAAAACCATCAAAGTGGCTGAATAACATAACCTTCTTCGGTAAACAAGATGAAAAAACTGAACAATAATTACGAGACAAACAAAGAAACACAGAAAACATCAAAAGTGGCTGAAAAGAAAGAAAAAACAATTAAAAGCCACATCGGTAAACATGATAAAAACGACATAATACAGACAAACAAAGAAACAACAGAAAACAACAAATAGTGGCTTGAAGAAGAAACATAAACCTCTACGTAAACATGAATGATAAAACGGCATAAATACAGACAAACAAAGAAACACAGAAAACATCAAAAGTGGCCTGAAGACCATAACACTTTTATTATCGGGTAAACATGATGAAAAAAACGGACATAATGCAGTTCAACAAGAAACACAGAAACCATTCCAAAATGCCTGAAGACTTAACCTCATCGGTAAGACCATGATGAAAAACGGACAATAATAACAACAAAACAAAGAAACACAGAAAACATCAAAAGTGCGTGAAGACCATAAAGGTACCTCTTCGGTAAACATTAAGAAAAACGGCCATAATACAGACAAACAAAGAAACAACATAAAAACATCAAAAGTGCTGAAGACAAAACGCTCTATCGGAAAACATGATGAAAACTGGACATAATACAGACAAACAAAGAATCACACTAAAACAATTCAAAAGTGCTGAAGACAATAACCCTTCTTCGTAAACAAGATGAAAAACGAGTACATAAAACTCGACAAACAAAGATAACAAGAAAACATCAAAAGAGGGCTGAAGACATAAAGCTCTTCGGTAAAGACATGATGAAAAACAAACGGACATAAATACAGATCAAACAAAGAAAACACAGAAAACATCAAAAAGTGGCTGAAGACAAACCTCCTCGGTAAACATGATGAAACAAACGGACATAATACAGACCAACAAAGAAACACAGAAAACATCAAAAGTGGCAGAAGAACATAACTCTCGGTACACATGATGAAAAAACGGACATAATACACACAACAAAGAAACACCGAAAAAATCAAAAGTGGCTGAATGGCCTAACCTCTTTCGGTACAAACATGATTAAAAACGGACATAATAAATTAACAAGACAAACAAAGAAACCACAGAAAACACAAAAGTGGCTGAATACATAACCTCTACGTAAACATTAAGAAAAACGGACATAATAAGACAAACAAAAAGAAACACAGAAAAGATCAAAAGTGGCTGAAGAGACATAACCTCTTCGGTAAACAAGATGAAAAAAAACGGAACATAATACAGACAAACAAAGAAACACAGAACACATCAAAAGTGGCTGAAGACATAACCTCTTCCGGAACACATGGATGAACAAACGGACATAAATATACCAGACAAACCAAGAAAACACAGAAAACATTCAAAGTGGCTGAAGACATAACCACATAACATCCTTCGG
>CM031603.1:84130704-84133204 GCA_018398815.1 Conus ventricosus
TCTGTTTTCTGTCTCTCTCTCTGTCTCTCCTCTCTCTCTCTCTCGCTTCTCTCTCGTCTCTCTCTCTCTCCTCTCGTCTCTCTCTGTCTCTCTCACTCTCTCTCTCTCTCTCTCTCTCTCTCTCTCTCCTCTCTCTCTCTCTCTCTCTCTCTCTGTCTCTCTGACTCTGTCTATGTCTCTGTCTGTCAGTTTGTATCTCTCTCTCTCTCTCTCACGCTCTCTCTAATGAAAATGTGTGTGTGTGTGTGTGTGTGTGTGTGTGTGTGTGTGGTGATGTGGTATGCGCATGCGTGCGTGTATGTGTGGGCGTGTGCATGCATGTGACGCGCGAGCGTATGTGTTTTGACTGTGTTTGTGTAATTTTGTAATGGATTTTTTTTTTTTTAAATAATTATTATTCTTATTACTATGTTATTGTTAATATTATAATGTTGCTATATATATATATATATATATATATTATATATATATATATATATAATATATATATATATATATTATATATATAAATATATATATATTTTTTTTTTTCCATTGTTTCTGTCATTATTAATATGTGCAGTTTTTAGTTGAATGTTTTAGAATAGCAAGGACAGATTGGAAGAATAGGCACTGCCTAAAATCTCTATCCTTGAGTAATAAGTTTTTGAGTCTTGAGTCTTTCTCTCTCTCTCTCTCTCTCTCTCTCTCTCTGTATCTGTCCTCTCTCTCTCTCTGTCTCTCTGACTCTGTCTTTCTCTCTGTCTGTCTGTCTATCTGTATCTCTCTCTCTCTCTCTCGCTCTCTCTCTCCTCTCTCTCTCCTCTCTCTCTCTCTCTCTTTCTCTTTCTGTCTGTTTGTCAGTCTGTATCTCTGTGTTTGTCTCTGTCTGTTTTGTCAGTCTGTATCTCTCTCTACACCTCTTTCTCTCTCCCTCTCTCTCTCTCCTCTCTCTCTCTCTCTTCTCTCTCCCTCTCTCTCTCTCTCTCTCTCTCTCTCACTCTCTCTCTCCTCTCCTCTCTCTCTCTCTCTCTCTCTCCCTCTCTCTGTGACTCTGTCTTTTTCTGTCTGTTTGTCAGTCTGTATCTCTGTCTTTGTCTCTGTCTGTTTGTCAGTCTGTATCTCTCTCTCTCACGCTCTCTCTTTCCTCTCTCTCTGGTCTGTCTGTCTGTCTGTCTGTCTGTCTGTCTCTCTCTCTCTCTCTCTCTCTCTCTCTCTCTCTCTCTCTCTCTCTCTCTCTCTCTCTTCTCTCTCTCTCTCTGTCCACGTTTCTCCGTCCTAGTTTGGTTTGTATCATCACTGTCGTGGTCCTTTGTGTTTCACGGTGGAAGGAAGCGTAGCGGTACGGTAGAGGTTGGAGGCGAGGTCCCGAAAAGATCAGCATGGTTTCACTTTCCTTATAGAGGAAAGGACAGGAAAGAACGATGAATTGAAGAAAGGACTAAAGAAAGTACGGAATAAAGGGAGAAAGAGAGGGAGGGAAGAGGAGGGAAATAGACAGGAAGAAAGAATAAAAAAGAGGAAAGCGGGAACGAAAGACAGACAGAGCGTTAGAAAAGGAAAGAAAGACAGAACAAGATGCAAAGCATATAAACGTACCCTCAGTTTATCCTGAATACGCGTGAGATATTCCATAAAGAGGAAAAACCGTCTGGACTGGTGTAACCGTTAGTAATGGCTATTCTGGTAAACATCGGCCATCGTCTGTGACCTATAATGAACATACCAACAAATTTTCAGAAATATCGGCCACGTATTTTCTGAGATATTCCATAAAGAAGAAAAACCGTCACAGGCCGTTACAGCCGTTAGCAACGGCTATAACGGTAAACTAAAACATTGGGCATCATCCATGACCCATAATGAATATAACATGCTAATTTTCACAAAGATCGGCCAAGTACATTCTGAAATATCTATAAAGAAGAAAAATTGTTACAGGCCGTTACAACCGTTAGTAACGGTAACGACGGTAAACCTAAAACATCGGGCATCATCCGTAACCCATACTGAACATACTTGCTAATGTTCACAAAGATCAGCCAAGTACTTTCTGAGATATTCCAAGAAGAGAAAAAGCGTTACAGGCCGTTACAGGCGTTAGTAACGGTATATATGGTAAACTAAAGCATCGGCATATCGTGACCCATAATGAACAAACCTACAAATTTTCAGAAAGATCGCTAAGTACTTTTTGAGATAATATATTCCATAAGAAGAAAAACCGTTACAGGCCGTTACAGCCGTTAGTAACGGCTCTAACGGTAACCTAAAACATCGGGCATCATCCGTGACCCATAATGAACATACCTGCTAATTTTCAGAAAGATCGGCCAAGTACTTTTTGAGATATTCTATAGAGAAAAAAACCGTTACAGGCGTTACAGCCGTTAGTAACGGCTATAACGGGTAAACTAAAACATCGGGCATCATCCCTGACCCATAATGAACCTACCTGCTAATTTTACAAAGATCGCCTAGTACTTTCTGAGATATTCCATAAAGAAGAAAAAGCGTTACA
>CM031603.1:84145704-84150704 GCA_018398815.1 Conus ventricosus
CAAAACATAATGATTGTCATGTTGATGAGGATAGTTATGATGAAGATAGTGCGAGAGACAAAGGAGACAAAACATAATGATTTTCATGTTGATGAGGATAGTTATGATGAAGATAGTGTGAGATGCAAAGGACACAAAACATAATGATTTTTTATGTTGATGAGGATAGTTATGATGAAGATAGTCCGAGAGACAAAGGACACAAAACATAATGATTTTCATGCTGATGAGATAGTTATGATGAAGATAGTGCGGAGAGGCAAAGGAGACAAAACATAATGATTTTCATGTTGATGAGGATAGTTATGATGAAGATAGTGCGAGAGACAAAGGAGACAAAACATAATGATTTTCATGTTGATGAGGATAGTTATGATGAAGATATTGCGGAGAGGCAAAGGAGAGAAAACATAATGATTTTCATGTTGATGAGAATAGTTATGATGAAGATAGTGCGAGAGACAAAGGAGACAAAACATAATGATTTTCATGTTGATGAGGATAGTTTATGATGAAGATAGTGCGGAGAGCAAAGGAGACAAACATAATGATTTTCATGTTGATGAGGATAGTTATGATGAAGATAGTGTGAGAGACAAAGGAGACAAAACATAATGATTTTCATGTTGATGAGGATAGTTATGATGAAGATAGTGCGAGAGGCAAAGGACACAAAACATAATGATTTTCATGTTGTGAGGATAGTTATGATGAAGATAGTGCGGAGAGGCAAAGGAGACAAAACATAATGATTTTCATGTTGATGAGGATAGTTATGATGAAGATAGTGCGAGAGACAAAGAACAAAACATAATGATTTCATGTTGATGAGGATAGTTATGATGAAGATAGTGCGTAGAGACAAAGGAGACAAAACAAATGATTTTCATGTTGATGAGGATAGTTATGATGAAGATAGTGCGAGAGACAAAGGAGACAAAACATAATGATTTTCATGTTGATGAGGATAGTTATGATGAAGATAGTGCGAGAGACAAAGGACACAAAACATAATGATTTTCATGTTGATGAGGATAGTTATGGAAGATAGTGCGGAGAGGCAAAGGAGACAAAGCATACATGATTTCGATGTCGATTAGGATAATGAGGGTGAATATATAGTGCGGGTTAGCCTTATAACTGATTGTTTTTTTCTTTTTCAAAACAGTGTTTTCGTGGTAAGTGTTGATAATGATTGGACCACAGCAGCAACAAACAACAAGAGCACAAAAAAAAAAAGAAAAGAGAGAGAGAGAGAGAGAGAGAGAGAGAGAGAGAGAGAGAGAGAGAAGAGAGAGAGAGAAATCTTAGATGACGAGGACGACGAACGATGTTGATGATGATTGTGATCAGAAGACAAAATCCTTGCAATCTACGGACAAGGAATCTTACGTCTGACCTACCACAGATAATTAATGACCTTGACAAGGGCGACGACTCTAGTAACGATGCCGGTCATAACGACAAGCGCGATGAAGACAGAGATGATAGTATTAACGAGACACGATGGTGATCATGACACTAGAGATACGGTGATGATGATGTTGACAGATATTCTACAGTGACATCAGTATCAACGGTGAACAGTCTCAGAATAGCAGATGATGACAGTGACGTAGATGACGACGATGATACGGTGTTATGACGATGACGACGATGAGGATCATGATTGTCCGTCGGTGATAAGATCACAACAGCTTATGGACCCATTGAAGCAGTTTAGTTGATGATATTGACGACGACGGCGGCGATAATTGTGATGATGATGATGATGATGATGATGATGATGATGATGATGATGATGATGATGATGGCGATAATAATGATGATGATGACGATGACGACGGCGATTATGATGATGACGATGATGATGGTAATGACGACTATTATGATGATGACGACGACGACGACGACAACGACGACAACAATGACGATGATGATGATGACGATGACGATGACGACGACGACGACGACGACGACGACGCTAATGATGATGACGATGATGATGATGATGATGACGACGAAGACGACGCTTATGATGATGACGTTGACGACGATGATGATGATGACGACCTCCAGGTGACGAGATCCTGGCGGTGAACGGACAGAGCACGGCAGGCCTGACCCACCAGCAAGTTCTGTCCATGTTCCGGACCTTGCCCAAAGGGCCCGTGACCTTCACCTTCAGACCATGCACCTCCTGCAGGTATGCCAGGTGAGTACACCCATCCATTCTGAACATGAGAATAATTCTAGTTAAGTTCTTTTTGTTGTTGTTTAATAGCCTTTAATCTATGACGGCATTCGGAAGGTAATGGACAAAGGCTCTCTCTCCCCCCCACCACCCCCCCCCCCCCCCCCCGCCTCCACACACACACACACACACACACACACACACACACACACACACACACACACACACACACACACACACACACACAGAGTCCAGATTCGCGATTTAAGAAGTAAAATCCTTCTGCCCCTTTTTGGGATGTGAAAGGTGAAACAGAAATAAACCAGTGCGATTCATAACACGTTGATATGGGACTTTTTTAAGGGAATAAAACAAATTTAAGGGGAACCAATTCTCAGTATGATCATTTACTATTTTATCAGATAACATACAAATTTTGAATATTCACTCCAAGCGTCTTCAAATAAAAGTGCAATTTATACGTTGTTCCCAACGTATTTGTTTATTAATTCATTTGTTTAAATATCTATTTATTTAGTAATTTTTCTATATAATCATTTATTTATTTGTTTAAATATTCGTTTATTTGTTTATTCATTCTTTCATTTATTTATACAGATTTCTTATCTAAAGTTTTATATTTGTGCCACCTTCCAGTCTGCAATAAATCTCATAAAGTACACATTGACCCTAGCTATTTTCTAGGTATCAGTGTTCTTCGACGTATCATTTTTCAAAGACATTTGAGAGAGACAATGAAATTCATGAACAACACTTCCAATATCACTTTCATCACAAATCATGTTGTTCCTGTCCTCGCCTTCTTCGACACTAAATTCAATTTGTAACATATGTCCGCAGCAGCAGACAGACTTTAATCTGTGGATACATGTATGCATCTCAAAGATAAGTATATTTTACCCAGCAGAAGCTGAGTTTCATATATGTCTAAAACAAGCATTTATTGCTTTCCTGTACTGAATGTTTCCAGAACTGAAATTGTCTGTCGTTTAAGTTCTGTGTGATATTCTTGCAAACACTCTCTTCTGTACTATGACAAGGAACGCCAAACACATTCATACTCGTCTTCTATGGAAACACTGGGCATATACTTGAAGATGAAAATGAAGAACTGCAACTCTTGTCTCCATTGCTAAAGGGTGGATTAATGGTTGACTCTATCGCCGTGAAGTCGGATCCAAGGTCCATGGGTCAAATCTCAGATGGCGTGGTGTGCGTGTGTGTGTGTGTGTGTGTGTGTGTGCGTGTGTGTGTGTATGTGTGCGTGCGTGCGTGCGTGCGTGCGTGCGTGCGTGCGTGCGTGTGTGTGTGTGTGTGTGTGTGTGTGTGTGTGTGTGTGTGTGTGTGTGTGTGTGTGTGTGTGTTCAGATCCCACTCTCACTCTCTAATGCCGCCAGATAACTGCCACGATGTCCTAGCATGCTAGGCCTTGGTCTTAAAATAGACATGTGCAGATACCTTCGGGAAATTATCTCAAAATGATACAGAACGCATCGACATCAGTAACGGTCATTTCATGCTCATTTTTTTTTTATCCACTTCTGGGGGATGTCAAACTTCAAAATATTAAAGAAATCATGTGGCCTCAAGGTCCAAGAGACAGTGGACAATCAAAGGTGCTCCGTGCCCAGGACACAGGAATACGGAAAGCAGAATCCAACTTCTGCCTTCAACCTCCTCGACCCTCCCTGATCTGAATCAGGTACCCATTTACTGTTGGATGGACAGAGAGAGTTTTCATGCCCCCCAACAATCCGAAACCATGAACAGTGGAAAGTTAGGACCGCCAGTGGCACAGCCAGACGCTGTGCTGGACGACAGAGCCTTGTGAAGAGGGCCCTGAAGGCAACCCTAGCTAGCCACCATTGAACTGCTGCCACTGGCTGCACACCAAAAAGTAATGCGCCAAGGCCTTGCAAGGAGTCGAGTATTTATAGACTGGCGCGATTAGACGGTTTTAAGATTTTTATTGTGTCTGAAAGCTGACTCGCCTCATTTTCTTTCATGTGGCCTTCAAGGTGCAAGCCAGGTGATTCCAATCAGACAGATTATAATCAAAAGAATGGGACTGACTATTTGGGCCCTTCAAAACTGGCGCAATGATAAGGTCACGTATAAGTGCAAAGGCTGGAAATGTGACGTCAACTGATGGGAAGGTCATTTATTTGAAGATTTCTTTTTTTATGATTTCATCGATGAAGGTCCTCCCAAACAAGGCAAATAGTTGATGCGGAGCAGTTCTTTTGATCAATAATCAGTTTAACATTAGATGCTGGCTGAAATTTATAATGGGCCTCAAAACGCTAACATGAGTTATATAGTGTTATAGTGCAAAATACTAATTGTGGCGTGTGGCCACTTCTGTTTCAGCCCGGGACGCACTGCCAGCTCCTCTACCGATGGAAGCCCCGTGTCCACCCCCAGCCGCTCCCCCAACCACACCCCCCTCAACAGCATCTCCGACTCCCCCTTGTCAGCCGACTCCTCCGCTTCGGACACCAACTCCACCACGCGGAACTCCAAAACCCCACCTCCCCCCATCCCCATCCAACGGATGTCTCCTCAGTGTCGGACGGAACCTGCTTACCATTCCGGACACCCTGGGGAGGATAAACGGTGTCCGGCGCGTCCGCGGGCGATAAACGTATGTCCGTCAAATCCGGCGACGTTAAACGTCTGTCCGGAGACGGCAGACGGGCGTCCGGAAGGGCTGCGGGGAACTTCCAGCAAGAGTCCGGGATGGACGCCTTGGACCCCAGGAGGGACAGCGAGGCCAAGACCCAGC
>CM031603.1:84160704-84175704 GCA_018398815.1 Conus ventricosus
TTCTGCCTCACTTCATTTAAAGGTTAACATGACTAAAAGTAACATAATAGTGTTTAGAAAAGGAGGTTACCTTGCTGCCAGTGAAAGATGGATGTATAACGGAAGTACAATGCCAGTAGTAAATGTGTACAAATATTTGGGTATATTCTTTTCAACTCGCTTGAGCTTTACATTTGCCTGCAAAGATCTTGTGAGCAGAGCTAAATACGCCTTGTTATGTATTATGAACAAATTGACAATATTGAATAACAATTCTTTGGCACTATTTCTAAAATTGTTTGATTCTCAAATTCAACCAATAGTACAATATGGTGCTGAGTTGTGGGGTATCAGTAGAGCTGCTTTTGAAGCGGAGAAGATTCATGTATATGCATTGAAGAAGTTTTTGGGAGTATCTATGCATACGCCTAATGATTTAGTGTATGGGGAGACAAAGAGGTATCCTATATTTAGCATCTGTAGTCAGCTCTATTCGTTATTGGTTAAAGTTAACGAGAATGCAGCCACATAGGTTACCCCATAAAGCTTACAACATGTTAGTTGAGATGGATGCCAGAGGCAAGATGAATTGGGCCTCGCGAGTAAGATCAAAGCTGTATGAGTGTGGATTTGGTTTTGTATGGGAAAGTCAGGGCGTCGGAGACATAGCTAGTTTTATTCTTGAATTTCGTCAGAGATTAATAGATTGTAGATGGCAAAGCTGGTATTCTCATGTCCAGGAAAGTGACAGGTTTAATATCTATCGTATGTTAAACGCAGAGCATAATGTGCCCGTGTATTTTTCTATGAACCTCGACAAATATTTGAGATACATCTTAACAAAATTTAGATTCGGTATCACAGAAATAAATAGACATTTCAATTGCTATAGACAACGCGGTGATGATAATCTCCTTTGCCCATTATGCCACGAGGCACTTGATAATGAAGTTCATTTATTTTCTCTTGCCAGGAACTAAGTAATGTTCGACTAGAGTTTATTCCGTAAAAATACTATAGACAACCATGCTTATTTAAGCTAATTATGTTAATGACATCAAGGAATGAAACACTTGTAAAGCAGTTCGCATTATATTTGAGCAAAGCATTTAAGATTCGGAGGTTTGTTGCAGCATAGGTTAATTCTTCGTCAGTGTATTCTTGATTGTTATTTCTGTGAAGTACCATTTGCAAATAGCAAACTTTGTGCAGTGAAATTAATTAATGCTTCGAAGGTTTAAACCTTAAAAAGATTAAACAGTAAACAAGCAGGTAACTTTTGCTCCCATAAGAAAACCTAACACAGAGTAACTTCTATTCAAGATTGGCACAGCCTTTTAAAAGATTGTTTTGTGTGGTTATGCTTTATTTTGTTTGCTTCTTTGCTTTGGTTACATAATATTGTTCTATCTTTGTACCCCCTTCTGAGAGGCTATGGCCTAACAGAATAAAGATCTGAATATGAATCTGAATCTCTCTCTCTCTCTCTCTCTCTCTCTCTCTCTCTCTCTCTCTCTCTCTCTTCTCTCTCTCTCTTCTCTCTCTCTCTCTCTCATTTTTGCGTATACGTTTCCATGCGACCAAGCTTATGTCTTGATGATAACAATGATTATGATGATCATAATGAGAAAAAGAAGAAGAAAGATAAGAAGAAGGTGAAGAAGAAGAAAGAAGAAGAAGAAGAAGCAACAACAACAACAACAACAACAACAACAGCACCACCACCAACAACAACACCAAGCACCACCACCACCAACAACAACAAGGATAGTAAATTATGATAAATTTGACCATGAAAGTGATCGCCCTACTTCATCAGTAACGCTTGATGACGTCAATGCACGTTTTTAAGACTTGTATGCTCAGCATGTTACTTGTTGGTCTTGTTGTTTTGTTTGTTTGCAGAGACAGTCCTATGTATGAGAACAATGAAGTGCTTGTAAGGTATTCTTCACTCTCTCCTCACATCACATCACGGCATTTTGTTAGATCGTGTGGTTTTGCATTTTACCTTAACGATAAAACCCACAGTTGCCGAATGCCCCCCACCCCCCACCTCCCGCCCCACTCTCTGCTTTGAATGTTTCTTAGTTCTGAAGACTTGTTTATTTTCTGCACGAAAAAAAAAAAAAACACACAAAAGAAACCCCGCTCTGATCTTCTCCATAGATTTTTCTCTAAGGTCAGTGTTTAGAGTTAGTGTGGGCACAGATGAATCCTCTTTTTTTGTGCCATCTTTTGTTTCTTTGTTTGTTTGTTTTTCTTTTTCTGTTAGTAAGACCGAAGACAGAATTCTGCTTTTGTCGTCTCTTGCTTTTTTCTATCCCGCACATGAAAGATAACCACCTGCTATATAACGTTTGTTTTTTTTTTTCCTGTTAATTGGTAAAAAAAAAACAACAACCAACCTTTCTCTGCTTAAATCCTCTTTTGTTAGTTTTGCTCTAAAATAATCTTCTGTTCAACCCTCATTTGTTCATGCTTCGTTACGCTTAAACCATCTTTTGTTAATTTTGTTTAAAAAAAAAAATCTTCTTTTCAGCCCTCAGTTGTTCGTGTTTTGCTCTCATCGGGACTAATCATCAGCTGATCTTATCATTTTCTTTTTTTTTTTTTTTTTTTTTTTTTTTTTTTACTTTCCTATTGATCAACGATAATCCCCTGCTAACGCCATTTTTCGCTTTTTATGTCCGTACAATGTAAGATAAACCGGACTTGTGTCATCATTTGTATTCCGTGTTTCTGTTGGAAGGACCGAAGATATAGTTCCTTGCTTGTGTCATCATTTGCTGTTTATATCACTAGAATGAAACATGTTTTTAATATTGCTTTGTATATCATGAGAACGAAACATAATTCCAATTTGACGTTATCTTGTGTTTATTTCTTCCTTTGTTGTGTGTGTGTGTGTGTGTGTGTGTGTGTGTGTGTGTGTGTGTTGTGTGTGTGTGTGTGTGTGTGTGTATTTGCGTGCAAGCGTGCGTGCGTGCGTGCGTGCGTGCGTGCGTGTGTGCGTGTGTGTGTGTGTGTGTGTTTCCCAATTGAACGAAAAATAACACCGTGCTGATTCCATTCTTTTTTCTATCAGTGTGATCAAAGAAAAATTATTAGCAATGTCATCTTCTGTTTATTTTCTGTCACATAAATCAGTGATAATCCTTCGTAACATCCTTTGCCTTTTTTTTTTTGTCTGTTGGTTCAAAAATAATCTTCTTTTTCTGTTGTTGTTTTTTCATGTCTGTTTTATTCGGTTCGTTTCGGTTTTTATTTTTATTTTTTTCAGTAACATCAAAGGTAGTTCTCTGCTTACGTCATCGTTTGCATCGAACGAACTCTAATGCAAAATTTCTAGCTTATGTCCCCTGCGATTTCAGCGTCTCACAATCTTTTGAAGTTGCTTTGAAAACGTTGTTAAATCCAGCTTTTACTTACCGTCCTTCAATCCATTTGTTTGGGAATTGAATCAGTTGTGTTTATTTCTGGCCTGGATAGGAAGCACACGTTTTGTTTATGTTCAGAATTAGTTGTTTATATGAACTTTTTGTGCGTCTAGTTTATAAAATGTTCACTTTGGGTTTCAAATGATAAGGATTTGTGTTTTTGGATGCAAAGTGTTCACTATCAGTATAAGGTATAGAATATTTGTGTTCGAAGCTTACGTGTGTTCATTTTCTTCCTATCAGATAATTATGTGTCACACTCCAGTTTTTGCCTTACTTTGTGTTTACTGTTGGTTTTAGATATGAACTACACCTTTTTCTCACTTATAGTACGTTCAGTGTTTATCAGACTATGAACAATTTGTACGGAATGCCCAAAGGCCCTGTTGCAGCCGTTATTGCGCGCGCATCTCTTCTTTGATCAGTTAAAATGTGCGTGCAATATGTTGGCCGGAAGTCCGCTAGCTGCTGTGTGCGTGACTGCGCCCGCACTTCCTCTCCAAGTTCAGAAAAAAAAATGTTGACGGAATTTTGCTAAACAAAAGGTTCTCTCTCTCTCTCTCTCTCTCTCTCTCTCTCTCTCTCTCTCTCTCTCTCTCTCTCTCTCACACACACACACACCACACACACACACTCTCTCTCTCTCTCTCTCTCTCTCTCTCTCTCTCTCTCTCTCTCTCTACACACACACACACACACACACACACACACACACACACACACACACACACACACACACACATTCTCTCTCTCTCTCTCTCTCTCTCTCTCTCTCTCTCTCTCTTTCTCTCTGTTTTTTTTTTCCGGTAACTTTCCAATCCAAAATTTTCAGTGGCTGGAAACGAATCGCAGGCGAAATCGCGCGCACAACTGCGTCCACAGTTTTGGCCGGAACTAAGCTCTAGCATTTTGGGAAATCAATGAAAATGCGCGCACAGTTGTGACTGCATTTGGGCCTGTTGGCCTTCCATACATTCGTGTTGATAGCTTGTGATATGTTCACTTTTAGTTTCATATGTAAATTAAAGATTCTGGCACGTAATGTGTTTACTGTCGGTTCGAGACACACCGTTTTGTTCGTGGCATACGAGTGTTCATCGTTGATTCCGCACATGAACAAATTGTCTCTCTGGCTTACATTTTGGTGGTGCTAGAAATTAACCACCGACGTTTTTCGATGACACCCTGTTCATTGTTTAGACAGAAATCAACCATTCATGATTCTTTCTGTTAAGGGTTTCAATCATTACTTAAAATAAGAACAAGACAAAACAAACCTGAGATGTGAAGACACCTCACTAACAAACAAAACAAAGTCACGCGTAATACTTCTTGACTTTACCCTACTAGCTTCCTTGTACTTACATCTTACTGCCTAAGCGGAAACCATGTACCCAGGAATGCCATCACGTTAAATCAATATCAAAAGACATTAGGAGACTGTCATCATTGCCATTTAGTCATTGTCCTTCGAATGAGACTATAAACCGAGGTTCCGTGTGTGAACGCACGCATAACATCTTGCACACACGTAAAATCCCATCACCAACTTTCGGAAGAGTAGGCCAGGTTGGCCGTTGGTATGGATGACACGTTACACATAGCATGCACCCTGCGTGAGAAATGGAAAGAATGAAGGAAGTAAGGAAAATGAGTGATCAATATTGAACGATACTGACTGAATGACACGGGAAACGACTGAATGAAGCGCCAGCTGGCAGCTCTTCAGTCGGCACTACCCAGGTAGGCAGCCCGTTGTGTAAACGAGCGTTGATTGTAAAGCGCTTAGAGCTTGGCCTCTAGCCGAGAATAGGCGCTATGTAAGTATTCATTATTATTATTATTATTGTTTTTTGCTTTGTTTAACCGACGCACAGTAAATGGCAATACGTGCCGTAGGGTTTGGATATGCAGACGAACTAACTTTTCTGTGTTAAGTTTAAAAATTGTGTTGATACCTTTTTTGTTGTTGTTGTTGCAGTATTTAGTATGGACTATGAATGTGATGATTTTTATGACAACTCATATTGTTTCTGTTGGTAGTCTTGAAATTTTCCACAGAATGACTTATGTCATTATTGAATATTTATTCCAGCACATATTGTTTGTAGGTGTGTCCCTTCTTTCCGGCATCCCTTACCCTTTACCACCGAATCCGGCCAACCACCTGCTGTCTGCTTTCTACTTCTTACCTCCCCTTC
Organism: Conus ventricosus; assembly: GCA_018398815.1. Taxonomy (NCBI): domain Eukaryota; kingdom Metazoa; phylum Mollusca; class Gastropoda; order Neogastropoda; family Conidae; genus Conus; species Conus ventricosus. Next base: position 84,166,325 of record CM031603.1, read on the forward strand.
CTCATAATAAAGATAATAATTATAATTATAATAATGATGATAATAAGAGTAATAACAATAATAATTAAGTTTATTTCCAATTTTTTTTTCAAACCTTGTTCAGAGATGTCTCACTTGATGTGATCTTTGGGTTTCTGAGGGAGATTAACATTTTTTTTATATCTGATCTAAGATTTAACAGAGAAAAAAAATTAACAAAATTTATGGTGTGTTTTTAAGTGTATTTTAAAAGGTAGCGTGAATGATGTGTTTTTTGTGTGTGTGTGTGTGTGTGTGTGTGTGTGTGTGTGTGTGTGTGTGTGTGTGTGTGTGTGTGTGTGTGACCTGTGAGTTGACTTCAACGCGGTGACAGCCCTGATATGGTCCTTTGCAGTCGGTGGGCTATAAGCAACATCACTTGCCTTAACCTTTTCAATTCATTTTACGCGTTAGTTTGCTTGTAATAATCGTCTTCGTTTTCTGTTCAAGGGAAGTTACCTCGGAGCGGCGTCATGAACAATAACTCTAAACTCACCCGACACAGACGTCTCTGTTTCTCTCCCTTCCACTTACCTGTCACTTCAGCGAGCAGTCGCCCGGCCAAGCTGACCAACCCACACTGTCCTCCGGTCAGGACAAGCAACCAGCCAACCAACCAAGCCAAGCCAAGCCCACTGACGTTCCACTTTCCAGCCAAAGACAACCGACCAAGCAAGCAACCCAGAGAGTGACCAGCTAGTTACGTTGTCAGTCGGCGACAACCAACCGACGCGAAACCATTCACAATGTTTCCCAGTCTAGACAGATTTGAGGTTTTACGTGTGGTGTGTGTGTGTGTGTTGTGTGTGTGTGTGTGCGTGCGTGCGAGCGTGCGTGCGTGCGTGCGTGCGTGCGTGTGCGCGCGCGCGCGCTTTACGGCCGTTTTCTCCTGCTCCACTCGTAAGACTTCTTGGCTTGGGCTCGGACTAGACGTTGCACTCCCCGTACGGTGGATAACACACACGGTCAATAAGACCTTCGGTGCACAGCCATCTACGTTCTCCGTCGTAACCAGTGTGTTGTCTCCCTTTAGCACACGGTCGGTGAGTTCTTCGGTGCACACGATCCCACGTTCTCCATATACATACATACAATGTGTTGTCTGCCCTTAGCAACCATGAGATGTCGTGTGTTCATCACCAACTGCCTTCTCCACAGCCAAAGATGAAAAGGGGGACAGGGGACAATAAATCTTCGTCGTTCGCTAACTACAGTTCCATTGTGTACATTCATGGCCGCACTCACCACTCCCTGTTCATCCGATTGGTTCAGCGTCTGGGGACTGGTCACAGGTCGGCTGGTTGTTCACCATCGTTCACCGCTGAAAGCGTCAAACTGTCGAGTTCGTGAAGTGCACACATGGTGGATGGAGCGCGGTCAAAGGCTATGTACAGACAGTAGGCCGCCCGCGCCGAACAGCAGGACAAGGAGAAGCTGGTGGTTGGTCACCCGAGCGTGCGGACCGGCCAGTTGAACAGTTCTCCTCGCTCGCGAGTGGTTGTTTAGCTGCGGAAGCTAACGGGACACCTGCGAAAGGTGAATAGTAGGAAAGCGAATGGCGAGGTACCTTACCAATCTCCTCGTCTTGTACATCTTTGTCGACAGCAACCAGTTGTGTTCTTCCGAGCATCACGTGCTCTTCTTTGTATTCAGTGAGTCTTCTCAAACACAGCATTCTCTTCTCATTTGCCATGAATGTGTTTTCTGCAGACTCCTCCGCTTCTCCGAAACGACGACGGAAGTGCTGTCGGGAACTGTTGTCTATATCCTCTGCAGAAACCGATATATGTTCTTTTGCTCCGTGTGTTCTTCCTTAACAATGTTTCGCCTCCGTCTCGCGACACTCACTTCTACCACACACCATGTGTCTTCCCATCCCTTGCCAGAGCTAAAAGAAATGAACAAACAAACAAACAAACGAAGTGCTTGTTTCTGGGTGATAAAGAGCAAGATCGTTTTGACCAAGTGCCGTTGGATACAGGATACAGCTGGAGATCAGTTTACCTCTCTGCAAGTATCAACACTGTTCGTGTTTCCCCAGTCTCTCTGTGATTGTGAATTGTGCCTTAAATTCCGAGCACACAACGTGTTGTGGTTTTTTTTTTTTTTCTTTTTTCTTTTTAAAACGGTGATCGTCTGTGCCTAGCCAGCTCTGTGTTGGTGCTATTTATAGCGAGAAGCATACAGAGAAAGGTTGACAGTGCGGTTTAATCAACGAAACCCTGTTGTGTTGAGGTGTTCCTTCTAGGAATGCAGGTGGCCATTTTGTAACAGTGTTGATGAGCGTTTCAGGCGTGTGGTTATACACAAATGAGACCGTGGCTGTTTTCAGACAACTATTTTCGGGATGAACGTTTCAAACACTTGATGTTTTCATTGATAGCACGATACAGAAATGCACTGTTCATTTAACCCTTTAAGTGACGACACTACAGAGGAATAAACCATGCCCGTTTTCATACAACCTTTGTGTTAGGAATTTTTTGGATCACTAAACCATTTCAATGAGAACTCTACACAGAAAGGAAGCTAGACCGTTCAACTCTTTTCGACGGGAACACAGGACAAACGCGCTTGTTTCAAATGGGCAGTCTCTTTCAATTCCAGCAAATTGTAGAAATAAATATTCAAATGCACATCTGTTTCAGTGACACAATGTACAGAGGCCGACTTAACTTTAGTGCAGCAACGTACCGAAATTAAGATTTCAAATACGCAGTTGTTTTTTCCAATGATTAGTACATTAAAAATATAAGTATTATTTCAATGACACCATTCAGAGATGAACGTTACAGGCTGGTAAGATTTTTCTTCTCTTTCTTCTTCTTCTTCTTCTTCTTCTTAGTGAAAACACTGTACAGGAAAAAAGAAAATCACAATCTTTTCAGCGAAAATCGCTCTGCATGAATGATTGGAACTTAATATCCTTTCCTTGACAGCACCATGCAGGGATGACATTATTTCAGTTTTTTCGGTGCCGTATTACAGAGAAGTGATCATTTCGCACGCATTTTTTTTTTAGTGGCCTGACAAAAAGCTCGACCTCTCATCACGTGACCTTTTCAATGGCAGCAACACCGAACATTAAACATTTCGATCAGAGAGTCCTTATGGACACCACTATACAATTATCACTATTTCATAAATTAATTCTGTTTTAGGGAAGCAAAATTCCGAGATCAGTGTCTAACTGAAAAACAGCAAGAGAATGTCTATTAGTAACTGAACACACAGATTTTGCATGGTGAGTAAGAGGAAGTTTTATATTAAACAAAATCGAAAGTGAGGATAAAAAAAGGGGGTTGGAGGCCCCACAAACAGAGAGGAAAAAGAAAAGAAAAAAGATCCACTAAAAAAGGAGGTAGGAGGGGGGAAACAAGTTAAAACTGCTTCCATGAAAGTACCTTGAACATTTTGAACATTTTTATTCTGTTCTTTTTTGTTTGTTTGTTGACAATGATGATTATTTCCAATAGTCAATCTTGCTTTTACTAAAAGATCGCTCCAAACGGAGATGAAGAACATTCGAAAGAATGTGTGCGTTGACAGTTACGTAGGATACAGAGATGGAGATTTCAAACTATGTTTTCACTCAGGACACCATGCAGAGAAGAATTCTTCAGAGACAGCCATTTCATTCACATAGCTTTGCCATGCAGAAACAAAACATTTCAGACCATTAACCGTTTCTCTAGTTACTTGCAAAGCGAGGCGACTGCAGGCGAAAATCTAACCTAAGAATAATGATAGGTTTTGTTGAAGACGATGGCCATAATTGGCTTGTACTGATGATAATAATGATGATGATGATGATGATGATGATGATGATCACTTGATGATAATGTCGTTGTTGTGAACAGACTCATGTTGCCATGCACGTGTGATGATGGATTCAATGGCACTAAGTGTTCATGGTGGTTTTGTAACAATTATAGTTACTGGTCGCTTAACTCTTCACAGACAAACCCGTCTCCCCACACGACCATTTCGATGACGTTCGCTTTTGTTTAGCATTGGTTCGCTTGATTTTTATTTTTTTATAATTATCACCAGTTGGAACGCACATGACCCCCGCACAACATGACTTCTCCAGAGGAGTGTATCGCTGTTGGACCGAGAATGAAGGTGGGTCCAGAAGGGGGTGGGGATGGGAGTAGGGAAAAGGAATCCATCTACATTGCTGCTACCAAGCCCCCCCCACCCCCACCCCCACCCCCACCCCCCACGCTTAATAAGGACAGGGTGGGGGAGGGAGGGGCAGGGGCGGGGAGGGGGAGACATACTTTTCGTCTGCCATCTATGCTTTCTTTGTTCAGACATGTGCCATGATTTAAAAAAATTACTGCTGTGTGAATGTTATTGGACTGTACAGGAATATACCTGTCACCAATTTCTGAAACAGTGTCTAAGATCACGTAGAAATGAGGGTGCAGTACCCTTTGAAGCTGGAAAAAAAAATTCACGTAGAAACAAAACGTACAGAAGGGTAATTTTATTTCTCAGCGGTCTTATCACATAGTGGTAATTGTCTGCTGTGCTGCGCAGTTCGAACAAAATTTCATTCACATCATCAGGCTTGCAAGACGTAGGTGACTTTTTACGACAAGCCGTAAACTGTCCGGTCATGTCCACAAACATTCGCTCGGCAAAAAAAAAAGGTTCGGCCTCGGCTCCCTCGCTCCAGATGACTGTGTCCAGTACTATGAGAGTACGCTCCCTTTAATGAGCTTGCTAATTGTTTCAAAGCCAGACTCGTCTGAGAATAGAAGTGTCTATTTTTGGTAGAGCAAGCATAAATTTCGCCGTTTGGAAAAAAAAAATAGTCATGCGTACCCCAGATAAATCTTCTTGGAGGTATGATTACCTCTTATGTTTTCCAGAAGAGGGTAGAAATAAACCTTGGTCAGAGACTGATCTGATTCAATGTGGAGTTTCGTCATTGGTTTTTCCCCTTCCTTCACAAATTCATTACACGCACCTCCATAAACACAAACACACGTCACTTCCACTTTCCACCCCCACCCACTCCCCATTTATGTTATTATTTCGTTCATTGTTATTATTAATGTGTTTCTATATCTGTCTTCCCTCACATGTCCTCGTTACCGGGAGGATAGGCTCGTAACATGTCCAGGTAACTTCGAGGTGATCATGGTGACTATGGGAGATGACTTGTGTCAAACAAGTACATAGAGGCATTTATAGTGACTATGGGTGAATGATGTGTCAAAAGATTTCTTTTTTTTGTCTCTGAAAAGACTACATTTCATGACGAGAAGTGAATAATGAAACGCCACAAGTAGCATTGTCAAGTGAAATAAATCGTCGTGTATGTGGGAATGCAGAGATTTTTTTTTAAGGTCCGGGTTATCAGTTTGACACATTTAAGCAGTTAACTAGAATGTGAAATAGGAAATGAATTAATATATTTACACGTAGCCTTGACTACATGCGTATTCATAAAGATAGTAACTACTGCAATGCTTCCTACGTCCAGTAATCTACGTTGAAGATAATGATTATGTCAATGGTTTCTACATAGTTTGACTTCACTTGAGTTAAAATTAATTATGGTATGTCCAGTTAATCTTATGGCGCAATGCTTGTGCAAAAAAAAAAACCCATTACTGATATGAAATGAATATCATGTACAACAATTCTTTTCATTATGTCAGCGACTCTTTTTTGTGCCATTCTCCATTCTGTCTCCCCTCTCAAACAAACAAACAAAAATCAGAAAAAATACCCTTTTTAAGCGAAAGGTCTCCCATATGCTATCGACATGCTATCCGATGTTGCTGATAGTGGTGAGATATGTAAACTAGAAAACTTTACCATTTGAACATAGAAATAGTTGAAATAAAGAAAATTATGCCATAAAGAAAATCCTGCAATTGGAGCAAAAATAGCGTTGAAGTTAAGAACATCCTGCAAGTTGAACAAAAATGCGTTGAAGTGAAGAAACTCCTGCCATTTGAACTGAAAAAATTAAAGAGTTGAATTGAAGAAAATCCTGCCTTTTGATCAAGTGATGTATTTCAGTGAAGAAAACCTTGCCATTTGATCAAACATAGCGTTGAAGTGAAGGGGAAAAAAAGGCCCGCCATCTGAAGAAAATGCTACAATTGAAAGGGGTGAAAAAAGCTTTAATGCGAAGTGTTAATCAGTCATACCGTTTACTTGTGATATCTAATGACCAAAGGACCATGCATTTGTCGTCATTATTCCTGACAGCTATCATTTTGAACAACATGTGTGTTTTTGATCTGTTTATATCGTGATTATGAACTATTGAACCATCGTACGACTTGCTTTCAGGATCTTAATTCTCGCGATGTATTTGTGCTTACAGTTTCGGTGTGGACGTGATTTCAGCCCTGATAGGTGGAAACGTGACATAATGAAGGGTCGTACCTTTTGGGAAAGGGAGAGAATCCAACGTCCATAATTCGAGTCTTGGATAGGGCCAGTTTTTATTTCCCCTTTCCCTTTCTTCTCCATCCTCATTGGGGGTCTGAGCGCTGGTTTTAGATGATGAATTGAGGTCCCGTATTCAATAGACAGCAAACGCATGTAAACATGGAGGTTCACCCTGGATAATTTTTTCAGAAAAATCCACTTTGATCGGTTTAAAAACCGTATAAATGCGGGCTGGTGAGAAAGAAAAAAAGATAGATAAAGCTACCAGAATTCCACAAAGAGAAAAAAAAAACTGTCGTGACAACAAACTTATAAATAATTATAGTGAATTGCATTGCTCCCGGCTGGTTAGTTCGGCAGTTGAGAATAATATTTCTCTGGGTCCCACTGGTACCTACGGTTAAGCGTTCTCTTGTATGGTACCTGTTGTCGATCTGGTTGTCAACAGCTTGAACTAAACAGTATATCACTACGTTCCAACTCATCATTTTATTTTGGAGAAACGTATGGTAGTGTTACACCGAAGTCGTGAAACAGTCTTTCGTGCTGAAATCGGTGTGCAATACGGGTGTTTCCTGTGGTTCCCATCTCTCTTGCTTTTCGAAATGGTCACAGCACTGAACCGCTGGGACTTCTGTGAAATGGGTATTGTACCGGGAAACTATCGTGTTACGTGAGCCTTAGACAGCAAATGCTTAATCATGGCTGTAAGAAACAAAAGCTGAAAAAGACAACAGCGCCGGTTGATTGTTGTCCTGATCTTTTTTTTTTTTCATGGATATGCATTTTTAGGTGCAAGACTGTGGCGAATTCGACGTAGACGTGCATAGCGCAGATGATTCGGATCAAGGGACGTTATTTGTTCATTCCAGACGTAAATCAAAACTTATTTCCCTTGACTCAACAAGCTAAGCTCGAATGGCAGATGAATATATAAAAGTATACTTTCCCTTAATAGAGATAATGAAAAACAGAACAAAACAAAACATAGAAAACATTTTTTTTTTAAAAACGAACAAAACAAAGCAAAACAGAATCAGTGGCCTTCACAATGAAGACAAAGAAAAACAAATCGTGGGGAGGGGGGGGGGGGGGGGGGGGGGGGGGATCCACCGAAATGAACTGAACGTAAAGCTTGACAGTCATAAAGAGAGCGTATTTGTATAACGTATACTTTCAGAATATAGATATTCATATATAAAGAGACCGTAGTGCACCATAGCCACGTTGATACGGAAATCGTTTGCATTGAGTGAAGGGAAGCCACTCTCTTCAGGACTACATTCAGATGGAGTGTTTGTCTTTGATTGTTTTAGTTTGGTTGCTTTTTTTTGCTTTTTTTTTGTTGTGCTGTTGTTGTTTTGCTTGCTTGGTTGATTTTTCATTCGCTGGCGGAAGAGTGTGAGAATCCACGACCAGCATCGACCAATTCGAGTGTTTTTTTGTGTGTTTTTAAAAAGTTGTATCCATAAGAAAAATGTAGCACGTTATTTTTTTTTTTTAATATCCTGCCTGATTGATCCCAGCCCATGAAAGGCAATAATCATCTTATCTGCATAGAACATTAAAAGTGATTACGAACGGAAAGAACTTGAAATTAAGCTTCTTTTTCTTTTCCCATTCCATCCCATTCCCTCTCTCTCTTTTGTTTATGTCTATATAATGCTTTTGCCATTGCATATTTGTTTTTTGTTTTTTAAATATTACATCGGAGTGCAGTTTATTAGACCATATTGTTTAAATTTTTTTTTTATTGAAGGCGTCGTGAAAGGAAGTGTACCTTCTTTTGTAGCAGAGATTACATTGATTAAGAAAAAAAATGTGTTCAATGCATCATGAGATGAAGTGTACCTTCTCAGTCAGGAATAGGGGGGAGGGCGGTCCAAAGACTATTAAACAGTTACCTGTTGGCAAACCAGTCCATAGACTACATACCTGTCGGCAAACCAGTCCATAGACTTTTAAACAAATGTACCTGTTGACAAACCAGTTCATAGACTATTAAACAGATACCTGTTGACAAACCAGTTCATAGACTATTAAGCAGTTACCTGTTGGCAAACCAGTCTATAGACTAGATACCTGTTGGCAAACCAGTCCATAGACTGTCAAACAGATACCTGTTGGCAAACCAGTCTATAGACTAGATACCTGTTGGCAAACCAGTCCATAGACTGTCAAACAGATACCTGTTGGCAAACCAGTCCATAGACTATTAAACACATATATCTGTTGGCAAACAAGTCAGTAGACTATTAACAGTTACACCTGTTGGAAAACCAGTCCATAGGCTATTAAACAACTATACCTGTTGGCAAACCACTCCATAGACTATTAAACAAATACCTGTTGGTAATTCAGTTCATAGACTATGAAACAGATCCCTGTTGGCAAACCAGTCCATAGACTTTTAAACAAATGTACCTGTTGGCAAACCAGTGCATAGACTATTAAACAGATACCTGTTGATAAACCAGTTCGTAGACTTTTAAACAGATCCCTGTTGGCAAACCAGTCCATAGACTATTAAACAGAGATACCAGTTGGCAAACCAGTCCATGGACTGTTAAACAGATGCCTGTCGTTAAACTAGTGCGTAGACTTAAACAGTTACCTGTTGGCAAACCAGTCCATAGACTGTTAAACAGTTGCCTGTTGGCAAACCAGTCCATAGACTAATAACAGATCCCTGTTGGCAAACCAGTCCATACACTAGATACCTGTTGGCAGACCAGTCCATAGACTAAGTACCTGTTGAAGACAAACCAGTCCATAGACTAATAACAGATCCCTGTTGGCAAACCAGTCCTTAGACTAGATACCTGTTGGCAGACCAGTCCATAGACTAAGTACCTGTTGAAAAACCAGTCCATAGACTAGACACCTGTTGGCAGACCAGTCCATAGACTAGAAAATACCCGTTGGCGAACCAGTCCATAGAC
>CM031603.1:84180704-84205116 GCA_018398815.1 Conus ventricosus
AGGCGTAGCATGAATTTTCACCCAAAAGTTCCTTTATTTTTCGTGATTTCAACCGATCAAATCTTTCACAATCTAGACATACATGAGCTACCCTTTACCTGACGTCACATTTCAGACCTTCGCATCCACCCGTGATCCCAGTGGGTTTCCCCCCAAATTGTCCCATTCCTTTCATTTTCATTTGTCTGTTTTGGGAACCACCAATCATGTACTTTGATGAGCATATGAAAGAAAAGAAGGTTACTCAACTTTCAGACACCACAGAACTTCTCAACTCAATATATTTGTGTCTATCTATAAATACTCGACTCCTTATTCAAACAAGGCCTTGGTGAAGTGAATTTTTTGGTGTGCGGCCACACTGTTCACCGGGGATCACACCGCATCTTTCAGTTTCTTTCTGGACTCTTTCCTCTCACGCGTCCGCGCGCCCATCTATAAATACTCGACTCTTTATTAAGCAAGACCTTAGAGCATTGAATTTCTGGTGTGCAGCCACACTGTTCCCCCGGGGATCACACCGCATCTTTCAGTTTCTTCCTGGACCCTTTCCTCTCCTGCGGGCGCGCGCCGTAGGCCACGTGACGCAGCAAGCTGACCATGTCTGGCAAGACGATCCACGCGCCGATCGTCGCTACGAAGCCTATCCCGATGAACGCGATGCCTCGCGACGACACGCGGTCGTCCGACGCGCTGCTTTTCCTCCGACGCGTGGCGGAGAGCGTGGTGACGTCGATTCTACAACGTCTGTTTCGCCACCTCCGCTTCTCTCAGCGCCGCGGTCTTGTTCCTCCGCCGAGACAGGTCGCACCTGCACGTGCACTGGTGTTTCGGGTGGGGTGGGGGTGGGCGGTGGTGGAACGATGACGGAACGGGTTGGATGACGTTGTGGTGGGAGGTGGGCGTAGGCGTCAAAGGAATGTGCCGATGCTGTAGGGTCCTGACTGGTGTTGTTGACGTTGTTGTAGCAGCCCAGTGACGGCCGCCGAGGTGACCGTTTCGGCCGTCTCTGATGTGGTGGTGGTGGGTCCTGATGATGGTGGTGTAGTTTCTGTACGTGACGTCGTGTTTAGCTTGAAAGCGTCTGTGTCTCTGGCTTGTCTTCTTGTTGTAGTTGCTGTTGTTGTTGTTGTTGGTGGTGGTGGTGGTGGTGTTGATGGCGGCGAAGTCTGCAGAGAGGCCAGTGTGGCTGGTGGGTTTTTTGGCGCCGTGACGGTTGAGAGAGCTGAGTCTGGAACCGTTTCTTGTGTGGACGAAGCTGGTTCTGAAGTGATCTGGGGAAGAACGGTAGAGTGTGGATCTGTAACACGAAAAGGAATTAAGTAAATAATGATATTTTTTAAAGTACAAATGTAAATAAATAAAAGAAAGTACAATAACAGAGCAAAGTACCAAAATATTAAAGCACACATATCAGAAAAGAAAGAAATAAAATTGAATTTTAAAATCGGAAATGAAGTTTCTCCATCTTCAAACTCCCCTCTCCCCTCCCCTCAAGTCCAAACCTTTGCCAGGTCATTACTATGAAGACAGTTCAGTTGTTGGCCTGCGCTTGTTTTTCCCCCACTATTAGATTGTTCGTCTATGTATTTGTCTGACTTTATTCAAGTTTAAAAGGCTGTGCCAGTCTTGAATAAAAGTTACTCTGTGTTAGGTTTCCTTATGGGAGCAAAACATACCCCATTTGTTTACTGTTTATCGTTTACTGTTCCCTACCTCATTTCATTTCCGATTTTGCTTTGATTAAATTGAAGTTATTTGTATTTGTTTCTGTCCGTCTGTGTGTTTGTCTTTTGATCTCCCTTGCATCTTTGGGTGGATCCTCAGGCGTAGGCTCAAAGACTGTCCCCTACATTTTTATATTATTTGCATAATGTCTTTAGTTTTACAGCAACTTTTTTCCTCCCCACACTTTCGTTTAGTTGCATTTACTACTCTTCGCTGGCTGCTTTGGGGGTGCTATTGGATTCTTTTTTGCACCCATGGTGGTGAGAACACCACAGTATTATGGACTGTGGTGTGTCTCTATTTGACGCCGGGAGCGCAGAGACAACTAGCCGTGTCTCCCTGATGAGTCCCGACCCAGCGGGCGAAAGGCCTCGGAGCAGGCAATACAAATATATCTGCCTTCAAAAAGGATTGCGATGGTTCCCTTATGCATCTAGTGGAGAGTTTTCATATCTGTAACATATGTTTTTTTTTAATTTTAGGTTCCCAGTTTCTCCATCTTCAAACTCCTCTCTCCTCCCCTGAAGTCCAAATCTTTGCCAGGTCATTACTATGAAGACAGTTCAGTTGTTGGCCTGCGCTTGTTTTTCCTCCACTATTATATTGTTCGTCTATGTATTTGTCTGACTTTATTCAAGTTTAAAAGGCTGTGCCAGTCTTGAATAAAAGTTACTCTGTGTTAGGTTTTCTTATGGGAGCAAAACATACCCCACTCGTTTACTGTTTGAATTTTAAAAGAAAACAGTAACAAAGCAAAAGTACCAAACAAAGCACAAAAAACACCTTTTTACGTTTTCCTGGCATAGAACTGTGCATTAGTTTGTTGAAAGCCCATTAAATTTATCTATGAAAAATTTTTAGGCACCACGTCTATTGCTGAATTTTATATTTATTAAATATGAAAAAGGAGGTGTACAAAATAAAAAAGAAAAACCCAAAGGCATCAAAAACTGCAGCGTTTTTAGAATTTTTTTCTTTCACTGAATGTTTTGTTTGACATGTGGGCAGTAGCTATAACTTCTCTTTCTTTTTGATTTATTTTTTTTAAGTTTGTTTGTCATTCTTCACAAGGGTTTTAATCATAGATAGGTTGTGTTTTCTCAAAAGCAAGACTTTAGTATTTTTGGGACTTTCCTGTGGGGCGCATGCGTAAAAACCATTTTTTGCTCTAAAGATACAAAACATGCGCATCGAAAGATGGCACCACTACACACATAACACACACACACACAACACCACCATTTTTGCGTTCTTTTCTTTTTTTTAAATGTTATTCAGTTATGTTATAGGCCCCAATTTTTTTGTTCATGTTAGCATTTTTTTCCGATTCCCATTCTGTCCCCCTTTTTTCTTTTCTCCTTTTTTTTATCTTCTTCTCTTTTTCTTTCTCCCTGTTTCTTTATCCCCCTTCAGTTTCTGTCTGCCCCCCCTTCCCCCCCCCTTTTCTTCTTTACTACCTTTTTTTATTTATCTTTTTTTTTTTGTTTAAATCACTTATGGTTAGACATTAAATTGAAGAACACAAAACCACACCACACACCACCCAAACACCAACACACACAAACAAAAACCCAAAACCCACACACACACACACCAAAACACACCACACACACAACACTACCACCACCACCAACACCAGAGGGCCAGTCGCCCAGATCACGGATTAGGCAAGAGGGCCAGGTCTTGTTGACGTCTTTTGTGGAACGGCCCGCCACGTAGTGAACCAACAACAGAACCCCCACAATGGAAGTCACCCCCACAATCAAAATCATCTGGCCTCAGACTACTATACCCTGGGGTAGTCAGGTCTCTCCTCTTCTCTCTCTCTCTCTCTCTCCTCCCTTTTCTCTCTCTCTCGGGTTGTGTGTGTGTGTGGGCGTGCGTGGTGTGTGTGGGGTTGGTGTGTGTGTGGTGTGGTGTGTGGGGTGGTGTTGTTGTGTGGAAAGGTCGTAGTTTAGTCGTAGGAGTGTAGTGAGTTTTTGTAGTCTTTTCAAAAAATTACGGCATATTAGACGTGTGTGTGTGAAAAAAATTAAAAAAATTTTAGAATGGGAAAAATTTTATTGTCATAAAACCTCAGGGTTTTGAGACACAATATGGTTATCTAGAAGAAAAAAAAACAATCTACACAATTTTCCCTAATATGATGAGCATTCTCCTGTCTTAACGGTTTGGGAAACTTTTTTAAAAGCATTAGTTTTAAGACATTGAAGCCCTTTTTAAAAATATTTCTGTTGGCATAAAATTTTTTTAAAAGTGATCAAAAAATAATTCGCTTCCAATACATTAAAAAACGATTGCAAAGTCTTTGATTCTAGAATTGAAATTATGTCCTTTTTTCTATTTTTAAAGTCATGGGCGTGACCCGAAGCTTTTTAAAACGCTTGTCTGTGCCCGGTCTGTAACGTGTTTAATTTTCTGTTTCATATTCTTTTGCAATGGTGTTGAAAAATTAATTTTTTGTGACTGTTTTTTTTTTTCCAATATCGAATATATTTTTTTTAAATTTTTTTGTATTACAACTTTTGTCTCTGTATCTGAAGTAAATTGATTTGTCCAAAACAGGCCCTTTTAATTAATCAATATTTTTAAAAAAATGTAACCAAAAGGATCATTTTTGTCCACTTGAAAATGCATGCATTTTTACTTTTTATGGGAAAGGGAAAATTTTCGAACAAACGGAATGTGTACCAATATATTTTTTTTGGGACTTTTATTTTTAAAACCACTGGAAATCTGCCAAATTTCCAAATACAGGAAGTCCTTTGACTTTTTTTTTAACTCAAAAATTTTGTTTAAAAAATTTGAATGTATTTTTTCGTGTGCAAATTTACTTGAGGCAGTCTCAAATGTTTTTTTTTAATTAAAAAGGATCTTTTGTTTGGGTTTGGTAGGGGAACCATACTTCTGCCCCAAATTTGATTTGGAGTTAAAAACGCATATAAATTTGACTATTGTTTTCATATTAAATTTTGTATTTCTAAAGGTCCGGTGGTATGAAATGCTTTGCTCGCTTGTTTATTAATGTTCTGTGCTTTCAAAGGCTTCCATTTTTGTGGAAAATGTTTCCCCCAAATATTTGTATCGTCAGTCTTTTTGAATTATTTTTTCCCCACAGAAAAATAGATTGGTTTTGGTGCTTGATTTAAAAATATAACAACTTTTGTTTTTTTCTCTTTTTATTTTTAACCCCCAACACTGGCAATAGTCAGAAAAATTATGTAGTTTTTTTTGGAGACCGTTTTTTGTAAGAAAAAAATAATGGGATATCTGCATAAAAATAAACAGGGAAATTTACAGCATTAAAGGGCCATCAAATTTTGGGGGTGAATCATTATTTCCATCACCCTACAATGTATTTTAAAGACTTTAAAATAAGGTAGGGCGAGGCTTTTCCCTTGTGTATCCCTTACGGACAAATTTCTTTGCTCAAAAGGCCAGTATCTTGTTTGAATGGAGCATTCGTATCTATCTTTTTATATTAAAACTTTTTCCTTTTAAACCCTAATCTTTTTAAATTTTTAACAGCATTGCTTCATCCCCATACATTACAAATGCCTTTTCAAAATCGACAAAGATCCATAAAACTGCCTTTTTTAATTTTTTAAACCTCTTTTAATTTTTTTTTTAGAATAAAAATGTGATCATTGTTTGTGATTCTTTCGAAACCCTGCCTGTTTTTTGCTAAAAGTTGATTTTGTTTTTGGTAATCCCACTCTATTATGTAATCGTACAAAACATTTTTCCCCAAAATGTATTGGAAGTTTTTTCCCCGTTAATTGTTTGGTCCCCTGGTTACCTTCTTTTTTTAATGGAATAAAAACCTTTTTTCCCAACGGAAAAAAACCTTCTTAAAAATGGGTTTTTAAACATTTTTGTAATGTAAAAGGTAATTGAAGATAGTTTAATCATCTCTTTATTATGCCTCCTTTTCCTGGTGATTTTGTTATTTTGTTGATGAGGAAAGCTTTTTTAATTTCCCCAGGTGTATAGGAAAATTTAATCTTGATAAATGGAAAAGTTGTTTGTCTATTTTTCAGTTAAACATCTTTTTTTTCCTTTTTGGGCTTTGTCTAAAATTTTATTTTTTTTCCGACGATTTTTTCAGATTTTTAAAATCCTTTTGAAGCTTTTAATTGTGAACACAGTTGGTTTTTCAAATGTTTTGAAAGTTTTTTAATGTTTTCCTTTGCCTCTTTGGTCTTTGTAAAGGATTCATTAATCTCATTGAAAGAAAACTGGCGTATGTTTTTTTTTTTTTTGTTTTATTAATTTATTATATTTTTTGGGCTTTTTGTAAAAATCTTTTGACACAGACATTTTTTGAAGGTTGTCATTTAATGCATTAAAATAGGGTTTTGGATCTTTTTTGGGCTATAGATTCTCTATCAAACCTTTTTCTTGTTCTTTTTTCTTTTAAAATGGCGAATTTACATCTCTTCTAAAAGAAATACTCCCCGTGACGTCGCATAGGTAAGTCATTTTACAATTCTTTTAGTAACAATGAGAAACATGTTTCTTCCAAATATTATCCAAATTGTTTTCCCATTTGGGAATTTTTCCTTTATCCAGGGCATTGAAAACGCTTTTAAATTTTTTCCTTGTAAATTTTTTTCCCCAAAATTTACGACATTACCCCCCTTGAGCTTAGTCTTTCGTTAGTAAAGTTTGTGGGACCTTTTTTCGTTTTAATTTTTGATTTTAAGATCGAAACTAGAAGGTTTGTTCGACGGGACAGGGGGTCGACCTTTTAATAAGGGGTTTAAAATTTTTCATACTTAGATTTTTTTTTTTCTATTGTTTAAAACAGAAAAAGAAATCAAAAAACGCTAAAACCTTTTTTTGTTAGCGGGTTTAAAAAATTGCCTCTAAATCCCCAAATGTTTTCCATTAAGAATACATAAAGTTTTTAAAGACACTGGTGCAATTTTCCCCAAGCTTTTTGAAGTTTGTCCATGATTTCCCGTCATAAAATTTTTAAAAACATAACATTCGGTATTGATTTCTTTATTTTATATTCCTTTGATTATGTCGGGGGTTTCCGTTCTTGCGTTTTAAACCCACATTTATAATGTCTCCAGCTGGTTTTGTTTTTTTTTGCTTTTTTTTCTAATTTATCCCTATTCTAAAGTGTGCTTTTTCCAAAGGGGATGCAGGAGGGGAAAGTACACCAACCAATTAAAGTCTTTTTGCGTTAGCATACTTTCCCCCATCACCACACAATTCACTGTTACGCTTGGTAAACGTAAAATTTTGTCGCAAATGTTTTGATTATACTGATTTTCCCCGGGATGTCAGCCTTTTTTCGCTTTTTTCGTAAAAATGAATCCGGGGGCAAAAGTTGGAATGAACGATTTTTGGGCATATCTTTATTTAAAGGGATTTTTTTGTAAAAGAAGAATGCAATTGACGAAAATTCTTACTACAGTTTCGTCTGTTAAATTTTTTTGTTGCAAGGCCATCGATTTTCTTTTTGTACCCCCTTAGGTTTCCCTGTAATATTTTTCAGTACCATTTTTGACATTTTTAAAAAGATGATACTAACGATTATAACAACAATAAACCCAATTCTTAAAAAGAAAAGTACGTTTGAAAAAGCGGGGGAAAACAGGAGACTTTAACACCTAAAACAGCTTTTAAGGGCCGTACTTTTGAAATCTACTCAGATAATGTTCCACTTGTTATCGTTTTGGAAAACCCTTCCTTTGACACCGCTGCTCAAATCGTAGTCCACTGTGGGCCATTCTGTCCTGCGTTGGGAAAAAGTAGTCGTATCTCCTGCGGGAAAACCAGTTGTGATTCTGTTGCGTAGTCATTTATGGGGGCAGGGTTTCCCTTTTTTCTGGTCCGCTGGGAAAGCGTCGTGGTCTCCCAAAGGGCTGGCGGTTGTTGTGGTACTTGCGCATGGGGTTTTTATTCGGAAAAAAAACTGTTTCCACTGAGAAAAGAGGTGGTCTGTTTTGTTGCCTTTCCCTGGTTAGTTTTCTTGTGTCATATCTGTTGTCAAATGTCGGGGATTCTGATTGAATTGAGGCCGCCGATTCTTACGTTTTTCCCCCCCCGTTTAGTGGTTGTTTCCGTCGAAAATTTGTTTTTGGTTTTTCCCCGAAAATACGGCAAACTTCGACCAACATTTCCCCCCAAGTTGCTTTCCCTTTCCTTTTGGATGAACTTTTCTGTGAAAAGGGAAATTAGCTCGCAAATTTTCATGACCAAGGAAGGAAATGTTTGGGATGTATGCAATTTGTATAAAAACAAGGCATTCAGCAAGTCGGCTTTGTATTTTTTCTTCTGACTTGTTGCCCTGACTTTTTTGTGATATTTTTGAGTCGGAAAATTTCTTGAACTTTAAAACTTTGTGGCGAAGTCCTTGGTGACTGTTCCCGCCCATTTTCCTTTAGGTCGTTTTGGCCCCCTGTGGGCAGTAAGGCGTCTGGACTCTGGTCTGTGTTCCTGTAGGTTTCTCCTGAGAATATTTATACTTTGTGTTGTTCTCTTCGAAACATTTAAACCCATGAACGCCTAAACTGGTGGCGTCCCAATCTCTCATGGGTGGAGTCTGAAAAAAAGGATTTGAGGGAGCGGCTTTGTTCTTGAGCCCTTTCCCGTGAAATGGGGATTGCTGTTTTCGGGGAGTTGTTTCACCCTCTGAGTCACTTCCATAATTTACAGGGTGTTTTGGCAAGCGCCTTTCATCTGGGTTTTTTTGCGTTGTTTTTATTTTTTGTTGTTTTTGGGTTTTCCCTTTTCCCCAAATTTTTGGGGTTATTTTTATTCGAATTCGCTCTTTCCCGCATTTTTTCGCTGTCTTTTTTAGGGGGGGCTTATCACCCGTATGACGTTTTTGTGACGTGCCTGTGTATGGGGGGCGAAGGTGTCTGAGGTTCGCTGGGTTGTCCCTGGGGTTTTGGTGTTTTTGGGGTGTGTGGAGGCTTTGATGTCTGACATCAGCGGTGTAGCTGAGAACATGGGTTGTGTGGGGACCGGGGTGGAGATACCTGTTTGCTGTTTTTTCAAAGGAGTGTCATAATCGGTTCTTACTGCCCCCTTGAAAGGGATCAGAGGGTTGTAAGTAGTCTTTTCCCCGAAAATCGATTTAGTGAAGACTTTAGTGTTTTCGAGAATTGTTTATTTTTTTCGTTGTCTGTGTTGAAGTTCCCTAGATTTGTCCACCCTGTTCCTGTTCGTTTTTTTTTTTTCTGTTCTTTCAAGACGAAGCCTCTAAAAGCTTTTACAATTTGGCAACTAGGCTTTATTTCTTTGAGGATGTTGTAGGTCCCCCGATGGGGGAAAGCATATTTGAATAACATTCCAGTTCCGAAGAAAAGAGGTGTGTCTGATGTTGTGATTTTTAGATTTGTTCTAGAAATTGTTGGTTGAACTTTCTGCGTCATTGTGAAAACGTCATTGGGGGGTCTTTGACGTGTTTTCTTGGAGAACGTTTCTTCTTTTTTCGTCTCGAAGATAGTGCGCATTTTTGCATGTGAATTTTTTTGCGATCGGACAAAAAAAAACTTTTTGGTATGATGGAAATTCTGTGCAGGAAAAATGTAAGGTCTTGCGCAGTCGGAAATTTTTGACTTTCTCTTTTGTTTAGTGTTTTTCCCCAGATGCAAGCCCTGGTTGTTCTTGTTCTTTTTTTTCGATATTCAACGTCGATGTTTTATTTTCTTTGTCTTTTTCAGCATCTCATCCGTTTATGTTTCTAACTCATTGTTGTCGGTTTCGTATCACCGTTTTCAAATATTGGTGGATTTTTTAGACGGTTTTCGCATCGCATCAAGGTTTCCCCCAGGGTTTTTATGATTTGTGGGTTGCCTTGGAAAAAAAGGGTTTTCCCATCGTGATGCATCATTCCCAATTTTTTTAAGAGCCAATTTGCCTACCTTCGCCACGCATCAGTTTGTGTCTTTTTTGTTTTTTTCCTCGTTTCATTCTTTTGATTTTTTTTTTAGCACATTCCTGACAAGGATTTTTAAAGGGATTTTTCGTGAAAAAACGTTGTCCCTGTTTTTTCATTCATGCGGGGGGGCGTGCGTGCTTTGTGGTGTGTTTGGCCCCATGACCGGCTCCAAAACCCAGCGTTTATTTTCTAAAGCTATCCCGGGAACTGGAATCACGCTTTGGTTTCTTCCCCCTTTTTAATGGACTCGTCCGAGGCGCGTCCGGTTTCCCCCCCTACCACTGCGGCAAGAAGCACACGAACAAAACACAACAAAAAACAAAAACAACAACAACAACAACATGAAAACAAGACACTTTTTCTAAAAAAAAAAAAAAAAAAAAGGAATTCCAATTTTGCCGTTTCCAAAATGACTAGTTCCTAACCCAACATCACCGCCAAAAATTTTTCCAAACCCCCCCCTCCTTCCGCTACGCTCCCTCTCTCTCTCCTCCTCCCTCCCCTCTTCTTCTCTCTCTCTCTCTCTCGCTCCTCTCTTCTCTCTCTCTCCCTCTCCCCTTTTCCCCTGAATGGCCCTATGCGTCGGCTGAACTATAAGAATGTGACCTATTTGACTTGACTCTCTCCCCCTCTTTTCTCTCTCCCCTCTCTCTCTCATCATATCTCATCCATCTTTTTCTTCTTCTTCCCCTCTTCTTCCGCCCTCCTTTCCCCTTTCCCCCCCCCACCCCCTCCCCCCCTCTCTTTTTTTCCTCTCTCTGTCTCCCCCTCCCTTCCCTTTCCTCTCCCCTTCTTTCTGTCTCGTCCTTTCTCTCTCTTTTCTCTCTCTCTCTCTCTCTCTCCTCCTCTCTCTTTTTCTTTTCCTTCCTCCTCCTCCTCCTCCCCCTCCTCCCCCACCACCCCCACCACCACCACCCTCACCACCCCCACCACCCCCACCCTCATCATCATCATCATCATCATCATCATCTTCTTCTTCTTCTTCTTCTTCTTCTTCTCCCCCCTTCCCTCCCTCCCTCCTCCCCTCTCTCTCTAGTCTCCTTCTCGTTTTCACTCTCTCTGTCTCTGTCTCCCTCCTCCCTCTCTCCTTTCTCTCTCTCTCTGTCTGTGCCTCTGTCTCTGTGTCTCTCTCTCTCTCCTCTTCCTCCTCCCTCCCCCTCTCCCTCCATCTCCCTCTCCCCCTCTCCCTCCCTCCCTCCCCCTCCTTCTCTCTCTCTCTCCCTCTCCCCCCCCCCCCCCTCTCTCTCTCCCTCTCTCTCTCTCTCTCTCTTTCTCTCTCTCTCCCTCTCTCTCTCTCTCTCTCTCTCCTCTCTCTCTCTCTCTCTCTCTCACTTTGAAAGCAGGTCCTGAAGTAGGCGGAGGACTTGAAGTGGTGCACCTGGCAGTGGGGCTGCATGGACTGGTAGTGCAGCACGCAGCCCTCGGAGGTCATGGTGAAGCCCCAGCAGGGCAGGGACTGCTTCAGCGTGGTGTCGCACAGCAGCTGGCAGTCGCTAGGCGTGCCGTTGGACACGGTGAAGCGCGCGGAGGCCGTGATGTACAGCGTGCAGGTGGGCAAGGTGCGCTGGTATTTACACCCGTCTGTAACTCAAAAAAAAAAAACAAAAAAAGGGAAAGAAAAAAAAGGAAAAAAAAGGAAAGAAAAAAAAAGGAAAGGGAAAAAAAAGGAAAGAAAAAAAGGAAAGAAACGAAAAAGAAAGAAAAAAACAATAAAAACAAAGACAAAGATTAAAAAAAAAAAAGAAAAAAAAAAGTTAGTTTTAAAGCGAGGTTACTGAAGGCAGGAAATTGAAGCAAATTTAAAAAAAGAAAAAGAAAAAAAGAAAGGTTATTGGTTCCGCCAAGACAATAGAGACAAACAGATAACAGGGACAAAACGACAATGCATTTGGACCTCTTGAGTCTTCTTCAGGCAAGAACAAACAATATTCAGGACAATGAAAACGAAGCACGAGCAACCACTTCTCTTCTCATAAATTCGGCGCAAGATTAGTGTTTAAATGAAAACGATGCCGTTGGGAAGGGGACCATAAGAGTTAATAATGATAGTGATGCCAACGATAATGATAACAATAGCAACAATAGCGATGACAGTGATGATGGTGAAAATTGGGGGGGGGGGGGGGGGGAGGGGGTGGGGGGGGGGGAGGGGGGGGGAGGAGTCAAATCAAGTCAAGTCAAAATTATCTTCATTGAGGATTAAAAGAATAAGCTTTGCAGCTTTTTTCATCCTGCCCTCACAAAAAAAACCCCATAAATATCAATCACAATAGTGAGAAACCAGAAACGCGAAGCAATACATACGTATAAATTCAAAAATATACAATGTAATGAAAACAATGTGAGTGAGGTGGGTGGGTGGGGGTGGGGGTGGGGGTGGGGGGCGGACATGCGAGTATGTGGACAGTACATGCATGGCATTATATTGCAATGAATTGCTCTGTGCTGTTCTGTCGTGAACTATACTGTAACTTCACTACCATAACATACCTTTCATTGTTTTGTTTGCGTTGTAATGTTTAAAAGAGAGAGAGAGAGAGAGGAGAGAGAGAGAGAGAGAGAGAGAGAGAGAGAGAGAAAAGAGAGAGAGAGAGAGAGAGAGAGAGAGAGAAAAGCGCATTGTGTTGTGTGTTGTGGTATCGTATTAATTTGGGTTGTGTTGCAGTAACCTTTGTCCCGTATATGTCACCCAGATCATTTAGCGCACTGCACGTCCTGGGTCTTCAGGGACCCATGATTTTTTGTGGAGGAATGTTTTGCTGTGCGTCGTGGGTCTTAAAGGACCCTTTCGTGGGTCTTAAAGGACCCTTTCGTGGGTCTTAAAGGACCCTTTCGTGGGTCTTAAGGGACCCTTTCGTGGGTCTTAAGGGACCCTTTCGTGGGTCTTAAGGGGCCCTTTCGTGGGTCTTAAGGGACCCTTTCGTGGGTCTTAAGGGACCCTTTCGTGGGTCTTAAGGGACCCTTACATTTACTGAAAGAATACAGCAGGCAGACAAGCAAAATATACACTATGTTACACTACGTTACATAATATTATATGATATAAAGGAGTTTTTTTTTAATGTTATATCATGTATCATATATATTATATATCATATCATATCATATCATACCATATCATATCATATCATATCATATGTCACATCACATCACATCACATCACATGATATTATATTATATTATATTATATTATATTATATTATATTATATTATATTATATCATGTCATGTCATGTCATGTCATGTTATATTACTTTACATAAGCTGTTGTATTCTATCATATTCCATTATACTTTATTATATGGTATTATATCATATCATATCATACCGTATCATACCATGTATTATGTTACACTGTATTATATTATATTATATTATATTATATTATATTATATTATATTATATTATATTATGTTATATTATATTATGTTATGTTATGTTATGTTATGCTATGTTATGTTATGTTATGTTATATTATATTATATTATATTATATTATATTATGTCATGTCATGTCATGTCATGTTATGTTATATTACTTTACATAAGCTGTTATATTCTATCATATTCCATTATACTTTATTATATGGTATTATATTATATCATATCATACCGTATCATATCATGTATTATGTTACACGATCTTATGTTATTTCATATGATATTACATGATATCATATCGTATGATATCATATTACATCATAAATCATATTATAACCTGTTAAATTGATCATATTGTACATATTATATCATATCATGTATCATATCACATATATAACACATCACATCATCACGACTCTCCCTTACCCTCCTCCCGCTGACACAAAAAATAGTGCCTGGCGCTACAGTCGTCGGTCTTCCAGCGGAGGGTGACGTTGTTAGCCATGACACACCGCCTCCCTGCTCCGCCACAGGTTGGCCCACGTCCCAGAACACGTTGAAATCCGTCATCGGCTCGCAGTCCGTCTCCCATCGGTAATTTTCGGCAATGTTCGTCCCGCCTCGGCCATGTTCGTGGTAAAGCCCGATCCAGAAATGTTTCTTTCTGGAAAGGTGAATGGATGTCAGAGAGAGAGAGAGAGAGAGAGAGAGAGAGAGAGAGAGAGAGAAATACATAGATTTTTTTTATTATATACATACATACATATAGATAGACAGATAGCTATAGATATATTGAGATATGCATATATAATACAGATAGATAGATACAGAGAGAGAGAGAGAGAGAGAGAGAGAGAGAGAGAGAGAGTAAAGGTTTATGATAAAAAGTGACATAGAAAGGGACGCTACTGAAGTGTTTTTTTTTCGGAGTTGAAAGTATACAATACGTTTTTGAACCTCTCTGGAAAAATTGTTTCATAAAAAAAAAATGCGGAAACACTGTTACCTTGTTACTCGTGATAATATCGTGCTAAAGATTTTTCACGATGTTCTTCGTTTTATTGCAGATATATTACATCAAGACAAATAGCCTTCCACGTCATCATAACTTGTGTTAAACAAACTAAAAAAAAAGTTCTACAGTAGGAAAAAAATGGCTAATATTTCAAAGCAACTAAATGCCAGATACAAGTCGGAGACATGGATGATAATGCATCCGTGTTCATTATAAAATGAAAATTTGACAAGCCTTCTTTTTTCAGTACCCAACACGTATCAGATCCTACCATTCTTTCTGTACAATGCTTTTTGTTTCTTGCCCGTTTGAGCAGGTTCGGCCTGTTTTGTTGTTTATTCTATTGTGTGTTGATATTGTCAGTATGATGTAAATATTTTCAGGATTACACTAATACTTATTCAATTACCCACTCCCCATATCCTCCTTCCCTTTCCGGCTTCCAAAACATCATTCTACCTTTTTTTTTTATCCTTGTGTTTCGTGTTTTGATTAAGCGTAAAAAGGCATTAATGTTTTTGGAAATGGAATAGATCCTCTCCCTCAAAGTATAATTGAACGGTGAAAAGGCTTTGAGTGCGATTGCAGTTATCAAGCGAAGCGCATAATTTATTGAGGATGACAATATCTAAAATCATTCAAGTTAACATGAATCAACAATTTCTCCCCGCTGGAATTTAAAAAAAAATTTAAAAAAGAGAGAGAGAGAAATCCGATATGGCATCCGAAGTGGATCGATAAACGTGAAACGGACACCAAAGGCGAGAGCCGGAATAGCTCAGTGGTTGAGCGCCGGACGCGTAATCCAAGGGTTGCGGGTTCGAATCTCCGCCGGGCCGTTTTGGTACAGGGGGATTTTTCCCTCGGAGTTAACATTGGTTCTGACTCCATTTCCCATGCAGTCCTTCGAATGAGACTATAAACCGAGGTTCCGTGTGTGAACGCGTGCATAACATCTTGCACACACGTAAAATCCCATCACCAACTTTCGGAAGAGAAGGCCAGTTTGGCCGTTGGTATGGATGACACGTTACATATTATAGCATGCAGCTTCCCCGAAGTTGGAGTAAGGCTGCCTTAATGGCGGGATAGGAAAAAAACCGGTCATACACACAAACTCCGCTCCCTTTGTTGGGTAGATGGGATTGATCCTTGCCTGTCTGTACAGGGGGTGTCCGCAGGGGTATCAGCCTGCGTACGCAGACGAAGGACACCTAAGGCAGTCTGGGGTTGGTTTGTTTGTTTTCCCCCCATCCAGAATCGCCCGTGCTGCTGAAGAGTATTACACAATCGTAAGTGCTGCTTTTCTTCGTCGTCTTCTTTTCTCAATAAATCTTGAAAGTAATTTCAAGTATTTCCGCCGGATAACATGGACAAACAAATAAGACAAAGCCCGACGCGTTTCGACCTCTTAGGTCTTCCTCGGGCAAGATGAACGACATTCAGGACAATGAAAGCGAAGAACGAGCAATCACTGATCCTCTCAAATTCGGCGCAAAATGGGCGTTGAATGAAAACAAGGCGATGAGAAGGAGACAGTGCGATTTAGAATAGTAATGATAGTAATAATGATAATAATAATATAATCATAATGATAATGATAGTAATAATAATAAGAAGAAGAATAACAGAAGTAATAATGATAATGATTATAATAGTAATAATAATAATAATCATAATCATGATAATAGTAATGATAATGACAAAGATAGTAATAATGATGACAATGATAAAAATACTATAAAAAAGTAATAAAGAGAGGATTACACCACTTTTGGTCATAAGATGACAATAGTAGTTGTAGTATTGATAGTGGCTTTAATCACAGGAGGGGAGAAAGAAGAAGGGTTATGGGTTTGTCAAACAGCATGGCTGTTGTGGCAATAGTGCTAGTGGCGATGATGATTCATTTGTGCGTGTCTATTATTTTCTCAGAATCCGTCCTAAAGCGGCAGTGTGACGATGTACAGTAGATATCGTCACCTCATGTCCTTGGACTTCTGGCGTCGCCGTGTTTGCTTTCGCCTTGAAAGGCAGAGATTGTTTGGCATGTGGTAAAACTTGCGTTCGCTATTTGATAACGTTGAAATCGTTGCTGCAAGCCGAAAAGCACCCAGTTTAACTTAAAGAAGTGAGACTTTAAGAAAACTGACTTGAAAGCTTGTAAAGCCGGGGGTGATTCATCTGGACTGTATTGATAGGTGTGGTGGCATGACCATTTTTCATTTCATTCGCCCAGACTAGAGAAAGGTAAGGTGACCTAATGTTGCTTATAGCCCAGCTGACCACAAAGGGCCATAACAGGGCTGTCACCACGTTAAAATCAACTCACAAGTCATCAAAAAATAAAAATAAAATAAAAAAAACAACCTTTCACACATCTCTTTAAAATGCATCGTCTAAAAGCGTACCAGAAATTTCGTTAAATGTTTTTCCGTAAAATCCTAGAGAAAGACTAATCCAGCTGTACTTGATAGCATTCAGGGGGTTAAAAGAAAAGACAAAGGGGATCAGCTTAAACAACGTAGACCATTGTTGTAGTGACAGCGTTCAGTGACCAGTCCTTCAGACAACATTTCAAGTCAAATAGTTCAACCATCTTTTCGAAACAGAGAAAGACCCACTCTAACACACAGAACTCTGGTCAGTGTGTGTTGAAGAGTGCCAAAGCGAACACTGAAAAGAAGATCACACTTAGACCAGTCTAGCTCCCGTCAGGTCAATTATGAACATCAATGAAGCGATGTCTGGTGGTTCATTTTCATTCATGTGTAGTTCTGTTCGTTTGTGTTGAGGATTCCAGACTCTCTGTCAGCCTGAGTATTTTGTGTTGAAATACCACGTTATTCGTTACCAATAAAAAAAAAACAAGATGCGAAGCATATAAACGTACTCCCAGTTTTCCAAACCGCTTGAAAATCAGCCAAGTTCTTTATGAGATAAGAAAGAAAGGCGAAATAACGGTTTTTAACGGTTATTTAACCGATGTACACTTTTGAAACTGGTATTTTAGTCCTCACTGGGCTAAAGCCTGTGTACATACCAAATTTCATCCAAATCGGACAATATGTCAAGAATAACGGTTTTTAACGGTCAGGTTTTGAAACACTGCATGGAAGTGCCATTTGTGTGTGATAACCTTTCTATATACAAAATTGCATTAAAACCCACCAATATATAAAAAAAATAACGGCAAAATAACGGTTTATCTGTTATATAACCGATATGCACTTTTGAAACCGGTATTTTAGTCCTCACTGGGCTATAAAGCCTGTGTACATATCAAATTTCATCCAAACTGGACAATATGTCAAGAATAACGGTTTTTAACGGTCAAATTTTGGAACACTATATAGAAGTGCCATTTGTGTGTGATAACCTTTCTATATACCAAATTTCATTAAAATCCACCTATATATAAGAAATAACGGCAGAATAACGGTTTTTAACGGTTTGTTTAAATCCATTTTCAGCATTACATCACTTACATATGGACAGAGGATCCGATTTGTCACAAGATCATCCATACCGCTTATAAATTGGCCAAGTACTTTCTGAGATATTCCATAAAGAAGAAAAACCGTTACAGGCCGTTACAACCGTTAGTAACGGCTATAACGGGGCAAACTAAAACATCAGGCATCATCCGTGACCCATAATGAACATGCCTGCTAATTTTCATAAAGGTCGGCCAAGTACTTTCTGAGATATTCCATAAAGAACAAAAACCGTTACAGGCCGTTACAGCCCTTAGTAACGGTTATAACGGTAAACTAAAACATTGGGCATTATTTGTGACCCATAATGAACATACCTACAAATTTTCAGAAAGATCGGCCAAGTACTTTCTGAGATATTCCATAAAGAAGAAAAAGCGTTACAGGCCGTTACAGCCGTTAGTAACGGCTGTAACGGTAAACTAAAACGTCGGGCATCATCCTTGACCCATAATGAACATACCTACAAATTTTCAGAAAGATCGGCCCAGTAGTTTTGTCTGGAGCGAGTGGAACACATTTTTGACCACAGAAACACACACACACACACACACACACACACACACACACACACACACACACACACACACACACACACACACACACACACACAGCATTTCTTCGTTCCCATTCTAAAGTACTCCCTGTTCTTTAAGAACTGGGAGTACAACACAAAAATGAAGAGAGAGAGAGAGAGAGAGAGAGAGAGAGAGAGAGAGAGAGAGAGAGAGAGAGAGAGAGAGAGAGAGACAGACAGAGAGAGAGAGACAGAGAGAGAGAGAGAGAGAGAGACAGAGACAGAGAGACAAAGAGAGAGAGAGAGACAGACAGACAGAGACAGACAGACAGAGACAGACATAGAGAGAGAGAGAGACTAAGACAGACAGACAGAGACAAAGACAGAGAGAGTGTGTTTGTGTCGGTGCGTCTGTGTGTCTGTGTCTGTGTCTGTGTATCTGTGTTTTATGCGCTCGCTCGTGCGCCCGCGCGTTCGCACGCACACACACACACACACACACACAACACACACACACACACACACACACACACACACACACACACACACACACACACACACACACACACACACACAGAGGAACAGGGACAGAGACGGACACACACACACACACACACACACACACACACACACACACACACACACACACACACACACACACACACACACACACTTGATACTCGCATAAACCAGCTATTAAACTTTGGCACACTTTGACACACTTCATTCTTTTTATCAATGTAGTTTGCCGTTTGCTCGGATCATAATTTCGCTAATATACACACTTTGACACACTTCATTCTTTTATCAATGTAGTTTGCCGTTTTCTCGGATCATAATTTCGCTAATACACACACACACACACACACACACACACACACACACACACACACACACACACACACACACACACACCTCTCTCTCTCTCTCTCTCTCTCTCTCTCTCTCTCTCTCTCTCTCTCTCTCTCTCTCTCTCTCTCTCTCTCTCTCTCTCTCTCGATACTCGCATAAACCAGCTATTAAACTTTGACACACTTCATTCTTTTTATCAATGTAGTTTGCCGTTTTCTCGGATCATAATTTCGATAATATATAAGATCAAACTAAACGCTTTTAAGACAAAGTTTTGCAAAATATAACATGCCTTTGTGGTGAAATGATAACAAATTCCCACATACTTTTCCACTGCAAACAGTTAAAACCTCATCTACCACCTCTACCGAATTGTTCTCTGGATACAGTTGTTACCGATTTATCACTAGTGTGTAAAATTGCTGTTTCATTGCATCAAAGTCCTATTTTTTCTGTTTTGTAAAATGAGAACTAGTGTTTCAGTAACGTCCTTGTTATGACCGGTTATTCTTCGATGTTTTATAGTTAGTTATCCTTTTTTTTTTGCTGTTGCTGTTAATGTTATTCTTATAGATTATGTTCATCTAATATCACATAATGTGTATAGACGTTAAATTGAAGACCTCACACACACACACACACACACACACACACACACACACACACACACACACACACACACACACACACACACACACACACACACACACACACACACACACACCACCACCACCACCACCACACCACCACCACCACCACCACTCACGCGTATCTCTGGAACCGGGTGAGGAAGCTCTGGGAGACGAGGAAGAAGAAGGCGTGGCGGTCCAGGGTGGCCAGCGTCATGTTGACGCTGTGGCACAGGTGCCGCCCAGAGTTCCAGTCCCCGCCCTCGCCATCCGCCAGCACCGTCAGCTTCCGCGGCGTCACCAGCTGCCCTGGAGAGAGAGAGAGAGAGAGAGAGAGAGAGAGAGAGAGAGAGAGAGAGAGAGAGAGAGAGAGAGAGAGAGAGAGAGAGGGAGAGAGAGAGAGAGAGAGAGAGAGAGAGAGAGAGAGAGAGAGAGAGAGAGAGAGAGAGAGAGAGAGAGATCATCCAAGATGTTTCAGCCATTGATTCAGCTCGCCCATAGAGCTTGCCAGACAAAAGAGTCAGCCAGTCGTATCATCTTCATCAGTCAACCAGACAGAAAGAATCAGCCAGACGTATCATCCTCATCATTCAACCAGACAGAAAGAATC
The DNA here is from genome assembly GCA_018398815.1 of Conus ventricosus. NCBI lineage: Eukaryota > Metazoa > Mollusca > Gastropoda > Neogastropoda > Conidae > Conus > Conus ventricosus. The sequence goes on from CM031603.1 coordinate 84,200,835, forward strand.
AGCCAGCTGTATTATCCTCATCAGTCAACCACATAGAGAATCAGCCAGCCGCATCGTCCTCATCGATCAACCAGACAGAGAATCAGCCAGTCGTATCATCTTCATCAGTCAACCAGACACAGAATCAGTCAGCCGTATCATCCTCATCAGTCAACCAGACTGGGAGAATCAGCCAGCCACATCATCTTCGTTAGTCAAACATGCAGAGAGACAGTCAGTCGTATCATCCTCATCAGTCAACCAGACAAAGAATCAGCCAGTCGTATCATCCTGATCAGTCAACCAGACAAAGAATCAGCCAGTCGTATCATCCTGATCAGTCAACCAGACAAAGAATCAGCCAGTCGTATCATCCTGATCAGTCAACCAGACAAAGAATCAGCCAGTCGTATCATCCTCATCAGTCAACCAGACAAAGAATCAGCCAGTCGTATCATCCTGATCAGTCAACTAGACGAATAATCAGCCAGTTGTATCATCCTCATCAGTCAACCAAACAAAGAATCAGCCACTCGTATCATTCTCAGCAGTCAACCATGCAGAGAGACAGCCAGCAGTATAATCTTCATCAGTCAACCAGATAGAGAATCAGCCAGTCGTATCATCCTCATCAGTCAACCAGACAAAGAATCAGCCAGTCGTATCATCCTCATCAGTCAACCAGACAAAGAAAGAGCCAGTCGTATCATCTTCATCAGTCAACCATGCAGAGAGTCAGCCAGCCATATCATCGTCATCAGTCAACCAGAGAGTCAGCCAGTCGTGTCATCGTCATCAGTCAAGCAGTCAGAGAATCAGCCAACCGATTCATCCTCATCAATCAACCAGAAAAAAAAAAAAACAATCAGCCAGTCGTATCATTATCATCATCCATCCGTCCACTCTTCCTGCATCCATCTATCCGTCCGTCTCTCTGTCCATTCATCTCGCCGTTCATCCATCTCTCCGTCCGTCTCTCCGTCCATTCATCTTGCCATCCATCCATCTCTCCGCCCGTCTGTCTGTCCGTTCATCTGGCCATTCATCCATCCATCTGGTCTATCAAACCATTCCTCTCATGCGTATATCCTGTCAGTTCACTTCTTTCATGCCTCCCTCTCTACCTTCCTTCTTCCTTCCTTCCTTCCTTCCTTCCTTCCTTCCTTTCCTTCTTTCCCTTCCCCTGCCTTATCTCCTTTTGTCCATCCGTCTGCTCTTCGTCAGGCCGCCAGTCCGTGCATCTGTCTATCTTTCCTATTCATTCATCCATATGTTTATCCTTCCTGTTCATCCATCTACCTGTTTATCCTTCCTATTCATCCATCCATCTGTACATCCATCCAACCATCTCCTGTTCATCCATCTACCTGTTTATCCTTCCTATTCATCCATCCATCTGTACATCCATCCAACCATCTCCTGTTTATCTATCTACACACCCATCTCTCCATCGTCTAGTTCATCTATCAATACATCCAACCATCCTTTCGCTCATCTGTCTATACACCCAACCATCCTCTCGTTCATCTGTCCTCTCGTTCATTTATCCATCCTCACGTTTATCTGTCTATACATCCATCCATCCTCCTGTTCATCTATATATACAGCCATCCATCCTCCTGTTCATCTATATATACAGCCATCCATCCTCCTGTTCATCTATATATACATCCATCCATCCTCTCATTCATCTATCTATACATCCATCCATCCTCCTGTTCATCTATCTGTACATCCATCCATCCTCCTGTTCATCTATATATACAGCCATCCATCCTCCTGTTCATCTATATATACAGCCATCCATCCTCCTGTTCATCTATATATACAGCCATCCATCCTCCTGTTCATCTATATATACAGCCATCCATCCTCCTGTTCATCTGTCTATACATCCATCCATCCTCTCATTCATCTATCTATACATCCATCCATCCTCCTGTTCATCTATCTATACATCCATCCATCCTCCTGTTCATCTATATATATACAGCCATCCATCCTCCTGTTCATCTATATATACAGCCATTCATCCTCCTGTTCATCTATATATACAGCCATCCATCCTCCTGTTCATCTATATATACAGCCATCCATCCTCCTGTTCATCTATATATACATCCATCCATCCTCTCATTCATCTATCTATACATCCATCCATCCTCCTGTTCATCTATCTATACATCCATCCATCCTCCTGTTCATCTATCTATACATCCATCCATCCTCTCGTTCATCTATCATACATCCATCCATCCTCCTGTTCATCTATCTATACATCCATCCATCCTCCTGTTCATCTATATATACAGCCATCCATCCTCCTGTTCATCTGTCTATATACCCATCCATCCTCCTGTTCATCTGTCTATACATTCATCCATCCTCTCGTTCATCTATATATACAGCCATCCATCCTCCTGTTCATCTATCTATACATCCATCCATCCTCTCGTTCATCTATCTATACATCCATCCATCCTCCTGTTCATCTATATATACAGCCATCCATCATCCTGTTCATCTATATATACAGCCATCCATCCTCCTGTTCATCTGTCTATATACCCATCCATCCTCCTGTTCATCTGTCTATACATCCATCCATCCTCTCGTTCATCTGTTTATACATTCATCAGTCTTCAAGATTTCTCCCAATGTTTCGGTCTGTCTATACACTTTTCCTTCCCATCCATCCATCCATCCATCCATCCATCCATCCATCCATCCATCCATCCATCCATCCATCCATCCATCCATCCATCCCATCCGTCCACCCCTCCACTCAATCCATTCATCCCGTCCTCCCTTCCTTCCGTCCATCTATCAGTCCGTCCATCCTCCAGTCCACTCATCCACAATAAATAGATAAACGAACAAACGAATACCTACCTACCTACCTACCTACCTACCTACCTACCTACCTACTACATACATACATACATACATGCATACATACATACACACATGCATACATACATACCAACATACATACATACATACATATATGCATACATGCATACGTACATACGCACACGCATTCACATCTTCCCATCTCCTTATCTTTTCCTCAACTAATTTCCAACTAGACGTATGTGCGTACACAAACACATACATTTATCTATTTTCCTAGATGCATACACACACGCATACACATGTATATACATACATACAGACTTACAGACCTACGGCTATACTTCCATGTTTGATGAATCTGAAAATAGCAGACCAGCCACTCTTACAGACACGCACACGCACACACACACACACACACGCACGCACGCACGCACGCACGCACGCACGCACGCACGCACGCACGCACACACACACACACACACACACACACACACACCTCAGACCCCCACCTCCCACTTCCCTTCCACGTGCCCAATTTCTGTACGTGTAGATATGAAAATTAATTTGCTGTTGCCTACGTGTTCAGTTTCATCTTTTTTCCCCTACCAAATAGCAATGAAAATAATTCAGATCGCAAAAAGTACAAACCCACAAACAGAAACAAGCACACAAAAAAAAGATAAAGAAGAAAAAACTCTAATCAAGAATCGGTGTCAACCTACCCGAATCTGCTGTGGACACTGGTACAGCCGACAACAAACTGACCACCAAGATGATGACCATCCGTTGACAGTCCGGCATCGTTCGTCAGATGATGTGACAGTTGGCTGTCTAACCCCAGAGAACCAGTCTGTGGTGGACTCGCTTTCTTTGCTACAACTGTCCGCGATGCGATGGCATCCTGGCGAGAGAGAGAGAGAGAGAGAAAGAGGAAGGGTGGTGGTGGTGGGGGGGGGGGGGGCGTGGAAAGGGGAGGAGAAGGGGAGGGGAGGGGGTAGGGGATGGGGAAGGGGTTAGAGGGGAGGAGGAAGCTACGCCCTAGGATTTGTGGCCACACGCCACAATTAGGATTGTGCAGTAAAACATTATATAATCCATGTAAACGTGTCAGGGCGTGCCATAGATTTGAGTTAAACTGAAAATTGATCAACAGAACAACTCCCCACCGATTGCTTCCCTTGTTTTTCTTTTTATATCATCACCGATGAAATCACAAACAATTTTCAGATATATGACCTTCCCCTTAGTTGACGTCACATTTCAGGCCTTTGCACTCCACCAGTGACCCTATCTTTGGCGCCAGCCTCAAGAAACCAAAATAATCCCATTCCTTTGATTTTAATATGTCCGCTTGGAACCACCTGGCTTGTACCTTGACCGCCACATCAAAGAAAATGAGGAGAATCAACTTTCAGGCACAATGAAAATTCTCAAAACAATCTTAATA
>CM031603.1:84205216-84215216 GCA_018398815.1 Conus ventricosus
GCATGATCGGCATGACGTTAAGATGAGAGCATTGGATCGCATGATGAGCATGTATCGCATGACGTTAGACATGAGAGCACTGGATCGGCTGAGTGAGACGATTTATTAGACATGAGAGCACTGGGATCGGCATGACGTTATAGATGAGAGCATTGGGATCGGCAGACGTTAAGATGAGAGCATTGATCGCATGACGTTAGACATGAGAGCACTGGGATCGGCGTGACGTTATTAGACTAGAGAGCACTGGATCGGCATGACGTTAGCATGAGAGCATTGGATCGGCGTGACGTTAGACATGAGAGCACTGGGATCGGCATGACGGTAGATATGGACGCATTACAGCACACACTCCATGGAGAACTTGCACAGAAATGTTACATCAGACGTGGTTTTTTAGTTTTGAAGAGAGGTGAATAGTTGTCTTTTTTCTTTGGATCGATAGATGTTGGTTTAAATGTTGTTTTCAAAAAAATTCCATAGACAGCACACACACACACACAACACACACACACACACACACACACACACACACACACACACACACACACCACGAAAACAAATAAGAACAATGACAACGAGCAACAACAAGCTTTAAAAAGCTCTCTGTGTGCTGGCACATTACGCCTTAGTCTGTGTGACGGCTGGTGAAACATATTACCAGAAAACGCCAATCATTTAGAACTGTTGACAAATATGCACATGGCAAAATAAAAAAAAAAAACGAAAGAAGATGATATTATACGAGTAAAAAATAACTCAACATAAGATCCATTCATAGAAATTTATTCACCTGATTTTGAAGAAAAGAGAGAAAAGCAAAATGGTTGTGCAAATAGAGCCGCCGGAACGAGTGTCTGACAGAAAATCAAATAGATGAAAAAAAAAGAAGTAAATTCCATGTACACAGCTTAGATAAAGATAGGCAAATGAACCGGTCGGGTGGGGGTGGGCGGGTGGGTGAGGCGGGAAGCTGAGGAGGGGAGCGGAGGGAGGTGGGGGATGCTCCATAATCAAAAGACAGCCATCCATCAATAAATTAGGTAATCTTGTCATTAGGCAGTCTTCAAATAGGTTTCATGATCAGAGCGTTTCAAAAGCCTCAGACATAACTGTCACGTTCCGTCTCCTTTTCACAAATATTCATTCAGTCTGTTTAACTCCGAACAACAACAAAAAGAAAACAACAACAACAACAAAAAACACTGACAAAATGTTTTAAATATGAATGTATTTACCGATGTTCGGGAGATCAGAACTCCCATTCAAGAGGATTTGTAAACTGGGTGGATGACGGAGGTAATGTTGAAATCGTGTGTGTGCTCGGGCGACCTCAAAGATGATATTCTGGAAAATGGACTCGGGTTTCAAGCCGCGTTTGGCGTGTTTTGATTGTTTTTCTTTTTTTCTTCATTCATTTGTTTATTTATTCATTTGTGGTGTTGATTTATTTATGTATATATTTCATTCTTTTTTTTTTTCCTGTCCAGCACTTTTTTTTTTTTTTTTATTAAAGGGGGTTGGAGCTCATTTATGTATTTATTTATTCATTTTTGTTCGTTTGCTTTTCTTGAGCTGCATAACCAGAACCGATTTTGACGTGTTAAAAACCCTATTACAGCCCCCCCCCCCCCCCCCTCCCCCCATCCACCCGCGTCTGTTGGTTTATAAACAACAGGGAATGAAATACACAAAACAAAAACGTGTCTTTAGACCCAGCTAGAGTCCTCACATCAAAGTGGGGAGGGAGGGGGGGGTGGATGAAGGTCCTGAGTGGACCCTGTAATTCTGAGGATGCGGAAAGGGGGGGGGGGGGGGGGGGGTTGGAGAGGGTGTACGAGAGGGTGTACGTTTCCGCGCGTGCGCGCCTTTGTGTTGTGTGTGTGTGTGTGTGTGTGTGTTGGCGCGCGAGGAGGGGGAGAAAAGGTTGGAGCGGGGGGCGAGGGACGGAGGTAATAGGGGTGGGGATTAGGTGCGCAGGGGAAGGATGGGGGTGGGTGGGTGGGGGAGAGACTCGGGATCCTATTCATTTGAGGACGCGGGTTAGGTAACAGAAAACCAAGCTGGGAAAGGGTTAAGGAAGGGGTGGGAGGGGTGTAGTGGTGATACCATCGGTCTTGTTCGTAAGCACAGACTGTGCAGTAACTGTGTGTACCCGTTTCCGACAGCCCTAGACCCCCCCCTCCCCCCCCCCCCCCCCCCCCCCCCCCCCCCCCCCCATCGAACACAACCAAAGCGTCGTTCTGGACGCTGTGGAACTTGTTTGGACGATGAAGACCTAGTTAAAAGCTTTTAAGGTCAGGAGTGTGTGGATGGTGGGCAATCGAGCATAGCGGGGGTCATCACGGTTCCCGAGTGAGTCAAACTGAAGGAGCGACCGACCGCATGAGGAGGGGTGCTTGTGGGGCCTGATTCGTGTTCTCCGTTATCAAACCTGGACCAATAGTTCCTATGGTTAAAACAAAAACAAGTAAACAACAATAAAAAAAAGTCATTCAATCGCAGGGACGACAGCCACGAAAACAACAACAACAACAACAACAAACAACAACAACACACACACACACACACACACACACACACACACACACACAATCGCAGGGACAATGACAGCAACGAAAAACACACACACACACACACACACACACACACATATGCATACACACACACACATGTACTCAAGCACGCACTCGTGCACGCACATTGGGTGGTGGTGGTGGTGGGGGGGTGGAGAGAGAGAGAGAGAGAGAGAGAGAGAGAGGAGAGAGAGAGAGAGAGAGAGAGAGAGCACTGTCTGTCAGTTTGTCACTGTCACTCCTCGCCGCCGCCACCACCCCAACCCCCAACCCCTTCCTGCCTACGTTTCAAGAAAAAAAGAAATCAACATTCAGGGTTGATTTACACCAGAAATGTCTCGAATTCGGATACAGGAAAAGTATAGCCTTACATTTTTTTTCTCTTCTTTCTTTCTTTCTTTTTTTTTTTTTTGGCCGCTGATGTTTATTTTATATTTATGTTAACAGTTGTTGATTTGTTGTTGTTGTTGTTGTTGTTTCTTTTTCAAGTCGGCAAATCCAGTGCGATTTGAGGGAGAATTACGGCTCCTTTTACCGCGCCTTGACTGAGTTACTGCAGGGTTGTGATGCAAATCTGGACGAAACGGGTATCATGGATCCGTTCGGAAAGATGAGCACAAAAATGAATAGATAAACAACACATAAATAAGTAAACAAAAATAAATAGACACATAGATAGAAAGATACATACATACATACAAACATACGTATGTGTGTACGTATGTACGTACATACACAAATACATAAATAAACAAATGAATATAAGTATATATATATATATATATAAACAAATAAATTAATACCCTTCTGGAATCGATTAGAACGAAACATGATGGGGGGGGGGGGGGGGTGTAGGGGGATATGGCTCAAAACCCAAGACGTGTTGTTGTAAATCTTTCAATGGCAACGAATGAACTGGACATCTTAATGCCGGATCACTCCTCTAATGCCTGTAATCTATCATGTGACACACTGCACAGTCGAGGTCACTATAATAGAGGCCTCATTTTGTTGTGTGTAACTCAACAGATAGGTCAGCACATCATCTTGTATTCGCAATGATTAATTTCTTATCCATCGGAGACGAAATAACGAGAAAGAACCACAGACATCATAAAACACCGATTTTTTTTTTTTTTTTTTTGGGGGGGGGGGGGGGGGGGGGGGGGGGGGGATGAATTATCTTTAACGCTACAACATACGCACATTAATGAGCCTGGAACTTTGATAACTCTAAAACTACTCAACGACGTGCAAAAGTTTTGAAGTTTCCGTTTGTTGTAACCTGATGTAGGCTATCAGTCCTGGTATGAAAGCACTATGCGTTTTGTGTGTGTGTGTGTGTGTGTGTGTGTGTGTGTGTGTGTGTGTGTGTGTGCACGTTCGCTATATCTATCTATCTACCTAGATCAGTGTGTGTGAGCGTGTGTGGAGAGAGAGAGAGAAAGAGAGAGAGAGAGAGAGAGAGAGAGAAATTCTCTTTTACTCTTTCTTTGGCTGTTTCTCATTTGTCAAACAAAAACAGTTCTTCCCTTTCTTGGAGAGATCACATTTCTCATTCTCTTGTACCTTTGGCCGTTTCGGTCTCACGACAGAAATGAAAGTAGTTCTTACCTTTCTCTAAACGCTTTCGGTGAAATGGGGAGAAACCATACATCGCCGGCTCTGAAGTTAAAGGTCTACTTTAGAGATTTTCGATAATTTGTTAAAAACAGGTCTACATGCCATATAACTACAGTATGGTATTCATTTTTTTTTTAAATCGCCGGAAGAATTTAATAGATAAAAAACGACTTTTGCACACTTGTTCAAACCCCGCGCGGTAGACCGAAAACCGTGACGTCACTTGATGGACTAGCCGTCAGCCGCGACTACACAACAAGCCAACGCCAAGTGAAATCAACACGAGTTGCGATCCCCACAGACTAAAAAGTCACGAGGGGGTGGCAGATATTGTGCTGTAGGCGAGTGCAGCAGTCAGCAGGAGACGGATATTCTTTGCACACATTTTCATCTGATCCAGATACTCGAAAGAAGTGGATTCGGTTCGTGCAACCATTGCCGGGCAGCTAAATTTCTTTTTACCACGTCAGTTCCAGCTGGGCCGCGGCAACGAGCTATTCCGACAATTGCCGAGCCCGTTCGAGTGGATCAAAAACGTCGTCTGCATTGAAGGCGGAGTGGTAAGCTCGTACAGATGAGTACGATAGTCGCACGTTTATTCTGTTCTTATCTATGGACAGATCACACTTGTTAAATTGAATGAACACGTTAAGGCTTGAGGAAGGAGAATCTCCGCTCGCCGTCCACGCGTGATCGCATCAAGAAGTCAGTAGGTAGCCTCCTAGAGACTTCGGTAAAGTCCGTACGCCTTCGGAATGCTGTGTTCGGGCGTCCAGCTGGAACTGAACTGACGTGGTAAAAAGAACTTTGCGTTCAAACTGATAAGGTAAAGGCCTTGTAGAAACATCCCAGAGTCATATTGGCAGTCGCAATCATAGTCACTGCTTGTACATGATGAATTAAATACCGAGCGAGATGTGCAAGAACCATCAGAATCGCTTTCTGTCGCCGTCGCTGACCATCATGTGACGTCACATCCAGAGCAGTTAAGCCTGCCAAGATTTAGTTGATTACTCCGTTTTCTTGATAACAGGTGAAAATGCCCACTTTCGCGGATCGATTTTGTGTGATCGGGAGCGAATCGGATGTTTATTTTACCAATTTATCAAACATTTCATATTTCTGCATAAGCTGACCAATTATCGAAAACCTCTAAAGTAGACCTTTAAATATCAGACGAAACAGCAGAACTGCAACCTCAAGTCTGTTTGAATCACAGGTAGGTCGAGTGGCTTCCCTTGCATGAACGGCGTAGACGGCCCACACTATTAAAGAGTCTCTCGCAAGTTTCTTGCGCTTTTGTTTGGCAGTGTAGGTAACACAACAGGGATCATCTGACAGTGAGGTAACACAACAGGGATCATCTGACAGTGCAGGTAACACAACAGGGTCATCTGACAGTGTAGGTAACACAACAGGGATCATTGCGTGCAGGAAACATACAGGGATCATCTGACAGTGTAGGTAAACTCAACAGGGATCATCTGACAGGCAAGGTGAACAACTGGGAATCATCTGTATCAGTGCAGGTAAACACAACAGGGATCATTGCAGTGTAGGTCAACACAACAGGGATCATCTGACGTGTAGGTAAAACAGGGATCATCTGACAGTGTAGGTAACAAACAGGGTCTGAAGTGGTGTAACACAACAGGGATCATCTGACAGTGGCAGGTAAACACACAGGGATCATCTACAGTGCAGGATAACCAACAGGATCATCTGGGCAGTGCAGGTAACACAACAGGATCATCTGACAGTGCAGGTAAACAACAGGATCATTCTGACAGTGCAGGTTACTCAACAGGGATCTTGACAGTGAGGTAACACAAGGGGTCATATGACCAGTGTAGGTAACCAACAGGTATAATCTGACAGTGTAGGTAACACAAGGGATCATCTAGACAGTTTTAGGTAACACAACAGGGATACTGACGGTAGTAACACAATCAGGGATCATCTGAAAAAGGAATTATTCACATGGATTTACCGTGAAGAAAATGAGGAGGAACATTGAAAAGGTTAGTTCACGGAAATTTCTTGCGAAAATGAAGTTCAATCTCTTGTTTAATTCAAAATGAAAATAAGCAAAATTTTGTAATCAGTTTCGCCATTCGCTAACGTGAACAGGCTGTGAGGGTAAGTGTCCGTGTCTTATTTTTACAGTTTTCGTAATGTTCAAAGGATTGAGTGGTCGTGGTGATTCAGCAAATTGCCTTATCTAGCCAAGTGGAAAGGTCTTGAAACATCCGGGGCTCGTCTTCATCAGTATGATGTACGACGCTTTTCGGTTGGTGGTGTTCTTTATTCTTCATCTTAGTATCAGTTCAGCCAATTTCGTCGCTCTAGTCTACACTTTCTTTTCGTATTCATGGCTCTGGTTCACTTCTCGTTTAGTAAAGATCAGTTGGTCAGTGTGTCCCGCCCCTAATTACCGTTGCTGTGCTGCCTACGATGCGTTTAGACATCTCCGGATAGTTGTTTACTGTGAAGGATATAAGACTTTGTTTTCAAACTGTTTCCCCTCCCAGGTACTATAAGAACCATCTCAGTCTGAAATGCTAAGTAATAATTTGCTGCCCCTGAAATTTAACGTAGAAAAAATGGAAGGAAACAAAAATCAGCGGAGTTTCCGATGAACAAAATTCATTTGCGCATGTAAATCTATCTGATTTGATATCTTGAAATTTGAAGTGTGAAACGTACAAATTGAACACCCCTGGTATTCACTTCGCCGTTAACTGAATTCAGCTGGACTACAGACTGACCAAAAATCTGTCGTTTCTGTAAAGTTTTCTGTAATGCCCAAGCAGGATATGAGACGACAGTCGCTCAAAGTGAGGTAATCGCAGAGGAACTAGACCCAGAAGGCCATCACTCCTCCTTCGTCCCCCACCCCTCTTACTCCTCCTTCCTCCCCCCCCCCTCTCCCCCTCCCATCCCACCTTCCTTTACACCACATTTGTATTGTTGTAATGTTGGTGTTTGCAGACTTTACTAGCTTGTCTTTGCCGATCTCTGTTCAGCATCTTACAAGTTGAAAGAATAATCCCACACCCAAATATCTTTGACGGTTCCATTCTGTTTTGACGGCCCTACTGTCTGAACGTGGCACACTGACCCGACAAGCACCAGCTGGAATCAGGTAACAAACCGATGGCCAAGCAGTTTCAAAGTATTTTCAAAAATTCATTACAGATAATTTTGTTTTGGATGATGTGTGCTTTTTGTTTTCGCGAAACGAAAAAAAGAAAAAGAAGCATTTTCACATTCAAACGTCACCCAAGTGCACGTTGGCACACGCTCAAAAATGTGACAGATCTCTGTTATTATTATTTTTTTTTCATTAAGCTTACAACTATTCCTCTGCCAAGCACAGAAATCATGGCGAAGCTTTAAATTGCGTTCGTGTTCCCACGCGTTATTTGCTGCGCACACGGGGAAAAGGCCCACAACCTAGAGACTATTTGACCAAAGTCGTCAGGGGTGGGGGAAAAGGACCACAACCTAGAGATTGATTTGACCAAAGTCGTCAGGGGGTGGCCATCATTGTGTTCTCTGTCCAGTCAGTACCGGGGCCCAGACAGTGCTAGAATGGCTGTCATTACTCCGCTTCCGAAATCGCCCTTCGGTGGTTCAAAGTCACCTACCCTTCGTGAAGGGAGGATGTAAGGTAAGGTAATGTTGCTTATAGCCGAGCCGGCCACAAAGGGCCATATCAGGGCTGTCTCCACGTTAAAATTGAAGGGAGGAGGAGACGGGCACGTGTCTACTGTATTCTACACATGGGTTGTATCTGGACCCTGCCCAAATCACTCACCAGAGGGTACGAAAGGACATTTTAAATGAGGTAGGGAACCGTAAACAGCCAGTCACGAAGAAAGCCGGACAGGGTAGGAGTACGTTATTTACCAGAGAGTAGGGTTCAGAGTGTAGTGACGGCAGGCGACATTGAAACAAAGTGAAAAGAGACATTACTGTTCCGCCGAACCAAAGAAGCACACAAATCATGAGACGAAACGCGACACGTTTCGACTTCTTCGGTCTTCTTCAGGCAAGATTTCCAACATTTAAGACAATGGAAACGAAGAGCGAACAATCACTTATCTCACCAAACTGGGCGCATGACGGATGGAGTGTTGGAACCGGGATGGGAGTAGTTCTGACACACGTCCACAAGGCCCCCACCCCCTCCGCCGTCCCCGCACACACACACACACACACACACCCTTCCCTCCACGATCGCCACGCACCCTTCCCTCTAATACCCTCCACACCTCAAACTCGGGTGCAATGTGCGTTGATCGATATGTTTCGTCATTTGGGGTAGTTGTTCGAAGAACAGGGATAATTTTGGACCAAAGGGGGAGGTCGGTCTGGATTTTCACCATTCGGAGGTGAGCTTAGATAGACAGGCCCTTTCTCATCGGCCGCGGAGGAATTTTGGGCGCGGAGTGATTATCGCACTTTTCACCGGTATCCAAAGTCTTGGTCTGCTGCAGGGAATGTCTGAGAAGCGTGAACGATGAAGGAAAGGGGTAGCGGCGGTTACAGAGAGAGAGAGAGAGAGTGACATTCTGTTTTAATGTTAGGCCAGAGGCCCATACACATGGTGAGTTTATACTTTTTACATTCAGATGACAAATAGTAGAACTATAACGTCATGTAGATTTTAGAGTTGCTTTACTTCAACCGTTCAGTAAGTATGTCCGTCTCTTAAAAGCTTTATATAAAATAAAAAAAGTGCAACACTTTGTACCAGATTTCTTTTTTCCTTTGTTTATTTTTTTCCATTAGAAAGTTTGTTTATCGGAATGGGGATGAGCGATTGGTTATACTTATCAGGTATGAATTCTTTTTCTCAAAATAATGATCATAGGCAGGATAACAAAATGGGAAATGTATTTCGTTCTCAATCACACACCATGACAAGAATGGACAGTCAGTCTCAATACTTGATTACTAACTATATCTTGTAGAATTGGCTCTGATGTCTGATAATCTGTTCTGAAGGGTATCAAAGCACATCTGGCGAACTTGTTTATGTCTAAACTTATGCATAAGGTTCCAGTTCTAGAGAGAGAGAGAGAGAGGGTCTGGCGAACTTAGTTATGTGTAAACTTATGTATAAATTTCCAATTCCAGAGAGAGAGAGAGAGAGAGGAGTCTGGTGAACTTGTTTACGTCTAAACTTATACATGATTTTCCAGTTCGAGAGAGATTATACGAATATACGATGGGCTCATTGAACGGCCTGAACTGTAAGTTCGATCATTATGTGTGGCGAAATGAAAGACATGTGTGGCTGCTTACACGGAGACGTTTCGAGTTTGATCAAAGACGTTTCAGACCTCAAGCAAGAAAATTCAAGATTAAAGTGTGAAAATGAGAAACCGAGTGCGAAAGTGGAATCTTTGGATAAGAAAGTTGGTGATTTGGAGGGTAGGTCAAAAAGAAATAACTTAATCATTCATGGTATTTCCCGGAAGAAGAACGAGAGCTGGCAAGACTGTGAGGACGTGGTGAAGGACATGATAACCGATGAACTGGAGTTAACTGATGATATTGTGTTTGATAGGGTCCATCGCCTTAACTCAAAGCCAGACTCTCCCATTGTTGCCCGTTGTACACTTTTTTCAAGGATAAGGACAAGATTTTGCGTACCAAACGGAAACTGAAGGGAAGCAGCATCTTCATTGGGGAAGACTTTTCTCTGAAAGTAAGGGAAATCCGGAGAAAGCTTTCCACTCATTTAAAGTCTACAAGATAAAAGGACAAAAAGACAATAAGAGAGAGAGAGA
>CM031603.1:84217716-84219159 GCA_018398815.1 Conus ventricosus
GTTGTTGTTGTGTTTTTTTTTCTTCTTCTACTTCTTTTTCTTCTTCCCCCTCCTCTTCCTCCTCCTTCTGCTCTTCCTCCTCGTCCTCCTCCACCTCCTTCATCTCTTGAAGCCGTTTTATTTTTTTTTTTTTTCTGATAATAAAGGTTCCTGTGTCCACCAAATCTGAAACATAGCCAAACCAGCCGTAATCTATATACAAAGAATGAAAAATAACTCTATTCATCACAGCTGGGTTGGATGTGATTTCTTTCTCCATTGCTGTACCAAAATAAATGGTAGAAGCGCTATCCTGCGCGCTTAAACAGTCAAGGCATCACCAAGCCATGAACACGAGGATGGAGCCATTCGTCAACGCCTTCGCGAAGGAATCGTAGTAGTAATCATTTGTCTCAGGTTTCACAAGCTGCCCAACGGATGAACAATACTAGAGATGCACTCTGTTGAACACAAGTTTCCGCCAAAGTCGAACAGATCCTGACTTAATTTTTTTGATCCGGATCGGATCCACTGATATGCATTAAAATTCTTTTTAAAAAAATCGTTCTTCATTGAGGTACATTTTACCTTTCTACTAAGTTTCATATGAATTAATCCCGTAGGTTTTTAGCCTCCTCACCTTTTTAGTCAGGTAATATGAGAGCTTGCGTATTATGCTTAGAAAGAAGACTGTGTATGGGGATTTTCACATATATCTAATAGGTATATCCATGCATGACATACATAAATATTCTTAACATACTGTCAAACATAGAGGGAAAAAAATGAACGACTGTCAAAGTTATCGAGCACTCACACAGAGCAGTTACAGAGAATAAACCATTATTGTAGACTCTCTCTCTCTCTCTGTGGGAGTGCGTGCGCGCGCGTGTGTGAGTGCGTGTGCGTACATGCGTGAGTGCGCGCGCGCGCGTGCATGTGTGTGTGTGTGTGTATGTGTGTGTGTGTGTGTGTGTGTGTGTGTGTGTGTGTGTGTGTGTGCAGTTTTCCGTACCTTTTCCGTAGTTTTCCGTAGGTTTGCTGAGCAGATTCTGAATATGCGCGTCAGTCTTAATTCGCACCCCAAATGGAATAGACAGGTACCCAAGGTGCGCGTCAGTCTTGATCCGCACCCCAAATGGATTAGACAGGTACCCAAGGTCTGACCAGCACGTCGGGCTGATGCATAGGTCAGACGTCTGCTAAAAAGTCGTAGCCACGAGACCCTCTTCTGAAATTCTCTCATCTTTGTGATTATTGTCATTTCATCCATCAGCTTTTAATAATAATTTCAAATTAAAGAAAAAAAAATCGTGTGCAGTGTAGTCTCGAAACTTTCCGGATGTGGTGTTAGCTTATATGGACTGGCCGACGCGTGCAGTGACACCTCTTGATGGAGAAACTGAACGAACTGTGACTCGAATACTTGTTCCACCAAGTTTGTGAAAATACAAAAAAAACGCG
>CM031603.1:84219259-84229259 GCA_018398815.1 Conus ventricosus
ACACACGGCGCGCGCACGCGCGAAGGTGGTCCACTGGCAAGAAATTGCAAAACTGAACAGTTACGTTGAAAACATAGCATTAACATAAGGTCCAAATGTCTGTTACAATCTTTCTTCCATATCATGTTACATGGAGGAGGACGATTCAACATGTAATGTGTGATTTGCTTTGAAGTGTTAGTGCGTGAACCATAACTTGATTCGTAATCTGATTTAAAGGAACTGATGATGCTTTCATCCTTGATGTAATTTGGAGAGAGAGAGGAGAGAGAGAGAAGACAGAAGACAAGACAGACAGACGAAGAGAGACAAAGAGACAGAAGGAAGGAGGAGAGAAGAGAGAGAGAGAGAGAGAGGAGAGGAGAGAGAGAGAGAGAGGAGAGAGAGAGAGAGAGAGAGAGAGAGAGAGAGAGAGAGAGAGCAGACAGACAGACAGATAGACAGACAGATAGACAGACACGCAGAGACAGAGACAGAGAGAGAGGGACAGACATAGAGAAGGAAAGAATGAAGGAGGGAGAGAGAGAAAGAGAGAGAGAGAGGTGCAGAGGCAGACGACAGACAGACAGAGAGAGAGAGAGAGAGAGAGAGAGAGAGAGAGAGAGAGAGAGGAGAAGAGAGAGAGAGAGAGAATGGTTTTCTATGCTGATTCAAGACATTTTCCGATAAAGACACCAGAGAAGCTACTATATTATAATCTTGTCCTTTTTTTAATTTTTTTTATTTCACTGATGTGATGGCAAAGTCAAAAATGAACATCGTCATTTCCTTGAGGCGCGGAATTTCACTAAAACGCAAAATTCGTCTGTCCCGGTGACACACGCCAGAATTGCTAGCATGCCAAAACATCACCCCGGTAGTACTTACAGCGTACGCTTTGAACTCTGCGGCAGTGTTCTTTTCGTATGCCGTCCGCACGATCTTTGTGCGTAAGAACTTTTAGCCAACACGCTCAAGTTTTGGTTGTTAAAGAAAAGCACATTGCCCCCCCCCCCCCCTCCCCCGCCCTCTTTTCCAAACCAGCCGTTCCACAGTGTTTGTTTTGACTTTCCCAACTAATTTGTTCAACGCCATCTAAATTTCAGTAACGTCTAAACATACAGAAAAGTCTTCAAGGATTTCGTTTCTTTTTGCCTTAAAAATATCAGTTAAGTTTTAGCGCACGTGTGTGTGTGTGTGTGTGTGTGTGTGTGTGTGATGCGCAGGGATCCAAGGGACGCTATTCCTAAACAGTCTGTTCAACTTGTAGAGGTTGTGTCCAAATTGCCTCCCTTTCCATACCCAACTATAGACTTTTTTTTCTTCTTTTTTATTTTTTTCTGTACTCTTCTGTTCTTTCTTCTTTCTTTCTTTTTCTTTCTTTTTGTTTATTAGAATATTTTCACCGTGAATAGGCAATATTTGAAGCTCGAAGGTCGTATGACCCGCGTGGGATGGAGAAGTGGTGTACGCGTACGCTCTAAAAGCAATCGGTCATGTTAACGGGGCGTACGCCACAGGCGCTGCGATAGTTTTAAAAGCGTGAGCAACTGAACGCAGTTTGACTATGGGAGGTAGATCTCCATGCGTAGAGTTATCCTTGCGTCTAACAACCCAGTCCCAAACTTTCTCTTGCGCAGGAGACAACTGCCAAGAGTTAGAGAGCCTCATTGCAGTCTTTTGCCCTCAATCGGCGAGCGGACTGTCTTCCGATTGACCCGACCACGCACACAGATTTCGTCCTCTCTTTCTTTCTTTCCAACCAGTACCGACTACTAGGCTGTTCAGAAGTGCGGAGACTTGAATTGACAATGATTGGATCCCGATCGCCGTGCAAATGTCGACTTCCTGCCAGCAGGGACTGCAGTAAAGGGAGATAACCCACTTCCGAAAGCACGGAGTGCTGGGCCTTCTGTACACTCGCGGGGACAGGGTCGTTTCGACAGGTGTCGGGGGAAACTTACTTCCGGTCATGAAGTTCGCAGTATGGAGCATACCGATTGACAAGGGTGTTGGGGAAACCTTTGTACGGTCAAGAAGTGGAAGTTGGAAGTATGGATGGGGTACAAGTATGCATTGGCAGATGTTGGGCAATCTTATTCACGGTCGTGAAGCTTTGGAGGTAGGGACTTGCTGAGGCGATTCGGAAACTTGCAAACGAAAAGAATTGAATACGAATTTAGGGGATGCCTCCCGTTTGCTCCGTGTGCTCTGTCTTGTCATTTCTGCCAGGTGGTTTGGCGTTGAAAGCAACTCTCGTTTGGAGTTCTGGGGATGTAATTATGCCATCATGGGAGCAAGAGTTACCCAACCTGTTTGTTATTCACTCGGTACTGTTCCCTGCCTCCTTTAAGATTTTCTTTTAAAAAATAAACAAAGAAACAAACAGTCAAGAAGTTCTTTTCTAGAGATGTCATCTGGTAGGAAAAAATATGCATAGATCACATCCTTCCTGATAGTCTTTTTTTTAGTTTGCTTGTTAACAGTGGTAAATGAAATTGTGACGAACAGACTGAAATAGACTGCAGCATCGCCGGAAAATAAAAACGAACGCACACAGAACACAGAATCTGAAACACGAATGTCTTGATTGACACGAGCAAACCGTTGCTGTGCCAAGTTTGAACATGTCATCGATGCGATCGATCAGTAAGATTTGGCTGGATGTATTTCTGTTAAGTCAACATTGAGCGTGTTATAATTGTCGTGGCAGACATATAAAGAGTCCTCCCTCCTGCAAGTGCACAAAGCTACGTTCTGATTGGTCAGTATGAAAAGACTATTGCGATTGGCTGATGAAAATATTGACTCTAGAACAGCTAAGGCTTCTTTAGCAAATGGCACATTTTTCTGCACATCTTCCATTCCAGTCTGTCTATCCATCCTTTTTTTCCCCTTCGGTGTTTTATGAAAGAATTTTATTTGATTGTTGCCTTCTGAGGCGTGCGACCAAGAATGACGCAGAATCGCGTAGTCCCAGCTGGGAGGTCGCGGGTTCCATTCCCATCAGAGTCATGTGGGATTCTTCTGCCCCGACCGGCTCCTACCCAGAGCTGAGTTTGCTACGGGCTCAGTTGGGAAGACTGGGACCACACAGTCGAGTTTCATCCACTTAATGGATGCGTCTCTGAGAGTGTTGCTCAAATTTCCTGACCAACACTGCAGGTCTGTATCGCTCGGGCCTGGTTGACGCCGGGATATATTATGAAAGGAAGCGTAGAGTACAGCCCTGTCTGGCAGTCTCAGACCGAAACGGAAATCCGTAGCATCATCGTTATCATCCTCATTCTCATCGATCAGCATAAAAAAGGTTTCAAATTCTGTGGCGCTTCATGCCCTGCTCTCATGGTGACCTCAATTTCGATGTCCTCTCCACGACTATGGCCTTGGTTTGGTTCTGTCGGGGTCACCGGTATCGGCGAGTCCATGGGGGCTCTTGTTGGACGGACGTGGTGGCGCCCTCCGGAGGGAGAGCTCACTCACGCCGGCTCCACGACTAAGCAATCATTGTCGTCAGTAGGGAGCTTAGTAGGTGGTGTCCTGTGTATGTTGGATCAGAACAGGCGCCACTGAACACCGCCGAAGTGACTCGGCAGCAGTGCAGTGTCTTGTCCGAAGGGTTTCCTCTTTACGACTTGAAATTGACTGCTCCCTGTGGATTGCCGGTGCCGGGGCTTCGGCGGGATCGACCGGACTGTGGCTGTGGACGGGGTGTCAGAATGAGCGGCGTGGGTGCACTGCCACTGATGTGCATGTGGCGCACAGAGTTGGGACAGAAAAAAAAATGACGCAGAATTTCCTGATGCAACACAGACTTTGGTCTGGACCAATAGAATGTTAGGCCAACGTCACATGACACTGTTTCCGGAAGAAGTCTCCCTTTCAGAGAGGTTTGCACAATGCAGAGGTGTGTGTGCCGAAATAAGCGAGTGTCCTGTTTCCCCACTGACGTGTTGTAAGAAGGGGGTTTAGAGGCTTCGCACGAGAACTCATTTTACAAGGAGCCCTATATAGCCTGGTGACAAATCTATGCGTGTGGCATTATGAGGCAACGAACGGCGCTGCACACACACAGACAGAGAGAGAGAGAGAGAGAGAGAGAGAGAGGAGAGAGAGAGAGAGAGAGAGAGAGAGAGAGAGAAGAGACAGACAGACAGACAGACAGACACAGACCGAGAGAAAGTGGAGAGACAGACAGACAATCGGAGAGAGAGAGAGAGAGAGAGAGAGAGAGAGAGAGAGAGAGAGAGAGAGAGAGAGAGAATAGGTAATCGGGGTGTCGCTAGATAAACCAAAAACGGCGAGTCAGCAATTGTGGAGCAATCTGTTCAGACTTCGTGTGGGATGTCAGAGAAAAGGAAGTCATATAAAATCCGTGGACAGACCTTTCTTGTCCACAAGCAAGCAGTGGGGACGGTCATGCGGGAGTTCATTCTTTAAAGATGTCTACAGCACAACATGTTTTTTTCGAAGATAGTAGTCTTGCGCAAACTTTGATATGGGATTGGGGGTGAGGTGGGGGTGGGGGTGGGAGTGAGGATGGGAAGGGAAGAAGTGGGGTGTGGGAGTGATGGAGTAGGAAGTTGAGAGAGAGAGAGAGAGAGAGAAGAGAGAGAGAGAGAGAGAGAGAGAGAGAGAGAGAAGGACAGAAAAAAGGAGAGAAAGAAAGAAACGTAAAAACGTGGTGTTAAAACATATTCTCGTAAAGTCTTCTGCTGGAAATTGGAGACAACGTGTGGGGTTAATCTCTTCTTTTCGCCACCCCCCCCTCTCTCTCTCTCTCTCTCTCTCTCTCTCTCTCTCTCTCTCTCTCTCTTTTTTTTTTTTTCTTCTTTCCTTTCTTTCCTGTATTTAGTTTGTCTTTTCTCCCAGACAATGACATTACCCGTTTATTTCTCGGAATGGAGCCGGGAGAGGGCGGAAAGGGGGATTTAGGAACATCCAGAACCCCTGTCCCCTAATCTCCCCGACTCTTAATCCCCGCCCGTCCTGCTGCGCTCCTTCGTTCGTGGAAATCAGATTGCACGGACATTGATGAGACCAGAGAAAGCTATTCAGCTTGTCTCGCCACGAGTGCCGTTTCCTCCACCCGCAATCCTATGAGCTACTCCTCTGGGGGTATACGCATTCCCGCGGATCACAACTGTGTGTCTTAACCTTTATGCTTCTACATTGGGGCAGAAACTCGCGCGGGTTTCCTTTTTCGACCGACCCTTCCAGCCGTTTACAGCATGCGACATCCATAGACGCTGACCCAAGCGTCTGGGCTGTATTGAGGAAGAGAGAGAGAGAGAGAGAGAGAGAGAGAGAGAGAGAGAGAGAGAGAGAGAGAGAGAGAGAGAGATAAAGAGAGAGAGAGAGAGAGAGAGAGAGAGAGAGAGAGAGAGAGAGAGAGAGAGAGAGAGATGTGTTAAGAGACGAACACCGATCGTTTGTTTGTTTGTTTTTCTTTTTCATCCAGTCAGAAGACCTGTGGGTGGGTGAGAAATGGGAGCAATGAGGAGAATGTGATGATTGCCTCTCCCCCGGTCAGCTCAAGCGACATCATCGTTGACAGTAGGGAGCTTTCTTTGAGGGAGCGCTTTGCGCTGCGGATATGTTGAATCAGAAGAGATCTCCCCGAACATTACTCTCGTGACTCAACGACAGCGCAGGGTCTGCTTTGTGTGGTGGGATTATGGCCACCAACCAGGTCTTTATTTCTGGATAGCGTTATGGTAATTAACAGGGCAAGCTGTATACTCTCACCAACTTTTTCATCGTTTACCTGGAGAGAATTCTGACTGACGCACTGGGGGGTGGGGGGGGGGGGGGGGGACGTCAGGGCGCAGTAAGCATTGGTGGCGGGACAGTAACAAACCTACGCTTTGTCGACGACATCGGCGGGCCAGCAGGAGAAGACCAGGAACCAGCCAGGCCAGCAGAGCACCTTGACGAATGACCAGCCAGGCCAGCAGAGCACCTTGACGAATGACCAGCCAGGCCAGCAGAGCATCTTGACGAATGACCAGCCAAGCCAGCAGAGCACCTTGACGAATGACCAGCCAAGCCAGCAGAGCACCTTGACGAATGACCAGCCAAGCTAGCAGAGCATCTTGACGAATGACCAGCCAAGCCAGCAGAGCACCTTGACGAATGTCCTGCTGCATTCGGCGTGGAGATCTGCGCCGAGAAGACAAAACTGATGACCAACAACTTCAACCGCGTCCGCGCTGACATTACTATCAAGGAAGAAAAACTTGGGACACTTCAGAACTTCAGGTACCTCAGGGCAATTATTTCAGATGAGGGATCAAAACCTGGAGTGCTCTCCAGAGTCGTGCAGACGACAGCAGCGCTAGCCAGGCTAAGACCCATCTGGAATGACAGAAACATCACAATTAGTTCCAAAATCAGACTGATGCGCTCCCCGGTCATTGCCATATTTTGATATGCGTGTGAGACATAGACTCTGGCAGCTGAACTTGAGGGGAGGATTCAGGCATTAGAGATGAGATGCTTCTGTAAGATCCCTGGCATCTCATACAAAGACTAGTTTTCCAACTTGGAAGTCCAGACTAGGTAAGACAAGCCATTAGGCCATAGGAAGACCGGACAGTGAAAAGAAGACAAATGAGATGGTTTGGTCATGTACCAAGATCTACGGGACTTGCCAAAACCATTCTACAAGGAACAGTGCGGGGAGGCAGAAGGAGAGGAAGACAGCAAAAGAGATGGGAGGACAACGTCAGCGAATGGACTGGCCTCACACTCAGCAACTGCCTAAGAGCGTCTGAGAACCGGGAGGAGTGGATGAAGCTGGTTGCGAAGTCTTCTGTGGCGCCCCAACGGTCTTCAAGACTCCAGGATAGGTAACAGGTGATGGTAATTTGCATGGTCCCCTTTGTTAGGTGGCCTCCAGTTGGCTGGTGTCGCTGCAAAACACGGGGTTTCCTTTGTGAGCTGGTCTTGTTGTGATACACAGGGTTGTTGTTATTGTTGTTGTTGTTGTTGTCAGCGGGGTGTCGTATATAATACTGTCGCTCATAAATCGTGTCGCAGCGACAGTATTTCCCGGGAAATACTGCATTTTATGGACAGCTACAATATTCTATGGACATTTTTCGTGAAAAGTTGTCGCGCGACATTTTTTTCCAGCAATTATTGTCGCTGCAACAATATTTCACGTGAAATGCTATCGATCGCTGCGATACAATTCCACGGCGACAGTATTATATACGACACCGGCCTTGTTGGACCTACAGGTTCTCCAATTTCGGATGGCCTCGCCGTGACATCCAGAGTCGCCCTTGTTTCTTTTTTCTTTTTCTTTTTTCATCTCCTGTCCCACTCCAGTGGCATCACCCCCCCCCCCCCCCCCCCCCACGCCGCACATTCCGTCTGTCCGTCCACAGTCACACCCTGGTTTGTCCCGTCGCGCGGCCCCAACAATCCACAGTGAGTCGCCATGGGGCAATCCGATACAGCTGACGCCGCCCTGCTGCCGAGTCACTTCGGTGGTGTTCAGACGTGCCTGTTCTGATCAAGCATACGCAGGACACCACCACTAAAACCCTCCATAACTGACGACAATAATTGCTGAGTTGCGGAGCCGACCTGTTACCGTCAACCACCGGTGGATGCCACCATGTCCGTCAAGCGACAGTCCCCATGAATTCGCCAGTAAAGGCGACCTTGACACAAAGTCATCAAGGACATAGACTTTTTGAGAGAAAATCGCAATTGAGATCATCATGAAAACAGGGCCTGGAGGGCCACAGAGTTTAAGATTTTGTTTCAACGCTGATCGATGAGGATGAGGATGAGAATCCTATAGAGATCCATTCTGGTCTGAGACTACATGATAGGGCTGTGCTCTGCGTTTACTTTTCGTAAGATGTTCTGGCATCAAACAGGCCCAGGAGATACAACAGATGACCAACGTGTTGGTCAGGTCATTTGAGCAACACTCTCAGAAACGCACCCGTTTAGTAGATGAAACTCGACTGTGTAGTTACAGTGTTTCCAACTGAGCCCATAGTGTATTCAACCTGGGTAAGATCCAGTAATGGGCTGAAAAACCCAAAATATGAGTTGCTCTAATGGGAATCGAACCCACGACCTACCAGCTGAGAGTCCGCGACGCTAACCACTGCGCCCACTGAGGCTGCTTCAGAGTATCCTGTTCTGGATGGCCCGATGACGGTTCACAGAGTCTCCTTTATCAGCTGGCCTTGTTGCAATATAATATGTTTGCATATCCGGGCAGTGTAGTCAACCAGCAAGGGGGAACTGACGCCGATGTGAAAACCCGAATAGGAAAAGCAAGAGAGGTCTTCATCACACTTAAAAACATGTGGAGATCTCGACTGATCACCACCAGCACGAAAGTCCGCCTTTTCAACTCAAACATCAAATCTGTCTTCTTATACGGATGGGAGACTTGGAGAACCACAAATACCACTAGTGATGCACGAACTGCAAACCTTCATTAACAGCTGCCTGCGAAAGATCCTCCACATCCACTGGCCAGAGACGATCAGCAACAAAGAGCCGTGGGAAAGAATTAACCCACTGCCAGTGGAGCAAGACATCCGGAAAAGCAGATGGCGATTGGTAGGACGCACCCTCAGAAAGCCCCCGGACAACTCCACCAGATAAGCTCTGACCTAGAATCCTCAAGGCAAAAGAAAGCGAGAGAGAGACCAAGAAACACCTGGAGGCGAACTCCAGGCAGATGGGTTACAGATGGGGAGAGATGGAAAAGAAAATCCAGGACCGTGGTCGTTGGCGGGCAGCTGTTGATCGCCTGTGACATGTGAGTTGTCTTCAACGTGGTGACAGTCCTGATATGTGCCTTTGCGGTCGGCTGGGCTATAAGCAACATTACCTTACCTTAGCTGATGGCCTATGCTCTGGCAAGAGCAATGGGCTTAAGTCGTTGCAATGCACTTGGTCTGCTTTGTTGGGGTCTTGTTTGATAGACGGCCGTGTTACAGCTTACAAAGTCTCCGCTACTGGTTTGGTCTCGTTGCAGCCTCTATTGGCTGGCCTCATGGGAACCTGCAGGGTCTCCTTTTTTGGATGGCCTTGAGGCGTCCTGCAAGATTTTCTTGTTAATTCGATGGCGTCGTGGCTATCTTCAAGGACACTATTGGAAGGCTTCACGGTGAGCGAAAGGCTCTCCTTTGTTGTATGGTTCATGGCAGCATTCATGTCGCCTTTAGTGAACGGCTTAAATGCTTCCCACAGGAACTTCTTCGTTGGGTGGTCTCACGGCGTTTTGCAGGGTCTCCTTCATTGGAGAGCGTCACGGTGTCTTATGGCTTTTCCTTTACCGGATGAGCAGTCAGTGACCAGTCGTTGGTGGCGATCTGTGTGTGGATTGCTGGTCCAGGAGCTGTGATGGAAACGACCTGGATGGGGCTACTTTTCAAATAGGATCTGGGATGTGAGGCATGAGAGGAGTACCTTTACTGAGAAGATGCGGAAGATGGTGGACCAGAGACAGACAGAGAGAGGAGGTGGGGGAGAGAGAGAGAGGGGAGAGAGAGAGAGAGAGAGAGAGAGAGAGAGAGAGAGAGAGAGAGAGGGACACAGAGAGAGACAGCGAGAAAGAGAGAGAGAAAGTGTGTGTGTGTGTGTGTGTGTGTGTGTGTGTGTGTGTGTGTGTGTGTGTGTGTGTGTGTGTGTGTGTGTGTGTGTGTGTGTGTGTGTGTGTGTGTGTGGAGAGAGAGAGAGAGAGAGAGAGAGAGAGAGAGAGAGAGAGAGACAGACAGACAGACAGAGAGACAGAGAGAGGGACACAGGGAGAGAAACAGAGACGGAGACAGGAGGAGAGAGAGAGAGAGAGAGAGAGAGAGAGAGAGAGAGAGAGAGAGAGAGAGAGAGAGAGAGAGAGAGAGAGAGAGAGTGCAGGAGAGAGACAGACAGAACAGACAGACAAAGAAACAGAGAGACAGAGACAGAGAGACAGATGCAGGCTCCATGTACTGAAAAGAAAATGTATCAGGCTTGTCTCCAAACGACTACCCTCCCTCTC
>CM031603.1:84234259-84241759 GCA_018398815.1 Conus ventricosus
ACGTTTGTTGTTGTTTAAGGTTTGAAAACCGGGCTGAGGTTTGTCTTTCTTTTTTGTTTGTTTCTTTCTTTCTTTCTTTCTTTTTGTTTCTGTGTATCTGTCTGCCTTTCTTTCATTGTTTTTCATTCGTTCTTTCTTCTTTCTTTCTTTTCTTTTTGTCGTTCTTTCATTCTCTTTCCTTCGTTCTTTCTCTCTTTCTTTCTCTTTTTGTCGTTCTTTCCTTCTCTTTCCTTCTTTCTTTCTCTTTTACTTTTCGTTCTTGCCTTCTTTCTTGCTTTCTTACTTCCTTCCTTTCTCTCTTTTTCCTCTTTCTCTCTCTCTCTCTCTCTCTCTCTCTCTCTCTCTCTCCTCTCTCTCTCTCTCTCTCTCTCTTTCTTTCTTTCTGTCTGTCTGTCAGTCTGTCTTCCTATTTTTCTCTGTTTCTTTCTTTCTTTCTTTTGCTTTTGTTTTATCTTGGCAGAGGTTTAAGGATTTCTCATCCCCTTCTTCGTTTCCCTCTCTCGTTGACTGTTAAGGGGCTTGTCGATTTTTCAGCTGATCCTGGGGAGCAAGTTTGCACGTGGATGTAGCCAACATGAAAGGAGAATTAGTTCATTTGTTACGGTGTTGGCACGGTAGGTCCTCTCTCTCTCTCTCTCTCTCTCTCTCTCTCTCTCTCTCCTCTCTCTCTCTCTCTCTCTCTCTCTCTCTCTCTTCTCTCTTCTCTCTCTCTTTCTCTGTGAATGCGTGCGCGCGCGCGTGTGTGTTGTCTTTTGTTTCGGTTAAAAAGAGAAGAGTGAAAGAGAGAGAAGATTGGAGGGGGAAGGAGGAGAGGGAGGGAGCGGGAGGTGAGAGAGAGAGAGAACAGACAGACAGACAGACAGACAGACAGACAGACAGACACACACACACAGAATGTCAGAATTTGTTCCAAAAATATATGGCAGCATTTTCATTTTTAGATAAATAGTTCAGTTTTACCTGCTTTGTTATTATGTTGAGCAGTTTTATTCTATTGTTTTCTCATTGACATATTACTGTGACCATAAAGAACGAGTAGATAGAAGGATGGATGGATGAATGGATGGTGTTTTGTGTGTGTGTGTGTGTGTGTGTGTGTGTGTGTGTGTGTGTTGTGTGTGTGTGTGTGTGTGATGTGGAATGTATGTGAGTATGTAATGTGGATATTGTGTGTGTGTGTGTGTGGTGTGTGTGTCTGAGAGGAGAGAGAGAGAGAGAGAGAGAGGAGAGAGATAGAGAGAGAGAGAGGAGAGAGGAGAGAGAGAGAGAGAGAGGAGAGAGAGAAGACAGACAGTCAGACAGGACAGACAGAGAATCTCTGCATCGTTATTTGCATATACTGCCCTTATAGCAAGGAGGGTCAATGAACCAAATGTAAAAAGCCGATGAAACGAAACGCACTGAAGCAAAATCAATCAATCAATCAATCAAAAAAACACAAACAAACGCAACATGGGTTCGGATCCGTTTTATAGATGCGCAAAAAAAATACACCACAAGAAAAAAAAAAAAGAAAGAAAAAGACAAAAAAAAAAGAAAAAGACATCCATCAAACAAAAATTACAGCACAAACTGCTTCACCGCTTCATCAAAATTTCCACCTAAATAATAATAACAATAATAATAATGTTAATTCATATAGCCCCTATTCTAAAAAAAAAGGGCTCTAAGCGCTTTAAATCACCAACAAACACATACACACAACACACACACACACACACACACACACACAACACACACACACCACCGCGCGGGAGCGCGTGTACACGTGCTTACGCATGACACACACCCGCCCACAGACACCGCACTCACGCATGACATCAACACGGCCTGCACGCACAAGCAACACAACCACCAAGCTCCCCCGCGTGCACGCAAAACCCCACTCAGACACTCGGAGGTGGATTGCGAAGGGGGGGGGGGGGGGGGGGGGAGGGGGGGGGGTTACGACCACTTCAGCATAAAGAATTACGAAAGTGAAGAACATGATACCTTTTTACGTTAAGCCTGTGTTTTTCTTCGTCCAGTTAGAAAGGCCAGAATGATCACTGTACATCATGTCTGTTCAAGACAGCATAAACGCCGAAAGACATTAAGAAGAAAACAAAACAAACAAATAACACTGACCAGATTTTGGTTGAAACGCTTCACATATACAAAATAGACCAAATGTTTCTAACTGCTTGTCCATTATTTGATATTAGAAGTAAACTTAACAACGAAAACACTTTGGTTATTTTAGAGTACTTTTAAATGCACACACTGTATTTGTTCACTTGTTTAATGCAGGACAGTTGTGTGCATCGTGGACTGATCAGACCATGAACAGGTGTTTGTGATCTGTACTGATAACGGTAAACACCATATTTCCATGCCGCAAAGTTTGAAACTTCACGATGATTTTCAGATGCCTGTTTCACATTCAACGCATTTTTATCATCAACGCTTATCACGCCAAAGAGGGCTCATACACACGAATCTCCCACGGTTTCTGACATGAAAATCCCATTCTTGCCATCTCCAAGGACCCAACCGATCTCTGTTTCAAGTCGGCGAGAAATGGATCTGCGCCCTCCATTTACATCAGATATCAGATGTGCAGTTTGTCTTGTGAATGTATATCAAAAGGATGATGTATGTGCTTTTCGTGGTCATCTTCGCTCACCCCTTCCTATCGATTTGAATCAGTATGAGAGAGAGAGAGAGAGAGAGAGAGAGAGAGAGAGAGAGAGAGAGAGAGAGAGAGGAGAGAGAGAGAGAGAGAGAGGAGGGAGAGAGACAGAGAGTCAGAGACAGAGATGCAGACAGAGAGACACAGAGAGAACTCAAACTTCAGAATATCTTAATGTACACCGGCCTTTGAGAGAGAGAGAGAGAGAGAGAGGAGAGAGAGAGAGAGAGAGAGAGAGAGAGAGAGAGAGGAGAGATAGACAGACAGACAGACAGACAGAGAGACAGAGAGAGACACAGACAGACAGACAGAGTTGATGATCATTCCTTACAACGTGGGCACTGACGGGCTCGGCAGACTATGAATTAGACAATTTAACCGTTCTTGGACGTACAAAATGTCAGAAACCCCAGCAGCGAAGCAATTTTTGTCTTCATCCCTCGCACCTGCCGTGTGGGGTGCGGCATATTGCAAAACCAGTCGCCATAAAAAACGGCATGCAATCGCTACGTTGCAGAGTCAACGCATGTCAGCCTGGTCCGTCTGATGCTTTCGCGCACCTCGGGCATACCCCCCATCAACCCCACCACACACCACACACACACACCACACAAAACACACACACACACCCCCACACGAGAGAGAGGAGAGAGGGAAAAAGAGAGGGAGAGAGAGACAGCCCAAAGAAGACCCCGAAAAAGAAATCAAGGGAACAGAGAGACAGCCGACAGACAGAGAAGAAAGAGAGAGGGAAAAAAGAGAGACAGAGAAAAAGAGAGGAAGGGGAGTTCACAACTTTGACCTTTTTTCAGCATCACCAAAAGGGATTTCTGAAGAGAGAGGAAAAGAGAGAGGGGAGAGAGAAAGAGAGAAAACTGCGACAAAAGTTTTATTTCAGGAAGCCCCCTGCGTGCGAACAAGCACTTCAATCATTTTTAAAAACGTCAGGGAACTTTTAGAAATTAGAAAAGGAGAGAGAGAAGAGAGAGGGGAGAAGAGAGGGGGAGAGAGAGAGAGGAGAGAGAGACGGGGGTGTTGAAGGGGGGGGAGTGAGTGGGTAGGGAGGGAGTTGACCACTTTGAAGTTTATTGGCGTCACCAAAAGGGGCTTCCAGAGAAGAGAGGGAAGAGGAGGGGGGGGGGGGGGGGGGGGGGAGGTGGAGGAGGAAAAATTTTGACCTTGCGTTTTTTAGTAGAAACATTTCCTCTGCACAATAATACTATGAACCATGCTGATTATGTCTGGAGAGGGGAAACACGATCACAGCCCCCTGTGTTAGGACCCAGTGATCGAATCAAAGTTTTCAATAACTGAATTTTTGGGACACAATCAGAACCCATAGCCCAGCCAACGCATCCGCTGCCAAGGTCAGGGGCAGACTTGGGCGCCTGCTCTAGATCTGTCATCGCTGCTGCGGTGTATAGTTAGAGAGTCAACCACGTAAAAAAGTAACACGTTTCACTTTGTGTTCTATTAAGTTTCTTCCCGTTTAAATAACGTTTGAAAACATGTGAATATCAAATAAAATTTGGAACAGAAATGTCTGTGTAATTACTTGTAATCAGGGAAAAATACATATAAGACGATATGGTTGAAAAATATTCCTATGGGGGTGCAAAAAAAATGTATCACCGGTCGTGGCCATCACGCGTGTGAACGGCTTTGTTTCATTCTTAGTGTACTATTTTGATGTCTTTTTGTAAATAAAAGTTTCAGTGCATTTGGAGCGGCTTTCAGCATAATGCAGCTATCTGAATGTGCCCTAAACACCTTTTTCACAGTGGTGAGTTTACATACATTATTTTAATCCAGTTTTATTTCCATTTTAATTTTAATGATTAAAAATCGGGTTTTAGATATTAGAAATTTTAAACGTTGTTCTTCTTAAGATAAAGCCTGCATTCAGCCAGAATTCCAAAGCGATTCTCTTTGGTTTTTGTTTGTTTTGTTTTTTTGTATATTACTGCCAGTGTCTGTTTGATCACAAATGCCACAGTTCTTATTTACAAGAACAAATCAATTATAAGCTCGTATCAACATGAATTTTAATTGTATTGATGATAAATGCTCAAATAATAAAACAAAAAATAAAAATCAGTTTTTGTGAACTTGTTTAAGTTGGTTGTCATTATAGCAGATTCAAAACTGATCGTGCAAATTGAAATGGTCATCCATTGGCGTCAAAACTAAAGGTTTTGATTTTTTTGTCTTTGTTGCAGTTCTGAGTCTGTAGGCAGTCAGAAAGTGGCGATGCCCTCGTGACTATAAGAGGATAAACGACCCCAGTGTACCATTTTCCTCTGAAGAAGTTGATGACTTGACAGTTTGACTGGAATCTGTGCGCTCTGTGCCAGAACCCATCAAGCAAAGCACCTTTGATATGCCCAGCAAAGGGAGAAAGAGGAGATGGAGCAGGGTATACCAACGTTTGCTTACAATTGACAGCTTTTCAGGAGTGGGGTGAGCCCCCCCACTTTCTATTCCCTTGTCTAAACGGATGAAGGAACTGGTTTTGGGAGACCTTGAGGAAGCAAAAAAGCTTCTTGGAACAAATCTTGCTGTGCAAATAAAGCGACACTGTTTTAAACAGGAAAAGAAAGCCAGCAAGTGATAAAACCCAGCCCTGTGAAAACTTGCAGATGAATCTAGCTGTGGAACAGATGAGATGGGCAAAAGGACCAACATGCTTTTTCTGCAATGGATCTCCCGTGCAGCCAGGGCTTCATCGAGCTCTTTACTTTGCCCCTGATGATAAAGTTTGTGCACATGCTCAGCAACTGAACGATCAAGAGCTACCAAAAACTTGCTGTCAAAGACATGGTGGAAATGGTTTGTCATATCACATTAAATGCCTGTCTATGTTTGTAAAAAATGGTGTTGCAACCTGATAAAAATTTTTCTCTTTTTGAGATAATAAATTTAAAATTGACTTGACTTGATTTGACTTGTCTGCCTTCTACAGACTGTACCAGCAAACAGGCACAAGAATCAGAAGAAACAACAAACAGATCACAGCACTTTGCTATTGCACTTGCTGAGTTTGTTGCTCATATTGAAAGCTTCCGAGATAAATTCCCCAAAAACAGCCCCTGTCTTTGGCATGACATTTCTACTTCTATTTCCGGCTAGTGTGATGGCAGTATTCCATCAGGAACAGTATGAAACATTCATCGAAGAGCGCTTTGAAAAAGAGAATTAAGCCATTTTTCGAACCATCAAAAGAAAGGGATTCCCCTTGTTCTCAAACCAAGTTTGCAGACTGCCGTCCAGGGTGAAGAGTAATCTGGCAATTTTTGAAAAATGACTGTTCTCTGTTTTCTAAGCTCTACATCGCATGCCAGTTCCGAAATGGAAATCTTGAAGAGTTCTTTAGGCATAAAAACCCACCCATGGCCGCCATCACTCTCAAGATTTGGTCAACTGAGAACAGGATCTAAAGCAGATCTACTTGCGACTTTTAAACTCGAAGTAAGGCTTGTGACGATTCCGGCACTAAACGAGGACATGGAAGATACACATGAAGATTTCTCCCCAAACCATGGCTGATATTCCCCCTGATGTGTTTTTACAACATTACTGACATCATTGAAACGGAAGATCCCTTTTTAAGAGGCTGGATGTCTGCTGGATGCTGAAGCTGTTCTGATCCCCCTGTCTCCCCCTGAAGTTGACGCAAAATTGTTGACGGAGCTGCAGTGGTCCGATGCTGTCGCCCAAACTAAAAAAGACATTGCAGGAGTGTGTTGACAACATGTCTGTGCCATACGTCTTAAAGAATCTGGAATCGACATCAGAGTTGGGCGTCGTTTTTGACGTGTACAACTCTAGCAGTCGAAGGCAGGTTTCAAGACAGCACAGGGGATGTGGTGTTCGGAGAAGAGTTTTGCCAACGCACTGCTACCTGGTAACTGGCATAGTGTTCTCCGGTGGATGACAACAAAGCAGAACTGTTTCAGTACATCGCTGAAAGAACGATTGAAACAGTCAACACGCAGGGAAGGTGGTGGTAATTACCTGTGGGGAAGGTGCTCTGCATCCCTGCTAACAAACAAACAAGTTGTCTGCAAGCCTGCACACACGAGTAGGCTGATCTAGGATCTTACTTTCACCTTGCCCGATTGTGTCAGGAGGGTTTGGGGAAGATCTTAGTACGAAACCACGGACACGATGTTCTTGTCCTTGCAGTAGCTAATTTCCCGGTCACTGCGGCACAAGAAATCTGGTTAGCTCTGGGCATGGAAACACTTCAAAATGTCCCAGCTCATCAGATGCCCGACCGCTTGGACCCAAAAAAAATCGTAGGCCCTTCCAGCACTTCATGCCTTTACTGGATGTGACACAGTGTCTTTTTTCAGCAGCAGGGGCAAGGCAACAGCGTGGAATACATGGACTAAACTTTTCCCGAAGTGACAGACTCCCTTTCCCGCCATCGTGGACAGACCATGTTCACGACAGATGCCTTTGTTGGAAACCTCGAGAGGTTTGTTGTACTCATTTACGAACGTAGGAGTGCACTCATAAAGTTGACCAGGCTAGGAAGAAACTGTTGCCCAGCAAGGAAGGGTTCTTGAGAACATCCCCCCAACTTCAGCACTCTTAGACAACATCTTCTCCCTGCTATCTACCAAGCTGGATATGTCTGGGGTCAGGTCTAGCAAAACAACCTGTTGCCCCCCATCTCCTGCAGACTGGGGTTAAAAAAAGAGGGGCAAATTTTGGCAGCCCGTGTGGACAACTCTTCAGCAGGCACAGGATTCATGTCTGGGAAATGGTTCACGTGGATGCCAGCAAGGCTGCAAAGGACGTTGCAAATGTGTGAAGGCCCCAAA
>CM031603.1:84246759-84251759 GCA_018398815.1 Conus ventricosus
TAGCTACGTTGACATTAGCATTAAATAAAACTTCAACTGGCATATGTTTAGATTCTACTCTTGGCGTAATGTTCAATGACACACAATAATTCAACAAGCATCGAGACACAATGGCATAATCAACAATACTGCATCCTGTAGGAGAAACGTAGGTAAAGTGGCCAAAGTCAATATCACCTTGAATGGCACCATTAAGTATAAACAAATCAAAAGAATTGCAGACATTTAACAAATATTTTCCAAAATCATTCTGTATCTCATCTTTGAGGTACAGAAAACAACACTGTCAGCGTTTTCTTCATGCAAAGGGCACATCCTCTCATCGTCATCATCATCAACTGTACTGTTTTCACCCCCCGTCCGTGCATTGAAGTCTCCGAGCAACATGAATGGTAAGTTTCCAAAAGACTCTATCACATCCATAATACACTGCTCCAACATCCTAATACCATTTGTTATGTCCGTATCATGGTAATAGGAAGAGTTGTTAGGCGGTACATACACACCAAGCAGAATCACTGGTGAAATCGTGCCAAAAAGGTCCTTAGACAGTTTTAACACTATAATATTGTCATAATCCACATCGATCTTTTCAATTGTACTTAACGAGGTCTTTTTTCACTAGCAGAGTCAATCCTCCTGATAATCTAGCCGTTACACCGTCAGACAGTTTAACGCCTGGTATGACGTAAGCACTATGTTTTGGAAACAATGATCAGGAAATCTAGTTGCAAATGTTTCGACTACAAGACTAAAGTCAAATTCAGCAATATAAGACCTTACCTCAGGATCGTAAATCCGAGACAGACCTTCAATGTTGTAGGTCATGAACTTGAGACTTTGCATGACATGAGCCTGGCCGAGTCCCTATAAATCGCTGCGTTGTGTAGTTTTACTGTGTTTAGTGGTTTCCTGAATGGTTGCTTGGCGTTTAGCTGTGGAATTCGTGGAACTACTCCTCAGCCGAGTTACAGGTCTGCCCCGTACAATATTGTTACCCGAGGGCCGAGTTAATCGCTCCGTCGAGGCTGTGGTAGATCGGTCGTCCTTGTTCCGCTCAGTTATTGTCCGTTCTTGCACTTGTCCAGTTGGTGTGTATGTCTTATCATGTGTATTTTGGTTAACTGGGTTTGTCACGTTGTCTGTCATTCCAATGTCCGTGTTCTGTTCGTCATCCTTTTCGCTGTTGTCCGGGGGAGTCTGTCGTGGGGTTTGTCCTTCGGGCTGGACTTGTTTTCCAGTGGTCTTAGTGATGATCACAGTGCCATTTTTCTTCATCACTTTCACTACCCTTGGCAACATCAAGCCACGGTCAGCGGGGGCAGTGTGTCATCGTCAAGTGTCTGTCCTTGCCCATCGGTTTTGGTCTCGTCAAAATCGTTTTTCCCTTTCAAGATTTGGTTTGTGTCAAAATCTCCGTCTGTCCCCTTTCCATTGCCATGCACCGAGTCTGTCGCCTCATATGACTGTCCCACATCGTCACCTTTCAAGATGTCGTTTGTGTCAAGATTTCCGTCTACCACCTTTTCATCGTCAGACACTTGCTCAGTCACACTGTGTGATGGTGTCTTTCCCTGGGTTGTCCTGTCGCTCGTGCTGTCCGTCTGGGTGTCGGTAATGTGAGGCTGAATGCTGATAAGATTGCTGTCTCGTACCGATGGCAGTGGTGGGAAGTGGTACATAGAGCTGTAGTTGTAGCTGTAGTGTGGCTGAACCGGACAGCTCCAGTCCTGTACCCCGCTCCCTTCACCGTACCATCTCCCACCGCCCATAGTGTCTGTAGTAGTCAGCCGATGGATGGTCCCTGTCTCTAAACGAAAATCCTTGTTGTAACTCCGGCCTCCTACTGTCGCTCCTTTGCCCGTCAGCGCGGTTGTGTTCGCTGGAGTAAGTCCGATCACCTTCGTTGTAGCGGTTGCTGCTGTGGGTAGTCGTGGCTCCAGGTACTGCCCGCGTGGTGTCGTTCTGCTCTCGGCCACTGTTGACCGGGTCGTCTCCTCTGCTCCTCTCCACCACCAGCCTGTTGGCCTTGTAGTAGTTGTGCACACCTTGACTGGTTCCGCGTCGTGTAGCATCAGCGTAGCTGCCTCTGCTCTGAGTAGGATTTCGGAATGGGCCTGCTACAACCAGCTTGTTTCCTTTGTAGAATGCACGTAATCCATTAGCTTGGTAGTCATGAATGGTCTGCTGTTGTTTGGTTGTTAGGTCACCTGCCACTCTGATCCCTTTCTTTTGCAGCCCTCTCGTCCCTTTGTCAGTACACTCATTTTATCTGACCATCTTGCAAACTTCACAATGACAGGCTGTGGTTTCGAAAAGTCACTGCTTCGGCCAAGACGATGGGCACGTACAATGTCCTCAGAAGACCACGTTTTTCCTGGCACAGTGTCTTGAAGTGTGCTGATCACTTTCTTTGCACATTCTTCGTAATTTTCATGAGACGATTGTGGTAGATTGAAAAACTTGAGGTTGTCTTCCTTGAAAATGATTCTAACGTGTCAATTTTTTCGCTGAACTCACTGATATTTTTTTAAGTTATCTTCCATATCAGAACTGACTTGTTTTGTTTTTTCTGACATGAAGTAGAAACGATCTTCAAGATTTGCTGTTTTGGCTTGTAGGTGTTGTAGCTGTGCTTTCATCGCTCCCAGCATGTTGTCCACTTTTGCTAACAAATCCTTGCCAAGCGAATCGAAAAAGTGTTTCGAGTTGCTGACACAAAAAATCTTTTAACTTTGTCTCATGTTGATGCAGTAAATCGCTCAGTGTTTTTTCCAGCTGAGAGTCAGGCCAGGGTTCGTCTCAATGTCGTTTGCGCACATCAGCAGTTGGAACAGTATGACAGTGAGGAAGATGCACTGCGTCTGAGCTCTTCTCGCCCGGTTTGTGTTGACACACATGGCCATGGCGAGCTTTGCGCGCTTCCCCATGAATTGAATATATACTGCAGCAAAAACGACCGCAGATACCTCGGAAATAATTTGTCTCTAAAGGCATGATCACCTCAGCTATCACTTGTTGCAATGATTAAGCGTATAATTAAACGAAAGACTTCATTAATTAACAAAAACATCAATGAAACACTCCGAACAAGAAAACACGTCTTTTTCTACCTCTGATGAGTGTTCACCTGCCCAGAGAGAGGAGAGAGAGAGAGAGAGGAGAGAGAGAGAGAGAGAGAGAGAGAGAGAGAGAGAGAGAAATTGATCCTTCTTTAACCATATTGTAATACTTTCTTCGAGATTTAACATCGGCCTGTTAAATCAGTTTCTTTCCATCAAACTGAAATTTGGGTGGTTGTTTGTACTGAAGAAGAGGTCATTGATCTTTGATTTCCTCGGACACTCTTGCGTTCATCTCTCAAGTATTGGAAAATGTTGATTATTTTTTTTAACATTGCGTTCCAAAATACTGGTGATGTGTACGCGGAAACATAACATAACATCCATCCATCCACCCATCTATCCATGCATCCATCCATCCATCCGGCATCAGTACATACATAGATACATACATCCGTACACACATACATACAATACATACATACATGTATACATACATTCATACACACATACATACATACACAAACATATACTCATTCATATACATACATACATGCATACGTACATACATACGAACATACATTTATATCACGTACATACATGCATGCATACATACATGCATACAGACAGACATACATACTAATACATACATACACACACACACACACACACACACACACACACACACACACACACACACACACACACACACACACGCATGCATGCATGCATGCATGCATACATACATACATACATACATACATTCATACGTACATACATACATCATATACCTACAAACTTACATCATGTCAGAACGGGGCATTTTAAGAAAAGCTGACAATGCTACAATATTGAAAAACAGACCAAGAATACTCATTTTCCTGTTAAAAAGAAAATCCAATATGAAATAAACAAACATTCAAACAAACAGCGTCGTCCTTTCAGCCAGGCCACTGGCCTGAAAAAAAAAACCAGGCCGTTTTATTTGTTTTTCTTTGTCTTGTTTTTTAAACGTTTTGATTTTTTTCGTTTTCGACGAACGTCGCGAATTCACAATACCAGTACGAATGCGATTTTGTCCATGTCACGGTCATCATTTCTTAGAAGAACGTCTCCAGTTCAATGAATAGTAAAGAAAAGTCATCCCATTTCCATCGCCAAAATAAACCACTGGCTCGTGCGACCTGTGAGATCTTGATCCAGATTCAGACTTTGACGTCCTCTCTCTCTCCTCTCTCTCTCTCTCTCTCTCTCTCTCCTCTCTCTCTCTCTCCTCTCTCTCTCTCATGACAATGCTATCATGTGGTTCCCCACCCCCACCTCACCCCCTCCCTCTCCCACCTTCTCCCCCACAGTTGTTTCAAGCAGAATCAGAGCTATGCTCATCCGGCCTGACAGATGCCGAAGTCTGAATGAGCACCATCAGTGTAGAGTGACAGTCTGTGCAGTTTCCGTGCCCGAAAGGAAGTCGTTTTCGTCATGTACAGTAATACGCAGGATGATCAGGAAAACCAGTGTCAACAGATCTCCAACCGCTGCCACCATCCCCTGTTCATACTGTGATAGGTCTTTCCGGGCGCAGATTGGCCTGACCAGCCATCTACGCACTCACCCTCGATCCCAGGATGACTAGATGGTCTTCGTCGTCTCGACGGACAAACAACAATACGCCATAGACAGTGTCACCATGTCGTTTTTTTTCTCTTTCTTTTTTACTCGAAAGGTTCTGTGTTTCTGTTCATATTGATATACTCCATGCTTTCCAAACAAAGCCGGCCCACAAGCTGAAGACTTACGTTGCCTTCTGGACAAAGAAGGTTGTTGCGGTGATGCTCACCTGAGTTGTCTACCGATTCTTGGACATTCTGTGTGTCTGTAGCTATGTCATCAGAAACCAGACCTCGAAGATGTCCGTTCACGGGACGGCAGCCGCTGAAA
>CM031603.1:84256759-84274259 GCA_018398815.1 Conus ventricosus
TCCTCTACCCTCCGCTCATACCAACATTGAACCCATTCATCTGCCCTCCGCTCATACCAACATTGAACCCATTCGTCCTCTACCCTCCGCTCACACCAACATTGAACCCATTCGTCTGCCCTCCGCTCACACCAACATTGAACCCATTCGTCCTCTGCCCTCCGCTCACACCAACATTGAACCCATTCAATCTGCCCTCCACTCACACAACATTGAACCCATTCGTCCTCTACCCTCCGCTCATACCAACATTGAACCCATTCATCTGCCCTCCGCTCACACCAACATTGAACCCATTCGTCTGCCCTCCGGTCACACCAACATTGAACCCATTCATCTGCCCTCCGCTCACACCAACATTGAACCCATTCATCTGCCCTCCGCTCACACCAACATTGAACCCATTTGTCTGCCCTCCGCTCACACCAACATTGAACCCATTCGTCCTCTACCCTCCGCTCACACCAACATTGAACCCACTCGTCTGCCCTCCGCTCACACCAACATTGAACCCATTCGTCCTCTGCCCTCCGCTCACACCAACATTGAACCCATTCGTCTGCCCTCCGCTCACCACCAACATTGAACCCATTCGTCCTCTACCTCCGCTCACACAACATTGAACCCATTCGTCTGCCCTCCGCTCACACCAACATTGAACCCATTCGTCCTCTACCCTCCGCTCACACCAACATTGAACTCATTCATCCTCTGCCCTCCGCTCACACCAACATTGAACCCATTCGTCTGCCCCTCCGCTCATACCAACATTGAACCCATTTGTCTGCCCTCCGCTCACACCAACATTGAACCCATTCGTCTGCCCTCCGCTCACACCAACATTGAACCATTCGTCTGCCCTCCGCTCACACCAACATTGAACCCATTTGTCTGCCCTCCGCTCACAACCAACATTGAACCCATTCGTCTGCCCTCCGCTCACACCAACATTGAACCCATTCGTCTGCCCTCCGCTCACACCAACATTGAACCCATTCATCTGCCCTCCGCTCACACCAACATTGAACCCATTCATCTGCCCTCCGCTCACACCAACATTGAACCCATTCATCCTCTGCCCTCCGCTCACACCTACATTGAACCCATTCATCTGCCCTCCGCTCACACCAACAGTGAACCCATTCGTCCTCTACCCTCCGCTCACACCAACATTGAACCCATTCATCTGCCCTCCGCTCACACCAACATTGAACCCATTCATCTGCCCTC
The DNA here is from genome assembly GCA_018398815.1 of Conus ventricosus. NCBI lineage: Eukaryota > Metazoa > Mollusca > Gastropoda > Neogastropoda > Conidae > Conus > Conus ventricosus. The sequence continues at coordinate 84,257,990 of CM031603.1, forward strand.
CGCTCACACCAACATTGAACCCATTCGTCCTCACCCTCCGCTCATACCAACATTGAACCCATTCGTCTGCCCTCTGCTCATACCAACATTGAACCCATTTGTCTGTCCTCCGCTCATACCAACATTGAACCTGTTTGTCTGTCCTCCGCTCATACCAACATTGAACCTGTTTGTCTGTTCCTCACGCTCACACCAACATTGAACCCATTCGTCCTCCGGCCACTTTTTTTTTTTCCTTTTCAAACGTCCTGTGCCAAACTCCTGCTACAAGGTTTCTGCGTAATTTTGTCGCACAAATCCTGGTTTGACCTATCCTGATCGTCAGCACAGGACCACGTAAATTGATTCGTTCTTGGAATTCAGTAAATCTCTCCACCAAGTTAAGTTTGAAATTAATTCAATAGGCTCTGCCTAGGTACGCAAAGCAACAGACGCATTTAAACGCACAGGCGCTCTTTGGGGAAGGCGAAATCTGTCAAGGCAAAGCAAGGAAATAGGAGGAGGATTAGGAGGACAGAAAGAGGAGACGGTGGAGGAGGAGAACGCAGAATTTAAAGACAGGCTTATTTGTTCTTTTAAACAAAATTGGCACTCAGATATGGAAAGTACAGAAAAATATCGCTGGTTTTTCTCATTTAAGAATGTGTTTCATTCTGAAAGGTTTCTCAATGTCATAACAGATAGATGGGACAGAATAAATTACGCAAGATTTAGGTTGAGAACTTTAGGTTTTAATGCGAAGAAAAGATGGTTTGAATGTGAAACATCCACAGAATCTCCTTGTCCTGCATGTAGACACATTATTGATGACGAAGAACACTTTCTGTTCCACTGTACTGTTTTATAATGAAGTGCGGACAAATTGTTCACTTTTCCAGTTAGATATAGCGAAATGACAAAATGTTGCTGTCGTGTTATCATCAGATGATGAACTTGTAATTAAATCATTTGCGAAATTTATCGCAGAAGCATTGGAAATTAGACAGATGAAGGATAGTGAAATTTCAGATAATGCATTATAAGAGATATCTGAATGAATATTATCATTCATCGCAAGTGGAAGAGATCAGTAAGATACATTGTCATCACTTGATCGAATGGATGGTCGAGTCAGTCTTGAGGTGTTTTTTTTTTTTTAAATTGCATTACTCCTGTGCGTGAGGACATAAGGAAATGTTATGAATTTATTTTTTTTTAACCTTTGATTTGGTGCACCTAGGAATGAATGTGTACTATTTGTTTGCAGGAAAGGAAGAGGGAAATGTTATTGGTCTGTTACCTCTCCCCCCTTGTCAAAAGACCTGTTTGGTAATGACAATAAAATATCAAAGTGTCAAGTTTTCTCTCTCTCTCTCTCCTCTCTCTCCTCTCCTTCTCCTCTCTTCTCTCTCTCTCTCTCTCAAGGCACAGCACACAAGCATGAAAAGAAACGATTCTCTCTCTCTCTCTCTCTCTCTCTCTCTCTCCTCTCTCTCCTCACACACACACACACGCACGCACGCACGCACGCACGCACGCACGCACGCACGCACACACACACACACACACACATACAGAATCACACCTTCACAAACAGATAGGGACACACACGCACACACACACACACACACACACACACACACACACACACACACACACACACACACACACACACACACACGTGCGTACATACATAGAGAGAGAGAGAGAGAGAGTGAGTGAGTGAGTGAGTGAGTGAGTGAGTGAGTGAGTTCTACATATACACACAAGAAAAAAAATCTTTTGACTTAAACGCCGAAAGCAGAATTATGCTTCATCTTTTTTCGTCATATGTATCAATCACCGAAAAATGGAACACGAGATAACCAACCGTTAACAAAACTGGCATTATCCGAATTGATAATTCCAATGTGTTTATTTCATTTCTGACTTTAAAATACTTTAGCTAAACGTTCAGAGACACACGATTGCTCGTTTAAAAAGTTTTAAATGAAGAACTATGCCAATTGAATAACCAATTCAAAATATCAATCGACTGCTTATTCTTGGTACATAAATTTTTTTTTTTACTTATTTCTTGTATTTTCACGTCTCTCACCTGTTCACATTTCACATTCACAGTACTTTCCAAGCGTAGCCAGAAGTTGTGCACGTACGAAATCAATTCTTCAAAAGGCATGACGATCAGCAAAAAATGTGTTAAAGGTTATCTCGCCCCATGTTTACAGGAATTACAAAACTGTTCTGTGTTAATAACCCATAACCTTTAAAATGACGTCTTGTAGATCAGTCATATCGAAGTGTGATTTCTTTAAAGTGCAATTTTTTTTTAACTTTGTATTTTACTTTAAAGGAAAAACGCCGACCATCTTACATTGATATTTCTGTGCCTGACAAAACTTCAAAATGGTTTTCAGTTTGAACTTAAGTTTGGGAGAACAGTCTTGTAGATCAGTCATATCGAAGTGTGATTTCTTTAAAGTGCAATTTTTAAAACTTTGTATTTTACTTTAAAGGAAAAAACGCCGACCATCTTACATTGATATTTTCTGTGCCTGACAAAACATCAAAATGGTTTTCAGTTTCAACTTAAGTGATGCGATACTTGTTGCGACTACCATTCTATATTGAGCGCAGTGCGGTTACTTATGCAGGGATCTGGATCCTTAGATTGTCTGTCATATGTATATTATTAATAAGCTGACGACGCTTTTAAGCAGCAAACCCCCAAACAAAAATCTGTAGTCACGGTATACATTATTCTAATATCAACATGAGACCTTGCATTTCGATTTATTTTTTTATATAAGTTTTTGCAGCGTAGTCACTCTAAATCGTGATGGTCAGTGTTGTTGAAAGCAAAATTCATTGCCTTTTTAAAACTGGTTCGGTTAGCATCTGTATCACATTGCACGACTCTGCAATGTTTCCGAAGCCCCTGTTTGCCATGAAAGTGTCTTTTCCTGATAAGTTCTTTCTGTTCACACAAAGAATGGTCTATATTGACAATACTTTGAATTTCGTGGAGCAAAGGGCTGATTGTTATCTTCTGTTTGTGATTTAAAGTATTCATTGTCTTCATCCAACTTAACTTCAGAGCTTCAGGGATACTCCGAACATATGTAACTCAGGCATTCTAATCCTCTTTTGTTTACTTACTTTTTATTTTCAATGCTACTTTGTGGTGTTTTGCCACCATGTATAAATCGAGACACACTTCTGTCTTCACTTATTCATATACTTACAATGGCCACCAGTACCGAATAAACACATAACCAACATCCTACCACAACAACAACAACAACAACAATCACGACGAAAACAACAGGAACATAATTATTTGCTTTGCTACCGCTGTTGCCACTGTTGCTGTGACTACTATTACACCTGCTACTGTTGCTGTGACTACTGTTACACCTGCTACTGTTGCTGTGACTACTGTTAAAAACCTGCTACTGTTGCTGTGACTACTGTTACACCTGCTACTGTTGCTGTGACTACTGTTACACCTGCACTGTTGCTGTTTGTCAGTGATACAGGCCTGATGTGCCCCCCCCCCCCCCCCCCCCCCCCCTTAATATCAGCTAGAAAATGAACAATTTCAACTGAATCCAGACTTTTACGACAACCGCTGCTGTTACTACTAAAACTACTCGAAAATTTCATGTTCCAAGTTTCTCCATCTTCAAACTCCCCTCTCCCTCCCCTCCTTAAGTCCAAATCTTTGCCAGGACATTACTATGAAGACAGTTCAGTTGTTGGCCTACGCTTGTTTTTCCCCCACTATTAGATTGTCGTCTATGTATTTGTCTGACTTTATTCAAGTTTAAAAGGCTGTGCCAGTCTTGAATAAAAGTTACTCTGTGTTAGGTTTCCTTATGGGAGCAAAACATACCCCACTTGTTTACTGTTTACTAAAACTACTGCTGTAACTGCTGTTGCTGCTAACTATCGAAAATTTTTACTATCACTATGAGTGTATTATAATGGCGAGTAGCGACAGTTGGTCTCTTACCTTACAACCTCGCAGGAGTGAACGCCGAAGTGCACTCCCTTGGCAATGTCTCCGCACACGGCACACAGGACCTCCTCCTCTGTGGGTACCACCACCTCCGGTTTCCCTGGACCACACAGCAGACACAACGGACACGCGTGATGAACGAGCTTTAACCCTTTCGTTGCCGAACTGTACTGCTACTGGAATGCGGGCTGGAAGTGTTACAAACTTCAAGGAGAGTAACCCGCACTTGTCGTGCTCTTTAGGGGGGGGGGGGGGGGGGGGGGGGGGCGTTACTTCAACTGCATGAACAGACGCTCTTCCACGTGAACGAGACAAGACGGTCCGTGGGGTGTGGTGATTCCATCTGTCTGCCCCCATTTCTTCACCTGGAGGCTACAGTTCTTCAGCTGACCAGCGTACAAGTTCACCAGTAGTTAAAAGGGGTTAATGGGCACGGTGATGGCGCGTGACTTAGGCGTAGATTTGAAAGTGCCAAAGAACGACAGGCATCGCTGAGATGGTCCCGAGGGTGTGTGTGTGTGTGTTGTGTCTGTGTGTGTGTGTGTGGTGTGTGTGTGTGTGTGTTCGTTCTTCAATTTAACGTCTATTCACATAAAGTGATTTTAGACAGAGTTAGGGAAATAGCGTGGTGTGTGCATGTGTGTGTGTGTGTGTGTGTGTGTGTGTGTGTGTGTGTGTGTGTGTTGTGTGTGTGAGTGAGTGAGTGAGTGTGTGTGTGGTGTGTGTGGTGTGTGTGTGTGTGTGTGTGTGTGTGCGTCTGTGTGTGGTTGATGGACCGATAAGAGATTTGTTACGAGCCGTTAGCTATTATATAGTGATTCATACTAAAATTCTTTACAATTAACATTAGCCCAAAGCAAGTATTAAAACATAAAGGAGTAAAGGATATCTGGTATAACCAAAATGTTAAGCGCTCATATCTGTAGGAACACTTGATTTACAAAAAAGAGCCCATTGGACTAATCATCAAGGAATTAACAAAAGAAACAAGACCTGGTAAGTTCCTGGAAAATACACGTGCCATCAAGTCGTAGGCAGTCAGGATTTCCTTTTTGAAATATGCGCAGTAGAAAAGAAGATGCTGGGTTGTGAAACTTTCAACTGCTCCGCGATGCAATTTAAATTTTTGCGAAATTTGTACGGAAAGCGTTTAGCTTAAGCCTGTAAAACAGGGATTCAAGTTTTCGGTTACTTTTTTCAAGTACGTTTGCGTTGGCCAATTGATAGGTAATCTTTCCAATTTTAACCGCATTGCTAGAAGAAAAAGTAGCTGACTGGATTTGTCACAGCAGAGCAATTGGAGTGAGGTAGATGTATTTTAGTAAGAACCAAGTTTTTGTAGGCTTCATAAAACTTTTCAATGCACGTCTTTTTTAAGAGACCATATCCTTCGTATAAACACAGAGGATGTTGATTTCTATGGATTCATCGGACTTTCGTGCTCCTTTTCTGGCAGCCCGGTCAGCCCATTCATTACCAGAAATCCCACAGTGAGACGGGATCCAGCAAAAATCAACTGTTGTACCTCTTGATATAAGAATACTGACAAGATGTTTTATTTCTAAAATCACCTCACCTCGATTTTTTACAGCAACAGATTCAAGGCCTTGTAGGACAGATTTTAGAATCCACACAGAAAAGTGTTTTGTAGATAGTAAGTGGAGTATCAACAGAAAGTTAAGCGCCATTAGAATTGCCACCAGCTCAGCCGTGAAGATAGAATACCCCTTCCCGAGATGAAAAGATTTTTCAACTTAAGGGTAGGAATAACAAAACCACTTCCAGCGTTTTCATTTAACAGTGATCCATCGGTGAAAACTTTAAGGTGATGTGAATATTTACTATCAATATGAGATTTGGCAAAGGAGGACAATTATTATTGTTAACATTTTTTGTAGATCAGTATATTTATAATCAAAACATGCGGTGTGCAATTCCCAATTGGAATCGGGGATACAGGAAAACGATCAGCAATATTCTTGGATCAATCTCAGCGTCTTTCAATAAGTTTGAGAATATGTCATTATGGTTGTATTAGATTTAATAGATCTAGCTCGCTTCGGAAATGGATATCTGATCGTAAAGCTAATTCATCTTTGCTTGAGTTCTGAACAGATGAGCTACGTAGGATGAATTTAGCACAGGCCAAGTTTCTATAGTCGTCAAGGGGCAGAACTCCGGCTTCGTAATACGTTCCTGATGCCATGGCATGAAATGGAACACCTAGTGCGAGTCTAAATGCCTTGCAGTCTATGCTTTGCAACTTTTTAAGTAAGTATGTTTGGTGCGCTGAAGAACACTTCCTGTGCGTATGATAATTTGATCTTACGAGAGATGTCGAAAGGTGTACTAAAGTTTGTGTATCTGCACCCCAATTTTGTTTACTGATTACTTTAAGAAGATTTAGAGATTTGCTGGCTTCGTTGATAATTGTTCAATATGGTTGTTCCAAGTTAATTTAGAGGTATATATTTACTCCTAAAATTAATTATCTCGGTGACATAACTCAATACATTGTTATCTACCTTAAAAGTAGGAATATTGCAAGTACTTCACCAGCGTCAAATAACATCATGTGGGTTTTTTCTGCCGATAAACTAAGGCCGTTTTCAAACATAAATATTGCTATATTATCTAGGTCACGCTGATATGTTTTTTTAATAAAATTGAAAAGATCTGACTGGAGTTTTCTTCTTTAAAGTTACGTTCATCCACATGCAAATATCGTCAGCATATTGCACCAAGGAACAGTTTTTAGATACTGCTTTGGGAGATCGCATATCAGAATATCAGAACATCGCCGATGCTTCGCGAGCTTCACTGGCTGCCTGTCGAAGCTCGTGTACAATACAAAGTGGCTGTTCTGGCTTATCGCCACTTTGAGGGTAGTCTAGCGCCTGTCTCTCAGTGACCTTGACACCAGGAACTTTGCTAGAAGTCTGAGATCTTCTTCAGAGAAGCAGTTAGTGCTCCCCAGGTCGAACCTTCAGACAGCTGGGGGGCGTGCCTTTAGTATTGCTGCTCCAAGGATATGGAATAAGTTGCCGGTCAACCTCAGACACTCACCTTCTCTTAGCACTTTCAAGAGCCATCTGAAAACCTATCTTTTCAAAGCACATTTAGGGTAATGCTTTTTTGTTTTATTCTGTAGTTAGACGTGCTGCTTTTTTTTTTTATCTTATTATTTTTGTGCTGTAGATTTTCTATATTAATGATTGTTTCGAATGAACACAATGTATAAAGGAATGTATGCGTGAGATCAGCGCAATGAGTAATTTGTTGAATTAGAATTGCGCTATAGAAATGCAATCCATTATTATTATTATTAATATTAAATAGTAGCGGAGCAATACCGATCCCTGAGGAATGCCCATTTGTAAATATCTCTTGCTGGAATAACATATTTGTATCTTTGTTCCATACTTCTACTGGTCAGAAATGCTTTGATATAGTTATATATATGACCAGAAAGACCAATGGTCTTCAGTTTATATAAAAGTCTCCTCATGCCAAACATGATCATACGCTTTTCTGACATCAAAGAAAGTAGCGAGGATATTTTTTCTTCTTGCAAATTGTTGTTTTAACATGAGTTGTTAATTTTACCAGATGGTCTATTGTTGATCTGCATTTTCTAAAGCCTGCTTGTGTAGCCGAATTATACCACGTTTCTCACAGTGATATACAAGCCTACTTAAAACAATTCTTTCCATTAACTTACACGTGTGAGAGGTGAGGAAATCGGACGGTAAACTATTTATGTTGGATCTAGGTTTGCCCTGCTTTAAGATCGTACGACTACAGATTCTTTCCAAACAGAAGGGATACTTCCATCTTGCCAACATTTGTTATTGTGTTATGAAGAAACGATACAAAATTTTCTGGCAGGTGTTTTAACATCTCATTCGAAAGCGCATCCAGACCAACTGATGTTTTTTTTCTTGGAATGATATTATTGCATTTCTTAATTCCTGTAGAGTGATGTTCCGCGTTTAGATAATGGTCATTTTTTTCTTCTGGATCACAATACATATCGTTATTCTTTGAGTTTTCCCTCATAGCTTTGCATTTATCAGAAAGACTAATTGTGGATGCTATTTCTTTGCAAATATATATCTGCGAACGCTTCGGCTTTTTGAGCAGCAGTTGGAAATTGCTCATTTCCTAAAAGTAACTGGATAAGTTGAAAGATTCACTCCCTGTTTCATTTCATGGACCTTTGTCCAAACATTTTTTAACGTCGTGATGATCAGAGACTTCGGTGAGACAAAAGGACGACAGTGGTCCCGTTTAGCTTTTTCAATGACTCTGCTGCTCATATTCTTGGCCCGTTTCATAGTAACGTTGTTTTTCGCTTGTCTTAACATATTCTTTGTATTTTAGTTTCTTTCATCAACAGCATGTTTGCAGGATTCCGTCCACCACACATTTCCACTATGAACTGATCTTCTTTTGTAATTTGTTTTTGGAATGGATTTGGTTGCAGCGAACAAGACCGATTCAGAAAAATGTGTGTACATAGTTTCAACATCCTGGTTTTCAAGAGTTTGTTACATTAAAAGACATTAAAATAGATTTGAATTTCTCCCAGTCAGCTCGTTTGTAATTATATTTTGGAATTTTATCAACTGTGTTGTCTTGTGCAACTGAGAAACCTCTGAGGGATATGGTAATAGGGAGGTGGTCACTTCCCAAAGTGTCTTTATCAACCTGCCAGGAACAGCTAAGAGCTAAAGATGGGGAGATGAAAGAAAGATCAATTGCTGAGGGTCTATGGTTAGGAACATCTGGCAGTCTAAGTGACACGCCCATCATTTAGAAGGTACAGGCCAGAATCAAGAATATTTTCTACCAGCGATTTGAGCTAACTTTAGAGCAACAAATGTCCCAGAAGGGAGCATGTTCGTTGAAATCGCCGGCGATCAACCACTTCTGATTTTGCGCGTCTATAGTACGTAACCAGTCAGTGTTACAGTCAAATACTCCTTTTGGGAGGTATATAGAAACTATGTTTAGTGTTAACGACTTATCGATCTTACACACACTGCGCATGAGTGAATATTTGCGGCATTTTCTGGAACCGGCGATGTTATAAGGCGGTAAGACAAATGTTCGTGTATGTAGATGGCTGTGGACACTTTTTCGCCTTTAGCAGTCTGTTGACACACTGGCGGATAGAAAAAGTTTGCCAGTCGTGGTAGTTTATCACTTGACACATTTAGTGATTGCAGAATTAAAACGGAGAATGAATTATCTGCAATGAGCTCTTGAAGGTGGGAGATGTTAGTTGCCACCGAGCGACAATTCCACTGCAATACGTCTATTTTGGGCTCTTTAGCCATAAAAAAGTCAAAACACTAACAAAAATTACTAATGCTTTAGAAAAAAAAGTAAAAAGTAAAATAAACCGATGAATGCAAATAGGTGGAAACGAAACTATTCAACTAGAGGAGTCCGCAAAGTCATGGACTAAGGTGGGGAGAAAATCAGTTTAACTGGGTACAAAAAGATATAACAAAGATGACGATGTTAAATGCAATCAAAGCATTGACACAGTTGTCAGAAAGACAGTCATGGAAACCAGCGGAAGAAGTCACGCCGTGGCGGTGGCACCGGAGCCAAGTAGCTGTAGTGGTGCCGGTACTGTCGCCGTGGACGGGGTCGCATCGTCCCTGTAGGGTCTGCTGTGGACAGGTCGTGCAGGTCGTCTTGGTTTGGACCAAAACAGGTAGTGAAGATGACGACCCAGGTTCCCAGCAAAGACACTCAGCCTTGGTTTGAAGGGTGGATGTTGTCCCGCATGTACTGGGCCTTGTTGCTGACATTTTCATGAGATACAAACGATACATTCTTATCACCATGAAGACTAGACAGTACATGGGCGTGAATATTTCACGTTTTGTGTTTAGGTCTGAAAGTCTGTAGGAGCGACCCGGCTGATGATGATAAACATTTTGGGATATTTCTTCCTCAGACTTTGAACGAGCTTGACAAAGTTTTTTGATGTTCCTGTGTGTCTTTTGTGTTTTTGAGATCGTTCACACCTACATGGAGTACATGGCATCTGTATGATCCACTGTATTGTCCAACAAGTATTCTCACATTCCTTTATTTGTGTAGCACTTCTGACGTTTTACAACGTGCAAGCCATACCCCAAACCTAGTCTTTCTTCACATATGCCATTTAACACAGAATCCGAGACGATCAAAACTTTGGGGAGATCGGAGTTGCTGCCAGTTTCATATCTCTCCGAATTATATGTTTTGTAGAATTAAACTGCTGTTTACAGGTGAGTGGTGGTAAGGTTTGGGGGAACTCTTTTTATTTGTTTGGTGGGTGTTTCCTGTACTTTTTGTTCTTTGGACAGTATCGATATGGGTTCGACACTTGAGACCAGGATCTTTCATCGTGACGTGATATCTTTTTTACAGCCTGTTTTACGTCATTTGTTTTTGCGTCACTCTGATCGTCCACTGTATGTTGTGCAGATTTCTTGACTTTAAGTTTGACAACATCGGAAAAACTTGGTTTACATATTTTTTTGTCAGAAACTGGTGTTTCTATTTCATTTTCTTGATTTTGTATATTCTGTCTGAGTGTCACTGTCCTTTGTTTTTGTGACTTTGTTGTCTTTTTGTCGTATGATGCAACATAGCTTGTCGATTCCGTCAGTGATGGTTGATTTTAGATCTAACGCAGAGGCATTCACTTTTCAAGCCAATAAATCTGCATTAGAAAAGCCTTCAGCCGAAACTCTTTTATAAAATTTGTATGCACATCGGGGACCTCTGTCTGATCGTTTTGATCTTGACACGATTACAGACATTACGAAGATCTGCTACATCATCTCGTTGGCCTGCATTTTCTTGCCCGGTTTCATTTTTTTCTTTCTCGATCTCCGAAAGAAGCTGAGGGGTAATAAATTTGGAGGCACATACCTGACACTGTTACTTTCGGTGGGAACGAATAAAACACACAACTATAGTCCGGCAGATAAGTTCATTGACCAAGGAATCGACGTAGAACACTCGGAACACACGAGCGTGCGACCGCTGGCATTACCGTTACCTTGGAAGCGTTCACCCTGGTTCAATTTTTCATTGTCTTTTTGACACAAATCTGAGGCTGCAGCAGACTTGTTCCCAGACACAACTGTAACTGGCATCTTACTGCACACATTGGAAGTTTTCTTGAAGCTTTTTTGAGCCCCGCGTTCTCCCCATGACTGTCTTCTGACGGGAGCAGCTAGAAGAGAATGCTGTCCATCGCCATGTTGTTACGTCATCCAGTGTGTGTGTGTGTGTGTGTGTGTGTGTGCGCGTGCGTGTGTGTGTATGTGTGTGTGTGTGAAAAGTGTGTGTTCGTCAACAGACTGAGGCTTTGTCAGTTGTGTTTGTGTGAATATGCATCAGTTAAGTTGCTATGGATTATTTCTCTGAATCAAGGGACATAATCCAAAACCTTCCGTTTTTTAAGCTTGAACATTGAGCGCCTTTATGAGGAATCCCCACCAAGAAATGAAAATACCGAGTGAAGAGAAAAACATGTATATCTCCATCCGAAACGTTTAAGCGGTTTAGCTTCGAAGTGGGAGGACTACTGGCGGAAACTGAAACAAGAGCAAAGACAGAGTTACTGCGCCGCCAAACCAAAGACTGAACAAACTGCAAAACAAACACGACGCGTTTCGACCTGTTTGGTCTTCCGCAGGCAAGAATGAATAACATTCAAAACAATGAAAACGAAGGACGAACAGACGGTCTCTTATCGCTTGCAACTAGGTGCAAAAAAACCCTGTTTGTCTTGTCCGAAGCAGATTGCGATTCGTTTCCTCCTGAACGTGAGGTGAGATGAGTGCAGTGGTAGAAAGGGGGTTAATCGAGAAAACCAACTCCTTTGGCATTATTGACTCATGACAGGTGACTGGAATGGGTAATTTGGCCTGATGAAGCATCTGTTTGACCGCAGTATATGTTGCAAATGGTGTACGTGAGTTCTGACAACTGCATTAATCAGCGTAATTCTTGGTAAAACCTCTCTGTTGGAGCTAGTTTGCATTCACTCAACAGTGACATCAAGGGCTTTCCATCAGAGTACAGTCAAAACGACACACAAAAAGGTGGCCATGGAACTATCATTTAACTCCAAAGGCAATAGCCAAGGCTTCACTTGCGGTATTTGTGCAGAGTCGCCCATTCTTGTTGAGAGATCTTGATACCTGTGCCGTGGAATAGTCTAACCCATATGATGTTCAGGAGCTCAGAACTGCTCCTCGTGCCATTGCGGAAGCATCACAGGACAACGTCACATGAGCCTCTTGGTTGAAGTGAGCCAGCAGATCAGCTGAAAGAAACTTACTTTTTCACTCTCTGAAAGGCAAGGCTCTGTCTTTTTTTTTCATTTTGCTGACTGCTCTTTCGCGCCAGCTCAGTGATATGTGTATATTCCATGGTGTTTAGTTTGTTAACACCCACGCAGCCACATCAACATTTGTTCTGCCTCAGTTCCAGCACTGCAGTCCACAGGAGGGAACCGATGTTGAACTGCCACGTGGTAACCCACCAGAAGAGACACTGCACTACTGCCCAATGACTTCGGTGGTGTTCTCTTGCTCTGATTCAGCCTGAATGTCCTAGCTCTAATGTTGGGTGTGTTTTTTTTTTTTCGCCATCTGAGGACGATGCTTACGCGAAAAAGGATTGTTTAGTGGAGACAAAAATGGGCAGATGAGTTAAGAAGTTCCCATAGAGGTTGAGAAATCAAAGTCCAAGAAATAACTCCACTTCGTGTGTATTCTGGATAGCTTTTTGCTTTGTTCACAATACATTAGATTTCTTGTGATGTAGTGACCCAGATATGTGGTTTGACTCGCTTATCTTTATTTAAACAGGGACTCTTCGCTTAAAACTTGCAAAAGACTTCTCTCAGATGCGACTTTACCCTGAATAACCACGGACCAGGTTGTCATTTTGAAATACCGCTGTGTATTGAATGCCTCTTGTCAGACGGTCCACCATACGTGAAAGATTTTTCATCGAAAGGTTTTTAAGACAATCCTGAATGCAAAGTAATGGACGTTACTCTGTACTCCGCAACGATGTTCACGTCTTATCCTCTCCGCGCCATCTGGTTGACATATAGATATAGCAGGTGCTGCTAGGGCTGAGTGTTTCTTCGTTTAAAGAATACGTTCATTTTCAAGGCTCTGGAATTCAGCGTCAACGTTGGTTCTGAGTTCTGGCACGGGGAACTGTTCTTCGGAGCCTTGGCTTGCTGCTCTCTTCAGTGCGAAGTCTGACAGAAAATGACGACACATGACCCAGTTCATCTTGGAGCAAATTCGGGAACTGATCAATTTCTACTCCGTATAATACTTGCCAGACATTTGATTCATCACAATCGCCGGCTTAGTGTGCAGTCCACGAATCTGTATTCTGGTAACTTACTTTAGACATTTTCACCAACCACAATGACAGGTATCGTGACAAAAATGTATATGTGTGAAGTGAAAAAACCTAGACTTGCTGATGAATAAAATAACAAAACTGTTGCCTAGTGTATGTTCTGAACTTTGTGTCACAGGTAGCCAAAGATCCGTTCTCTTCCCACGTGAAAACTGTGCTGACCAGGGTCAAAGAATCTCCAGTACCAAGTTGAGATGGCAGTGACTGCCTTCAACAGTGACACTGAGTAAGTAGATACTGTGGTGTGTGTTTGGTGTGTGTGTGTGTGTGTGTGGGGGTGTGTGGGGGGGGGGGGGGGGGGGGGGGGGTGCGTGCGTGCGTGCGTACGTACGTACGTGCGTGCGTGCGTACGTGCGTGTGTGCGTACGTGCGTACCAGCGCACGTGTATGGGTGTGCGTGCGCGCGTGTATGTGTGTGCGTGTGTGTGTGTGCGTGCGTGCGTGACCGCGCGCGTATGTGCGAAGGTTTGTTGTGAAGTACTGTTTCCTCTTTACTGCCTAACATGTTTTTCTTGCAATAGTTGTTCAAGTCTCGTCTTTGAAAGGCAGACCTCAGCCACGGGTGTGTGGCCCACAAGCTCTTTCCTGCAAATATTTCTCCAGTATAGTTTTTGAACGGGTGGCCTGTTGCGACACGCTGTTTGCCACACGGGCAACACCTGATGTTCTGGGTTCACTGACTATTGATAATGTCCGAGGGTTTTGACTTTTTACTGCATCTTCTTGAACATGCAGCTAACGCCTCTGATGTGACTGACTGTTGGGGATCAGATGGTTGATGAAGGAAGGAAGAGGAGTGGCAGGCTGCTAGGTCTGTCGCTCCCCCCCCCACCCCCCTTCCCCTGTCTGGAAGTTAGTGTTGATGTAAATTGTAGTCCAGCCCACCAAACCGCGCCTTTTTTTTAGGACTATCAAATTCTAAACGAGCGAGAAGAAAGGTCACATCCTGAAAGGCAATGTCCTGAAAATGGAAAAGATTGCATCACATCCTGAAAGGCAATGTCCTGAAAATGGAAAAGATTGCATCACATCCTGAAAGGCAATGTCCTGAAAATGGAAAAGATTGCATCTGGGAAAACCGACGAACAAACAAGCGAACAAGCAATAACACACACACACACACACACACACACACACACACACACACACACACACACACACACACACACAAACAACAACAACAACAAAACCCAAAGAAATGAACAACAACAAAAAAACCCACAAAAAAGAAACAAACAAAAACAAAGAAACAACACAAACAATTCTGATATAGAGACCAGGATATTGTGCTGGAAACGCCGATTATTCCGCTTGATTTATCGAATCGTGAAAAAAAAATACCGTTTGAAAATTAGTCGAAACCTTTTCAATATCAGACTTTAATAAATCGCACGTCAAATAATCCATTGGCTACTGGTGTTTTGTTTCCTATTTCACTATAGAAAGACATAGAGAGGGCACTCTTCATGCTGTTTTCGGATTAGCAAAAAAGATTCGAACGTAGATTGGAGAAAGGGGGAAGGGGGGAGGGACAGGATGGAGGGAGGGGGGTAGAAAGGGCCACGATCAGGAAGGGGAGGGCACTGGGGGGGGGGGGGGGCAGGCAAGGGGATTGTGGAAATTTTTTGTTGTTATCTTGCAAGTAAAAATATACAGTTCCTCTGTTGTTCCTCTGTTTATGTTAAGAAACAACAACAACAACAAACCTGTGCTTACATTCTCATCACACAGTCGCCATGTTACACAGAAAGTTGGCGCGTCATACATTCTGACTAAAATTGAGTGTGCAACAATGTCTGCAGCGGGCCACCATCTGGAACAAGAGTTCTTTTTCAGACAAAATTGTTTTTTTCTCCCGCCATGGTGGGGGTGGGGGTGGGGATGGGGGGTCCCGGCAACAGAGAGACATCCAGCGAACCTGTCTTGTATACAAAGTGCCCCCCCCCCCCCCCCCCCACCAAATCACGTGTGGAAAGCCTAGCTAAACGTCTCCGTTTTGCTGCAAACTCACTGACTGTTTCCAACTCTCACTCATGTCTGTTGTTGAGTTTAAACCGTTCATCAACGGAAACGGACACACAGACGGTAGCGTCACTCAGAAACAAGCCGGAATAGCTCAGTTGGTAGAGCGCCGGACTCGTAACCTTGGTGATCCTGGGGTTGCGGGTTCGAACCTCCGCCGGGGCGTTTCGGTACAGGGGGATTTTTCCCTCGGAGTTAACATTGGTTCTGACTCCATTTCCCATACAGTCCTTCGAATGAGACTATAAACCGAGGTTCCGTGTGTGAACGCATGCGTAACATCTTGTACACACGTAAAATCCCATCACCAACGTTCGGAAGAGTAGGCCAGTTTGGCCGTTGGTATGGATGACACGTTACACATAGCATGCACTGTGCGTGAGAAATGGAAAGAATGAAGGAAGTAAGGAAAATGAGTGATCGATATTGAACGATATTGACTGGATGACACGGGAAACGACTGAATGAAGCGCCAGCTGGCAGCTCTTCAGTCGGCACTACCCAGGTAGGCAGCCCGTTGTGTAAACGAGTGTTGATTGTAAAGCGCTTAGAGCTTGGCCTCTAGCCGAGAATAGGCGCTATATAAGTATTCATTATTATTATTATTAATTTTATTATTAAGCTCTAAATCAAACACGCTGAGCAGAGTGGAAAGTAACGCATGTGTAAACGCACAATACCACACAAACAAAATGAGTTTTTGACAAATGCGCCTTCGACAGACGTCTAAAAAAAAATCGCATGAAATAAAAAAAAAAGATGAAATACAATGCTCCCTAATGT
>CM031603.1:84286759-84297511 GCA_018398815.1 Conus ventricosus
TTATTTGTTTGTTTTTAACCCCCCCCCCCCCACACCCATATATATATATATATATATTATATATATATATATATATATATATATATTAAGCACGCACACACACACGCACGCACGCACACGCACACGCACACACGCACACACACACACACACACACACACACACACGCGCGCGCGCGCGCGCGCCGCACACACACACACACACACACACACACACACACACACATATACATACACCAAACCAGACAATAACAACAAAACCACAAAACCAATCCAAAAAAAAAAAAAAAGAAAGAAGAAAAAAAGGGAAAAGAAAAAGAAAACGAAAAGAAAAAAAAAGAAACTTAGGACAAGTTGGGGGAAAAAAACAAAACAAAAAAAAAACAACCCCCCCACAAAACCAATCGCAAAAAGAAAAAAGAAAAAAAAAACTTTAGTGGAAAGAAGGAAAATGGCCAATGAACGAACGCACTTCATTTTGCTGCGGATCTGTATCAACGGGCACACTTGGGGCTCCGTTCGATATTTTGCGCTCTTCAGAGAGCTCTTCTGGTTTATTTTAAAACACTGCCCCGTGCTGTTTTGCGCTTTTTCCGAGAGCTCTTCTGGTTTATTTTAAAACACTGCCCCGTGGTTTCGTGTCCTTTTTATTACCTCTCCTTCTACCTTGCATTTCTTTTTCTTTTATTCTCTTCTTTCCTTCTTTGATCATTTTGATGTTTCTTTCTTTTTTTTTTTCTTTCTGTCTGAATCTGTCTTTCTTTCTTTATTGTTTTCTTCTTTCTTTCTTTTATCTTTCTGTCTTTCTTTCCTTCTTTCTTTCTCTCTGCCTGTCTGTTTTTATTCTGCGCGCGCGCGCGCGCGCGCGCGCGCGCGCGCGCGTGTGTGTGTGTGTGTGTGTGTGTGTGTGGTGTGTGTGTGTGTTTTGTTCGTTCGTTCTTTCTTTCTTTCTTTCATACTCTACCAAGTTAAAAAAGAACTGACTGAACTGATTTACAAAAGGATGGAGTTACGAAGCGTGATAACTTTTAGGATTTCATTTCACGTAATAAGACAGGTTCTGTGACCCCGCTCAGTGTGAGAGTCGAAGTTAGAATGACTAACATTACACAGATATAATGGAGACGTCCGCACACACACACACACACACACACACACACACACAGTCTCTCTCTCTCCCTCTCTCTCCTTTCCTCACAAACACAAACACGCGCACGCACGCACCCCACACACACACACACACACACACACACACACACACACACACACCACACACACACTAAATTGGTTAAGGATTTAAGAAAACAAACAAACAAATACAAAACCCAAGTGAACCCAGGAATCTTCACAAAGGAGGAAGGCGGGGAGGGGGAAGGGAAGGAGACATTGGGGTGGGGAGGGGGGGGGGGGGGGCGTGTTAGGGAGTCATTAAAGGAAGCACATGCTACACAGCATGTTCAAGCTCTAGACTCTGTTGTTTATGTCCCTCAAATAGGACAGCGAGCCTTTTAGCTGTTATAATAAGACATTTTACATTATCCAAATGAATTCACGCTTCCTTTAGCTGTGAAGATCCAAGAATATTCTTAAAGAGTTGGGACGGTGGATATAACACTGGTGCGCGCGCGCGAGCACACACACACACACACGCACACACACACACACACGCACACACACACACGCACAACACACACACACACACACACCACAACACACACACACCACACACACCGATAGACAGACAGACAGACAGAGAAGGGGGAGGGGAGCGGTCTTTGTACGTTTTGCATAAACACTGCAAAAGTTTGGGAGAATGGGAAGGGGGGGGGGGGGGGGGGGGGGAGAAGATGTAAGAGCGTTGGAGAGTAGGGAAGGTGGGGCGCGTGCGTGTGTCTGATATTTAGACAAGAGTTCAATGGTAGATTTATCTAATGGACCGACTTGAACTTCAGAAATTATGTACGCATCTCTCTCTCTCTCTCTCTCTCTCTCTCTCTCTCTCTCTCTCTTCTCTCCGTGTGTTTCTCTCTCTCTCTCTCTCTCTCTCTCTCTCTCTCCTCTCTGTTTCTCTCTCTCTCTCTTTCTCTCTGTCTCTCTGTATGTCTGTCTCTGTCTGTCCGTCTCTCTCTGTGTCTTGCTCTGCCTGTCTCTCACTCTGTCTTTGAGTGTTAGTTATGTATGTGTGTAGAATAAATTATCTCCAGTTTTGACTCTCTCTCTCTCTGCTTCTCTTCTCTATCTCTGTCTTTCTCTGTTTCTCTCTCAGCTCTCTCTCTCTCCTCTCTCTCTCTCTCTCTCTCTCTCTCTCTCTCTCTCTCTCTCTCTCTCCTCTCTGTAATCTGGCGCCAGAGTCATCAGTACGATCGCAATAGGCACTTTACCTTTTCGGTGCATTCCTACCGACAGGCATTTCTGGAACCTGCAGAAAGAGCATCGGTTTCTTCCAGAACTGCTGACGTCACAGTGCCCGCCACAGCGGTACCGGAAAGCCGGGTGACTCCGCTGTATGCATCGTATGTAGAAAGTCTGGAACAGAAACGGAGAGCGCAAGAGCTTTAACGGAACGGTTGGAAAGAGTCGAAGAAGAGAACCGGGAAAGAAAGAAAGGAAAAAAAAAAACATAACATAGAGAGGAGTGGGGAAGGAGAAAAGCAGGATTAGAACGAAAGAAAGAAAGGCAAT
This sequence comes from Conus ventricosus, assembly GCA_018398815.1. Lineage (NCBI taxonomy): Eukaryota > Metazoa > Mollusca > Gastropoda > Neogastropoda > Conidae > Conus > Conus ventricosus. The sequence goes on from CM031603.1 coordinate 84,289,439, forward strand.
GTACAAAAGAAAGAAACTGATTACGGGACTGAGAAAGAAAGACAATGTAAAAAAGAAAGAAAGAAAGAAACTGATTACGGGCCTGAGAAAGAAAGACAATGTACAAAAGAAAGAAAGAAACTGATTACGGGCCTGAGAAAGAAAGACAATGTACAAAAGAAAGAAAGAAAGAAACTGATTACGGGCCTGAGAAAGAAAGGACAATGTACAAAAGAAAGAAAGAAACTGATTACGGGCCTGAGAAAGAAAGACAATGTACAAAAGAAAGAAGGAAAGTGATTACGGGCCTGAGAAAGAAAGACAATATAAAAAAGAAAGAAAGAAAGAAAGTGATTACGGGCCTGACAAAGAAAGACAATGTACAAAAGAAAGGGGAAGGAACAAGAGGGAAAGGAATTAATGAGAGAGAGAAAAAGAGAAGAGGAGAAAAACAAAGAGAGAGACAGAGACAGAGAGAGAGGAGAGAGGAGAAAAGAGAGGAGAGAGAGAGAGAGGAAGAGAACAGAGAGGAGAGAGAGAGGGAGAAAGAGACACAGAGACACAGAGAGAAGAGAGAGGGAGTCAACATTGAAGATAATGTATTCATCATTTTTAGGCTCTTATTCTTATGAAAAGGATGAAATTAATGCAAAGTATCATCATGACAACTACACACATACAAATCTTACACTCACACACAGAGAGAGAAGAGAGAGAGAGAGAGAGGAGAGAGAGAGAGAGAAGAGAGAGAGAGAGAGAGTTAGTACTGGAGAAAGTGTATATATGTTTAGGCCTTCACTCCTCATGAAGGGAGGAAGTAAATACAAAGTAGCACCATAACATCTACACACATACATAACTAACAGCCAGCCATATAAAATATCTCGAGATGAAAAAAAAAGAGACAAAAACTTAAAACATTTTTAGATAACAAAAAAAAATATAAAAAAATGACGTATTTTCAACAGTTTGTTGATGCGTACGTGCCAAGAGAAGAGTTAATTTTAAGTGATTTGGGAATTTGTAGAACTTCGAGGGTTTATACATATATATATATATATATATATATATATATATATATATATTATTATATATACTGAGCTCTTACTTATGCCAGACAGGACAACATAGCACTAACTGCACTTCATTTCTGTTTCCTTTCTGCGAGGTCGGCAAAGTGAATCTTCAACGCCATAGAAACAGTGACGATAACAATGCGCCACAATATCAGGAATACAGATCTGAATATAGTCTTTAAATTTACGTCATCTGCCTCCCCAGATTCAGCAGCAAACGCGTTTTAAGATTAGGCCCATAGCGTAAAAAAAGGACTTGTAAAACATTGTTTTGCCAGTTATTTATATGAAATGGCCATTCTCGCATCTGCACGCAGTCTGCCTTCTAAAGATCGAAGAAAATTATCAACCGCTATCAACCCCTCGGTTCCGCCTGCATAACCTTATCCATCCATATACTTAACCAAAAAGACATTTGACACCTAGTTTCTTTTGTTCGTTCATCCAAATCAAACGGCATTTGAGTATTTTTTATATGCTAATCGTGCTTAACCATTCTCGTTAATTTTTAACCCAGCCCTCACACATTTTAATACAGAATTTATGTAAATGGGGTTCCTATTCGTTTTTCCATGCACCAAAATCACTGGGTGATCGTAATCGAACGCCTACGACTCTTTTGAGCGCAACTAAGAGTAATGTAAAAGCTGCATCATCCAGCCTCCATAGTTCAGTACCGTACTGTACTGACCGTTTGACTTGTTTGTGTGAGACGGATGATTTCAGAAAAGTATTTATAAAATGAATGTTTTAAAATCAATTTTTGCAAAAGAAATTACAAGGAAGTTTTGGCTCGTTTAAAGTGGCTACTGTCCACTACTGAAAGCAAAGCATAGCAAAGCAAAGCATAGCAAAGCAAGCAAAGCGAAGCAACACGAAACAAACTACAAACCCGCCTAGCAGGAAATCCAGGTATTCACATGCATCAGTAACAGGCGTTACTATTCCGTTGGAAGTAAAGTGCATTTTCCACAAACAGAAAAAATAACTACCTTTCTTTAAGTGTAAAAGCGTCATTTTTGCATGTCCGCATTAAAATGTAGCATGTTTCTCTGTGTTTGCAGCTCGATGACTGTTTCAGCCAAGAAACCCACTTTATCAGCCACTGGTGATACAAACACTTCAAAGTAATTTTTGATAAGTTTTACCATGTCCGCCTCCTCGAATAAGTTCTGATACTAATTCTTATATAAATAAACGGAACAAAATAGTGATACAAACATCACCCTTTTTCTACCTGTCAACCTCGGGTGATGTCGATGGAGGAAGGATAGCGCACAGCCCAAACACACTCACAGCTTGCTTACGATCTCATTCATATATCATGCATTCGTCACATCAAACCAACTAGTAAAGTCTATAACTTTACTACACATGATCATAGAACGAAACATCAATGCATATGGAATCAAATGAAATAAAACATTCTCTCTTTCCTGAACTTCACAAAATCATTTATCTAAAACATCATTAACTAACCCGGGTATAAATAGATTTCTACTTTACCTGGCCAGGTGATCTTAACTATTCACGAATCACTGTCTCTTTTTCTTTTCCTTTTTTTTTCTTTTCACTGTCACTTTCACAATACGGCACAACTGCTGGCACTGGTGTTGGTCTGCTGGCACCTGGTCAGGTGAGATGTTGGCACTGGTGTTGTCTGTCGATGAAAGTGGCGCTGGCCAAGTATGAGGTCGAACCCCAGTGAAGATAGAACAGTGACTATCAAATCGATCTGTTCTCCTTTCTTTCTTCCTGCATTAACGCATACTCTCTCTCTCTCTCTCTCTCTCTCTTCTAGTCTGCTCTTATCAAATGGGACATGGTTGCTTTCTTTCTTTTTTCTTTTCTTTCTTTTCTTCTTCATTAGTTAGCAAACTCTCTCTCTCTCCACATCTCTCCTCAGTCCTTCCTCTGCAGACTATCTCATGCTAATCTCTCAACTTGGTTCTCTTCTCTCCTCCCCTCATCTCTCTGCTTTTCTCTCCTCAGAGATTACACTCAGACCTCTCTCTCTCTGTCTCTCTGTTCGTTCTCCCCTCGTTTCCTCTTCATCTCCCCGCCTTTTTTTCTCCTGCAGAGACTTATACCCAGAACCTCCTCATCTCTCTCTCCCTGTTCGTTCTCATCTCCCTGCCTTCCTGTAGGCGAGAGCCTACTCCCCCGAACTTCTCCTCTCTCTCTCTGTCTGTTCGTTTTCTTCGTTCTCCCCTCTCTCTCACTCACGCATTCCTTTATGCCCTCACTCCGTGTCCAAGGGCCAGTACCATTCGTCAGTATTTTTACCCGAAGTTTATCTCCCTCTAATTCCATTGGATATTCAATCATGACAGTCACGCCTACACACCTTACTCTCTGTGGTGGTCAATTGGTCATTTAATTGATTAGCTAGATTTCACCCCACCACACACTACCTTCCCCCTTCCCTACTTAACTGGCGCCGTGTGGCTTAAGTCGTGGGCACTGGTCAGTGTAATTGGCTAGATGAGTCCGGCCCAGGCACTGAGATGCGTCCGGGCAGACATCGAGGCGTCGGTCAAAACGGCTTAGTCTGTCTGGGTGGATCTTTACCGTCTCCGTGAAGCCTCTCCACTAAGCTTAATTGGCTGGGCCCGACCATGGGCCGTCTATGTGGCGCCTAGAATGTTTGAGTTGAAGCTTATGTCCGAACAAATTGGCTGGCGACTCCACGAGTTGGGTTGTTTCATTTTTTGTCGTGACAATTTCCCCCTTGCAAAAGACCATGCTCCGCATTGTCTCAAAACAACGGTACAAAAAAAACAACAACCGAATTTTTGACACACAGCTACACGTGCAAAGTTTTTAAAAAATACTTTACAAACCAACGGTTTATAAATTATAAAATATATCATTAGTGAATACCACTCCAATGAGTTATCATTGACGTGCGCTCTTGCGTTATTTCAATTCATTTTATAACGACCTCTGTACGCACTTAAGCGATTCCCCTACCTGCGGATTTGCCATATCTTCTCTTCACAATTCTTATGAAAAGCACAATATTAATATGATCACGATCCATGACACTTCACTGAGGAATCTCCATCCTCACTTATTGCAAATAATGCATCACTACACAAGCGACTGTTTTGCTCCAAGCATAACTACATTCACATGAACAAGTCTCACACAAAAATATGAACCATAGCCAACTGGGAATGTAACCCATATCCACTCAACATAACTGTAATCAACACATATTATCAACAAAGCACCCTGGATATGACTGACTTCCTCTGAGTTGCAGCTTGCTAGACTACACGGCTTAAGTAGTCAGCTCCGACATTCTGTCGCCCGGGAATGTACTGCACTCGGTACCTGTAGGGCTGCAATGCCATTGCCCACCGCAGCACTCTGCTGTTTTTCAACTGCGCCTCCTGCAGGAATTGAGTGGTTGGTGATCTGTCTCGATCACGAACTCTTTCTTCGTACCACTCAACTCTAACCATTTCTCAAAATAGTGATCTAGACGTGCACCAAACTGAGTGTACGTCTCACCTGCTTGTAATTTAGCTGAACGAAATTTCTTCCTGAACCCTCCTCTGTGAGGTCAAATCCCTTCATCAATGATTCCTTCACAGCGCCGAAATCAGACTGTTGTTCTGCTGGAAACGCGGGTGAAAATTTGTAATGCCTTACCCGTCAGTAACGCTGACAAAATGACTGCCCACTCTTCTGAAGGCCAACCCTGACTGGTCGCAAAACGTTTCGAAACGACTGATGTATGCATCAATCGAATCGGTTCCTTCAGAGAATTTTGGCAACTTGGGTCGGGGAGCATAGCTGCGCACAGAGTCACTGGAAAGTGAGCTACCATCCTCGGTGGTCTCCCTTTGTATTCTCACTTTCTCCAACTCTAATTGAACCTTTATCTTTCCGTTTCCTGCGCTTCCCTTATTCTTTCTGTTTCCTGCTTCATTCTTTCTGTTTCCTCCCTAGCCTGATTATCATTAGCCTGAATCCTTAATTTTTCTATTTCTTGCTCTTCTTTAGCCTTTTCCCGCTCTGCTATTTCCAATGCGACGCGGCGTCTTTCCGCGCGTTCATCTCTTTCCATTTTTTGTTGGTTTTTCAACGAATGCACGCAATCTTTCTCCTGAGTAACCTAAATCACGAGCGACGCTCACGAGTTGTTCAATAGGGGTGTTCTTTTCTTCCGCCATTGTATCTCTTTTTTTTTTTTTTTTAACAAGATTTTATTACTACGACAGCCAAACTGGTGGTTTCCGACACGAGTGACGTAATTGCACAATCCTTATGAATGATAATATTTTGCTTGGGACAACGTAGTTAGTTTTTATAAGACGCCCAGCGCCTGACCAACTATGAGAGCGAATTATAGGAAATCTGTGCGAAATAAGTACTCTGGGGCTGAAATGCCAAGCCTAGTATTAACTATCTTGGAAGCAATGCCAAGCCTAGTATTTAACTATCTTGGGAACATTACAGTAACAAACCCCTTGTCTTAGGATTACACACTTGAATCCCACCCAGCTTCCTCTCTGAGAAGTTGAACAATTTATAATAAATGGGCCAGAATATCCTGGCAGGCTCGCCAATTAATTGTCAACCTCGGGTGATGTCGATGGAGGAAGGACTAGCGCACAGCCCAAACACACTCACAGCTTGCTTACGATCTCATTCATATATCATGCATTCGTCACATCAAACCACTAGTAAAGTCTATAACTTTACTACACTGATCATAGAACGAACATCAATGCATATGGAATCAAATGAAATAAAACATTCTCTCTTTCCTGAACTTCACAAAATCATTTATCTAAAAACATCATTAACTAACCCGGGTATAAATAGATTTCTACTTTACCTGGCCAGGTGATCTTAACTATTCACGAATCACTGTCTCTTTTTCTTTTCCTTTTTTTTTCTTTTCACTGTCACTTTCCACAATACGGCACAACTGCTGGCACTGGTGTTGGTCTGCTGGCACCTGGTCAGGTGGGACTGTTGGCACTGGCGTTGGTCTGTCGATGAAAGTGGCGCTGGCCAAGTATGAGGTCGAACCCCAGTGAAGATAGAACAGTGACTATCAACATCGATCTGTTCTCCTTTCTTTCTTCCTGCATTACGCATTACTCTCTCTCTCTCTCTCTCTCTTCTTAGTCTGCTCTTATCAAATGGACATGGTTGCTTTTCTTTTCTTTTTTTCTTTTCTTTCTTTTCTTCTTCATTAGTTAGCAACTCTCTCTCTCTCCACATCTCTCCTCAGTCCTTCCCCTGCAGACTATCTCATGCTAATCTCTCAACTTGGTTCTCTTCTCTCCTCCCTCATCTCTCTGCTTTTCTCTCCTCAGAGATTACACTCAGACCTCTCTCTCTCTGTCTCTCTGTTCGTTCTCCCCTCGTTCTCCTCTTCATCTCCCTGCCTTTTCTCTCCTGCAGAGACTATACCAGAACCTCCTCATCTCTCTCTCCCTGTTCGTTCTCATCTCCCTGCCTTCCTGTAGGCGAGGCCTACTCCCCCGAACTTCTCCCTCTCTCTCTCTGTCTGTTCGTTTTCTTCGTTCTCCCCTCTCTCTCACTCACGCATTCCTTTATCCCCTCACTCCGTGTCAAGGGCCAGTACCATTCGTCAGTATTTTTACCCGAAGTTATCTCCCTCTAATTCCATTGGATATTCAAATCATGACAGTCACGCCTACACACCTTACTCTCTGTGGTGGTCAATTGGTCATTTAATTGATTAGCTAGATTTCACCCCACCACACACTCCCTTCCCCCCTTCCCTACTTAACTGGCGCCGTGTGGCTTAAGTCGTGGGCACTGGTCAGTGTAAATTGGCTAGATGAGTCCGGCCCAGGCACTGAGATGCGTCCGGGCAGACATCGAGGCGTCGGTCAAAACGGCTTAGTCTGTCTGGGTGGATCGTACCGTCTCCTTTGAAGCCTCTCCACTAAGCTTAATTGGCTGGGCCCGACCCATGGGCCCGTCTATGTGGCGCCTAGAATGTTTGAGTTGAAGCTTATGTCCGAACAAATTGGCTGGCGACTCCACGAGTTGGGTTGTTTCATTTTTTGTCCGTGACACTACCCCACGGGTACAATCTGTATACTGAATCAGTTTAGCGCCACACGTGACCCTGGCGTTTACATTTATATAGGTACTACGAATACATTTATACAACTTGCCTTTGATACCATTTTTTTTTAAAGTATCGATCAAAACATGTATCTTTGTATGAATCAACGCTTTTGCAAATTTTCAAGGAAGACAACATGTAGTTTGAGGCTGAGCCAAAAGCTGTTTTCGTATGCGAACAAACTAAACATATATGATAAACAATAGCGTAAAACTTTTAAACATCCTGTCTGGGTTTCCCCGTGTCAGTTTATGCCCTACTGTCCATTCTGGCAGTCTGAGGGTTGTAATCGCACCATTAATTAACCTTTACAGCTAATGTGATGATATGCTCTATAATTGCTTGATGGTTATCATGGCCTTTGTTTCAAATAAAAGTGGTACGACAGACTCAGGAGAGAGAGAGAGAGAGAGAGAGAAGGGGGAAGGAGAGAGAAGAGAGAGAGAGAGACTTAGTTCCCTGCGAATTAAAAAAAAAAAAATGATGGGGGAAAACAAGTTGCGGACTTACCATGTTGCCCATTTTTATATCTCCACATTAGTCCGTTCGTGCTCACAGATAAACAAATAATCAATGTATATACTCACAGAGCGCGTACACAAGCCACAGGATGTGTGGATTCCTTATGCGGTTCTACTGTCTGATGTGCACCTAGTTTTATCGAGTACATCTTATAAAATATTTGTTACTTGGTGAAATGAGGCCCTTTTGAAAATCTTTAACACACCCTGTATCAATCACTGGTTTTCCTTTTGCTTTTTTTCTATACAAGTCCAAGCAGAGCGAACATAGAATCATTCTGTGGCCAGTCCCGAGTCCTGTTGGTCTTCAGAGAGAGAGAGAGAGAGATGAGAGAGGAGAGAGGGGGGAGGGAGAGAGAAAAGGGGAAAAGGA
>CM031603.1:84321359-84328859 GCA_018398815.1 Conus ventricosus
AGAAGAAAAGAAAAAGAAGAAAAAGAAGAAGAAAAAGAAAGAAACAGAAGAAGAAGAAGAGAAGAAGAAGAGCCAGCGGTCGGGATGGCCTGAGTGCAGCTGTGCGTGGTTGAAGATGAGAATGATGGGGGGGGGGGGGGGGGGGGGGGGAAACAAAACAAAAAACAAAGAGGGCATGAGAGCAGAGTTGGAAAAAAAAAGAAGAAAAACAAAAAGAAAAGAAAACATGCGGGAAAAAGAAACACAGGCAGACGATCGACGTTTGCAACCCATTCCTTGTAGGCGTAAATGTTCACACACACCCTCCCCTCTTCCGAAAAAAATCAAATGCAATTTCTTTACGCGTATCTCTCCTAACAGCCCGAGTGATGATATCAGTTGCAAAGTGAGACGGACAATTGCAGGCGGAAATCTAAACAAATCTTACATCAATGTTAGCGAACCGCTCAGGAGAAACGTGGACAACGAGTCACAAGACAAAACACGACGCGTTTCGACCTCCTAGGTCTTCTTCAGGCAAGACACAACAAACAGGACAATGAAGAATGGAACGAGTTTGTCACTTAGCTTGATCTCTTCAGCGCAAGGTAGGCGTTGAATGAAAACCGAGGCTGTTAGAAGAGAGATAATGTGCGAGTCAAGGTAGTAATGATGATAATTTTATTGCTGTTAGAAGGGAGATAATGTGCGAGTCAAGGTAGTAATGATGATAATGTTATTGCTGTTAGAAGGGAGACAATGTGCGAGTCAAGGTAGTAATGATGATAATTTTATTGCTGTTAGAAGAGAGATAATGTGTGAGTCAAGGTAGTAATTATGATAATTTTATTACGGACAGGAATACTAATAAAGGTCCAAATACTGAACTAATAAACTGAGACAGGATTACTACTACTTTTGGTGATAATAAGGCAATAGCGGTTGTAGTGTGGGGGAAAGGAGAGTGAATTAAGTTGAATAAAAATGATGAAAAGAAGGACGAAGAGGAACGGAAGAAACTGCGGACTTCCTGGTGGTTGTAACTTTCTTTGTTTGCTTACTTTTTCTAACGACAGCTGTAGTTTACAGTGGCAACAGGACGGGAACGCAAGCACACAAAATAAACAAATACAGCACTTTGCTTTGAAAGCATGGGACATGCTACTACTACTACTACTACTACTACTGCTGCTGCTGTTGCTGCTGATGCTGCTCAACTCTACAACTACTGCTACAACCACTATCACTGCTTCAGCTACTGCAACTACAGTTACTTCTACTACTACTTTTACTACTACTGCTGCTGCTACTACTACTATACTACTGTGCTGCTACTACTACAACTACTACAACTATGTTACAACCACTATCACTGCTTCAGCTACTGCTACTACATTTACTTCTAATACTACTTTTACAACTTGCACTTCTACTACTACTGCTACTGCTACAAACCAATATGATAATAGAATGCTGACGATAGTTGAACCATTTGGCACCTGAACGAACAGTGACGGTGACTGTTTCAACCCAGTTCTAGGTGGTACACATCTCTTTTAACAGTATGAATGGTGGACTAACGACTAGTCTGGGGTTTACTAGGGAATCCTGCGCAGAAGTCAACATTCGGCTGCTTGCAGGGATAGCCATTGCTTTGGTGCACACGACAGGATGGGATAATTCCCATACCTTGTCACCGAGGGTATTATCACTCTCTCTTTACCTTCCTCTTCCACAAAGTCACCTACACTTCATGTTCACTTTCTATCCCCATTGGCAAAACACCTTTACAAAGTCATTGTATGTTGTCATGAAGGACAAATTCTCTGCCTACAGTTATCCTCGCTACATTTTATTTCCCTCTCTGTCTCTCTCTCTCTCTCTCTGCTGTCTGTTTCTCTCTCTTTCTCTCTCTCTCTCTCTGCCTGTCGTTTCTCTCTCTTCTCTCTCTCTCTCTCTCTCTCTCTCTCTCTTCTCTCTCTCTCTCTCTCTCTTCTCTCTATCCCTCCCTCCCGCGCTCATTCTCTCTCTGTTTCCTACTCTGTGCAGAGTCTGAGCGAACAGCAGGGGAAATGGAATGTCCGCTGGCACTGTGCGAAAGTGTCGATCAGGGCGAACAGCAAATCAGGAGCAATCCTGGAAAAGTCTTCGAGTCCTCCAGCACGCATCGCAGCACCATCTCTGTCGCCCCCTCTCTTTTCCTCCTGCACGGATATACAGCCATTATCACAGGCTACGAACGGAATTTCATCAGGAAGTACATCTTCGATTTCGTCGGAGGCGGACAGCGCACGCAACGCTGAGCAACGTGCAGGGAAGCGAGTGCCAGTAAGTGAGGATCAGGTGTGATTGCTCCCTGTGGACTGTCGGTGCTGAGGCACCAGCCTGGTGTAGCTGTGTGTGGGGGCGAAGGTGAGAGTAACGACGCAAACAGCTGAGTTAGAAAAAAAAAAATACAGGAAAGGGAAATGCGCGCAGACTACTGACGTGTTCAACTGAATGCCTTGTGGGCGTTAAATTTGTGTCCTTGCATTTGGGTTAGTACTGCTATACGACGAAACTGTTCACAAGAAATCGCATTTCATTCCCTTTTTTGCGTGTCTTTTTCTATCAGCCTTAGGCGACATCAGTAAGAAACACAGCTTACGTTAGTAAGAAAAAATGAAAAAAAAATAAAAAGATGATGAAAACAGAAAAAGGGAACCGAGGGAACACTAGACCTGCCTCACCTTTCTTTTCTTTTTACCTCTGTTACGATTATCTTTTCACTCGAGAGAACACGGGGATACAATTCCCCCCCGGTGCAACAGATACAGCGTCCTACTCTGAAAACACAGACATATAACTTCTACTATTCCTTTTACTACTACTGCTGCTGTTGCTGCTGCTACTGATGCTACGACAACAACAGCTACTACTACCAGCTACTACTACTACCAGTACTACAACAACGACTACTACTACCACCACTGCTGCTGCTGATGCTGATGCTGCTGATACTACTACTACACTACCATCCTCTTTTCCTCCTCCTCCTCCTCTAACTATTACTATTACTGCTAGCACCATCACCTCCACTACCACCATCACCACTACCACTTCGGCTACTACTACTGCTACCAGCACCATCACCACCTTCACAACCACCACCACCACCACTACTACGACCACTACTACTACTACTCCTACAAATACCGTAACAACTACTGCTACTACTATACTCACTTCTAACACAATAGACAGAGGATAAAAGTCACTACTTTCAGCAACCGATTCAACGTAGGGACAACACTCTTATCACACACACACACACACACACACACACACACACACACACACATCATTAAATCTGGCCAAGTCACACACGATTATGGAAAGTAGTGACCAAAAAAAAAAAAATCATCTTCCTGTCGGTTACTGCCCTTTGCAAGGTAGAAGACCATTGCTTTGTAATTGTGTCCCCCGTGGTGGTAAGAGCACGACACGGTTCTAGGCGTAACATCTGTGCTGCACAGTGCGAGCGAGTGGTGGACTAACAAGCAGTCTGGGTTTACTGAGGGGTCTCACGCAGTAGACGAAAGCCCACTGTTTTGCAGGGATAACACGTGGTTTTTGTGCACACGACAGAAATAGGACGAATTACCTGTACATTGTCAGTGTGACGAGTTTTATAACTTCTATTTAACTCGCTTCCCCTCTCAGGCTCTACTAGCCACTCTTCTCTATCCCCGTTAAAATACGTTTACTAAGTTATTGCTCTTATGAGGGGGCACATTTCCCTAACTCCTTGTTTTGTTAGTGTCCTCTCTCTCTCTCTCTCTCTCTCTCTCTCTCTCTCTCTCTCTCTCTCTCCCTCTCTCTCTCTCTCCTTCTCCCTCTTTGTCTCCCCCCCCCCCTCTCCAATCTTTCTCGCTTTTTCTCTGCTGTAACCACCAACCCAAAGGATTAGCTGGGGAAAACAAATGAAATGTCCGCTGGCACTGTGCAAAGGTGTCAGTCAGGACCAATGGCAAAATCAGGAGCAGAGGTAACACTAGTAGCAGTTGCACCAATAGAGTGAAGGTCGTGGTCATAGGAGTAGCATAGGTCGTGGTCATAGGAATAGCATTGCTGTTTTTTTTTTTTGCTGTTGTCTTGGTTGTGAACTTAGTTCTTGTGCCCCCCCCCCCCCCCCCCCCCCCCCCCCCCCCCCCCCGGGAATCTCTTTCCCTCCCCTTCCTGTTTCTGCAATACTTGAAACAAAACAAACGGGGGAACGACATTTGCGAGTCCAATTACAGGAAGCTGGACTAAAATGGGTAGGAGCGCCAAGGCAGAGACGTTGAGAATGATGCTTGTTCTGTAAACCAGTTCAGAAAATGTCATGTCACAATGAACGGCGCATGTCGGAGAAAAAAGTAATGCCAGTGCACTGATTTTGATTCCGGACATCTACCCTTTGAGGACAATTATAGACTTTGGTATAATGAAGATGATAAGGTGCATTTTAAACAGAAAGAGACTAAATCAGTGTGCTAAGTTAGGTAAGGTTCTTTCATCTCGGCCAGTTTCACATGCGCGCGCACGCAACACACACACACACACACACCCCACACACAACAACCAGCCCCAGACGCGCGCGCGACGCACACATACACACACAGAACGCGCGCGCTCGCTGGCACGCATGCACGCACGCATGCACACACACAAACACGCACGCACGCATACACACGCACATACACACACGCATGCAGCACGCACGCACGCACAAACACACGTACGTACATGCATACGTACATACATACTTGCATTATACTAATACATACCCATACATACATACATACTACTACATACATCATGCATACACACACACATGCATACATACATGCATTTACACGTGTATTCTAGAACCTATTTCCGAACTGGTACGATGAAAAACAGCTGTACACCTGTTGACACATTGTTGATCGACACTGTTGACATTACGCTGACACTGTGCCATTCGTTGTACACTGTTGACATTTACGTTTACACCTGTTGACAATTTACGTTTACACCTGACAATTACGCAAAAGTCACGAAAACTTTTTTTTTACTTTTCTTCCAGACTTTTCTCATTTCTAGTCTTGCCATTACATAATCACCTTTATTTTCCTATTTATGTAAGTTTGGGTTTTTTTTTTAGTATATTTTCTCTCAACTTGTAATCTATTTAATTTTCGTGAGTTTTTTTATCTCTTTTTTTTTTCTTTTTCTTTTAATTAATATTTTTTTTCTCTCGCTCTTCTGTGTTTCAATCATGCATTCACAAACCGAGCAAATTTATTTCTAGCTAACTTGTTTTTCTTCGCTTATCAGGCTTTCTTCAGATGTAATCAAATATTCTTTATTCAATTATTTATCTATTTCATTTTTCTACCTACTTATTTTGTTATCTAGTTTATATATTTATTTATTTTTGTGTTTATTTGCCTTATTTACTTACTGTGATATGCCTTGCTCTGAAAAATGTTGTTTTCATCAGCGGTGATTGATCGCATAAATCGGCAAGAGGTGTCACTTTTATGCCAGAATATGAATAGTTATAAGAGTCCGGAGTGATCGTTTTATTGATTGATTGTTTTTCTATTTGATCGTGCATTAGCCGTTTCATCTATGTATTGCCTTTTGAATTATTCGATGGTCATTTATTTGTTTTTCTCTTTGTGTCTTAAAAAACTCTCTTTTCTCTCTCTCTCTCTCTCTCTCTCTCTCTCTCTCTCCCTCCCTCTCTCTCTCCTCCCTCTCTCCCCCTCTCTCTCTCTCCCTCCCTCCTCTCTCTCTCTCTCTCTCTCTCACACACACACACACACACACCCACACACACACACAACAAGAAGAGGTGTGCATTAATCATATGCAGAAAGCATTTTTCAATGAGCATACGTCAATTTGAAATAAAACAGCGACAAAAGCACGCAACAAAAGAAAAAGCGTTATACGGCGTCTGGAATATCTTTTTAACAGAAGTTGCTGGAGCAATAGGAAACACAGACAATACTTACATTTGTGTGCGTGTAAACACACAACACACACACAACACACCACGCACCACCACACACACCACACACACACACACACACACACACACACACAACACACACACACACACACACACAAATCTGATGAAACAGACTATGAAATGAGACAATATGACAGTAAAGAAAGTTCTATATTTCTGTGTAAACCCCCCCACCCCCCACCCCACCCCTCTCTCTCTCTCTCTCTCTTTTCGTGCGTGCGTGCGTGCTTGCGCGCGCGCGTGTGTGTGTATGTGTGTGTGAATGCTACATTGGTTTCCTCCTGCAAAACAGGGAATACCTGTGTGGGTAACTCACGGATTTGGACTGCAGCTTAAGAAGAACGTGTGTGTACGAACAAAGGCAAGTCGAAAGATCGCCAAGATCACACGTCGCTACACATTTGATTCGTGACAACACAGAGCACACAGATCAAACAGGAGGACCCCCCCCCACACACCACCACCCACCCTACCCTTCACCCTCACCCACATCACACACACAACCACCCCACACACAATCCTTTTGTTATGATCGAATATCTGCTTGTTTTTCTGCTGGCATTGATGGAAGCGCATGTTGAAGGTAATGGCTTAATTATTTCATCATGGGAGCGAAGAGAGCCGGAATGGCTCAGTTGGTAGAGCGCTGGACTCGTAATCTTGGTGATTCTGGGGTTGCGGGTTCGAACCTCCGCCGGGGCGTTTCGGTACAGGGGGATTTTTCCCTCGGAGTTAACATTGGTTCTGACTCCATTTCCCATACAGTCCTTCGAATGAGACTATAAACCGAGGTTCCGTGTGTGAACGCACGCATAACATCTTGCACACACGTAAAATCCCATCACCAACTTTCGGAAGAGTAGGCCAGTTTGGCCGTTGGTATGGATGACACGTTACACATAGCATGCACCCTGCGTAAGAAATGGAAAGAATGAAGGAAGTAAGGAAAATGAGTGATCGATATTGAACGATACTGACTGGATGACACGGGAAACGACAGAATGAAGCGCCGGCTGGCAGCTCTTCAGTCGGCACTACCCTGGTAGGCAGCCCGTTGTGTAAACGAGTGTGGATTGTAAAGCGCTTAGAGCTTGGTCTCTAGCCGAGAATAGGCGCTATATAAGTATTCATTATTATTATTATTACTTGTTTCGTAGATATTGTCATTCGTTGTAGCATTAGGAGACCGAGGTGGGAAACAAAGTTTAATCAACATCATGTTCCATTCAATGCCTTGCGTTTGAAAACTGCGTACGTCTTCCATAGAAACAAGATAAATGTTGCTCTTGAGGTCTTAGAGATAAAAAAAAAAGGAAAAGCTTGTCCATTTATGGTCAGGATGTTTCCAATACACCACGAGTGAAAGCAGTTCCTTTGATCTGCAGGGTAAGCAGTCAAAGACAATATTCATCACAATGTAGGGTAAGCAGTCAAAGACAATGTTCATCACAATGTAGGGTAAGCAAAGACAATGTTCA
>CM031603.1:84333859-84338859 GCA_018398815.1 Conus ventricosus
CACCTTGTTGCAACCATACATATCCAAATCCGAGACTGCACAGAATGTTTTTAACTAAAGTTACCCAACATTTTTTGCCATTTTCATCTAAATTAAAAAGCATCGAGTATGCTTGTCTGGGTAATCTGTATGAATCCATTTTCAATAATTTGAGCCAATAACGTATACATCTACTGCACTGTTTATGTACAAGGGGTAGCGTTCAGTTTCTCCATAGACAAATTTGTTTGGCACTCAAAGAGGTACATTCAAAAAACGTTTACAGGCAAAAGAATGTATTTTTTCTATATTATCAAGCCTTTGAAGCCCCCACATTTCTGAGGCATACAAGAGAATGGGCTGCACCTGAGCATCAAAGATTCGAAAGAAACAGGCTTTGGAATGTCATTCAACTTTGTTTATATGTTTTACACAGTCAACACATGCTCTCTTACCCTTCACTGCAAGAGCATCTACTCCTTTCTTATACTCATTTTTGTTGTAAAAAACGTATCCCAGATAATTATACTCGTTTACTACCTCTGATGGATTTCCATCAAGATTCCAGTTTTCTTTTTTCCCTAAAAATCCGCCTTTTCGAAACACCATGACTTTCGTCTTATCCGTATTACAGTCAAAAATAGGTTTTGCAAGCACTGTTCAACGTATTAATTTGATTTTGTAAACCAATAGCAGTGCTGGATAATATAATACGATGTCATCTGCGAACAAGAGGAGATAAAGTTCCGATAATCCAGGCAAGATTTGAATACCATGAACACCTTTGCTATCCACAGCTGCTGCTATTTCATTTACATATAGCGAAAATAAAATCGGGCTTAACATACATCCCTGTCTAAGGCCCACCGGCAGTCAAAAACTCGGTTAATCCATCTTCAGTACGTACACAAGACAAAACAGAATTTGTACATAGCATGAATGGCAATAAGAAATTTTCCATGGATTCCAATTTTAGTCAAAATGCTGAAAAGAGGTGTCGCTGAACCGAGTCAAACGCTTTCCTCAGATCAACGAAACAAACGTAAAGTTTACCACCCTTCTTTGACAAACGTTTTTCGACAATTGAATTGAGAGTAAAAATGTGATCTGTTGTGGAGTATCCACGCCTGAATCCAGCCTGGGACTCTGTAATCCTGCTATGTTTATCCACCCATTCAACGAGTCTCTTGTTCAAAATTGATGTATAACATTTACTGATTAAGCTCAGCAGTGACACACCCCTATAATTATCAGCTAAGTTATAGTCCCCTTTTTGAAGATAGGTACAATAATTCCCTTTGTCCATTGGTCTGGATAACTCCCCTGGTCAAACAGAAATGTTGAACAGTTTCGTTAGAAATGAATAGCTACTTTATCCGCCAGTTTTAGCATTTCTGCTAAAATATTATCCACCCCACAGGCTTTACCCTGTTTTAATTTTCTTATAGCGTCAGACACTTCCTGCTCGGAAATGACCCGGTTCAGCTCGCTGCAGTCAATAAATCTCTCATCTTGACTTCTCCACCCTGTCTATTATTGTCTGATCTAACCTCACCGCTGAACACTTGTTGGAAATGTGTACACCACTGATCCGTCGTTATATCTTTTGAAATACCAGTTTTCTTTTTTCCACTCCCCTGTTTCAGTTCCTTCCAAAACAGTTTACTATTATTATGCAGGGATGCCAGACGTCTGCTTTGTCACGTTTATAGCATGTTTTCTTTTTCTTTAGTAAATTCTTATATGTTTTACGAGCTTCAACATATTTTGCTCTGTCATCATTATCCTTAGTTCTCCTGGAAATTGCTAGCAGATGTCTAGCACTGAGCTTTGCCACATCACAGTCGGTATCAAACCAAAGTGCTTCACGCAGGTCCCCTCTGACCAAAACCCGTTTTTGCATACATTCACTTGCCTTTATCAACACCTCAGTAAATAATTTTAATGCCTGATTAATGTTGCCGTCCAAAAGAGAAAAAGCATTCCCGCAACCTATGTTGCAGATCTGCGGAACTTAAAGCATCAATAAATAAGTCTTCCTTACTGTGATCCCAAATCAGTTTATCAATCCATTTTTTATCATGTGCACTTTGTGAACTAGCAACACCATCCGGCATATTAAGTGACAATGATACTGGAAATGCGGCGAATCAATAAAGGAAAGAACATTCAATGAACGAACAGTATTTCCCAAACACAATTCTCTGGACATTACTACACAGTCAATCGTGCTACCACCTGTGGATGCAACAAATGTTAGCGAGTCATCAAAAACCAAAACGACAAAGACCGTTCAAAATGACACAATCAAATATTCAACACAAATCCAAGAGCTCTTTGCCAAACGCGTTCTTTTCTTTGTCATCTGATTTCCTTTTAAAGAGCTGATCTTCCTCCGCCAGTGATTGCACACAGATCCCACGTCAAAGCCCCCATCAACTGCCGCGGACACAGCGTTTGCACAACCCGTCCTCGCGTTCATGTCACCAATGACAATAAAAAAAAGTCCTCTATCCGTTCATACAGATCGACGATACACTGCTCTAGCACTTCCATACCAAATCCATGTTCTGCATAATTCCAATACCTGCTATCATAAGGATGAATGTACAGACAAATCAAGAAAACATTTTTATTCAGGTTAAATAGAGTTTTGTCTACTTCAGCACCACCATGTTTCGTATTTTACTTCAATTCTCCGCACAAATTTAGACAATGACTTGCGGACAAACACAAGTATTCCCCCAGACTTTCTGGCATTAGCCGATAGTTTTGTTGCTGTAGACATGTACACGTCATACTCCTTAAACGCAGAATATTCATATTGATCAGAGTCAACAAATGTTTCATTTAACGAAAATATATCAAAAGACAATAACGACTTGACAACATCTTTGATGTCAAGTTTTTGCAACCAACCGTTGCAGTTCCACGTACACATTTTTATTACATCGGGGCTTTGGCCACATCCCTATTTACGTGTATTTGTGTTTCCCACCCTTCCCCCCTTTCAGTTGTCCCTCCCTCTTCCCCTTCCTGGTGGTTGTAGTCTCTGGTTTTTATTCCCTGTTTTCAACCCACTGCTGCAGTGTGTGCGTCTGTGTGTTGCGATCACCAGGCCCGCTTACTGAAGCGGCACGTGCTCGATGGCGTGTATTCACCGGCTTCTGAAGTCCGAGGATGGGGAAACCCCTCCAACCCATCGTGCGTTCCGATGCAGCATACTGCTGTCTGTCAAGGTCGGACCAAAGACTGTACGCCCTACGGACGTAGGGCGAACTATCTTTGGTCGGACTGCGTCACACACGCCACGTCGTCGAGCTGTTTCTCCCTTGTTTGTTTCGTGTCTGGGTACTCCGATGTTTGGAGGATGCACTCCTGCCTCGAGGTAGGGGGCAAAACAAAATCGTTTCTGACGCTTTCCGAGTGCTGGATATGTGGAGAAGAGGAAGAGAGAGACGGAGATGGAGACGCTGAAGAGAGCGAGAGAAGAGAGAGGAGAGGAGAGAGAGGCTGAGAGAGATGAGAGGTGAGAGAGAGGAGAGAGAGAGAGGCTGAAGAGAAGAGAGAGAGAGAGGATGAGAGAGAGATGGAGAGCTAAGAGAGAGAGGCTGAGAGAGAGAGAGACGAGGGAGAGAGAGAGGAGAGAGAGAGAGATGGAGAAGAGGTAGAGAGAGAGGCTGAGAGAGAGAGAGTAGACGACAGAGAGAGAGAGAGAGGACGAGAGAGCGAGAGAGAGAGCTGAGAGAGAAGACAGACTGAGAGAGAGAGAGGAGAGGCTGAGAGAGAGAGGCTGACAAGAGAGAGAGAGGAGAGGAGAGAGGCTGAGAGAGAGAGAGGAGAGAGAGACAGATGAGAGAGAGAGAGAGAGGAGAGAGAGAGAGAGAGAGAGGGGGGTGCTGAGAGATGAGAGAGAGACGAGATGAGGAGATGTTCGAGAAGCAGACAGAGAAAAGGGGAGAGCATCTGCTAACAGGTAAACCAATGGAATTTTCATACAGTCCCGACATAGAGTAATCTGCGTACAGTGTCAACCATGAAAAGCTCAGCGAAACGTCTCTCTTTACATCAATCTCTACTCTCCGTCTGTCACTGGAGGTCAGCTGAACTCTCTCTCTCTCTCTCTCTTCTCTCTGGCTCTCTCTCTGCTCTCTCCTCTCTCTTCTTCTGGCTCTCTCTTCTCTCTGGTCTCTCTCTCTTCCTCTCTCTCTCTTCTCTTCTGTCTGGGCTCTCTCTCTCTCTTTCTCTCTGTCCGTCTTGGCCTCTCTCTCTCTTCTCTCTTCCTCTTGCCTCTCTCTCTTCTCTCTTCCGTCTCTCCTCTCTCTCTCATCCTCACTCTCTCTTCTTCTCTCCTCTCCTCTCCTATCCTCTTTCTCTCCTCTTCTCAACGCATGCAAAACATTGCATGTTAAAATGCATTCGTTCAACTGTATTCCTGTTCATCCATCTGCTCTTTTTCCATGTCAGAGCGTTGGAACGGGTTCCATGGGTGGCATTTACGAGTGTTCCTAGCCATTCGTTGCTAACTGTACGTGTGACGTTGTCCCTGCTGGAGGAAAGTCGGTTGTGTATCTCATGATTATTTTTTTTTTTCGTGTCCATGCCGATCCATGACTAGGGTGTGAGATGATGTGTGTGGTGTGTGTGTGTGTGTGGTGTGTGGTGTGTGTGTGTGCGTGCGTGGTGAGAGAGAGAGAGAGAGAGAGAGAGAGAGAGAGAGAGAGAGAGAGAGAGAGAGAGAGAAGAGAGAGAAGAGAGAGAGGGACATACGGACAAACGCACACACACACACACACACACACACACCACGCACACACACACACACCTCCTGCCATAAATAACATAACCCCTTCTTACGCTCCATCAAATTCTCCCCCCCCCCCCCCCCCCCCCCCCCCCCCCACCCACCACCTACCCTTCCCGCACCATAACGTTTCTAGTCACGTGGCTTTCAGCTCATCCCTCTCAAATTTGTGGCCAAACAACACAAACATCGCATGATGGTCCATCCAAAAGTCTGA
>CM031603.1:84341359-84368859 GCA_018398815.1 Conus ventricosus
CTCAGTATAATCTCACGCCCATTCGGCACATGACTGGTCCCTGCATACGACAAATGTACAGAGAAACAACTTTAATCGTTTTAAGATGTCCCTTCCTACTGTGTGTTGAAAAGTGGATATAATACACTGGTGAAGTGACCAACTTGACGTCATCTGCAGATCAAACACCTTCTTCTGTTTGTACACGTACCTGCCGGCTTCACACCCGAAGAAGAGTTTTCTTGAAACGCAGAATTCATACGTGTCTAAACTGTCTTTCTAACAGTTTGGGTTTGTTTTTTCTCTCCTCAGAACAACGTGATATGTGTAAGAGACATATTATTCTTACTCATCACTCATCAGTACTGGACACAAGACGTAAAATATGCTCCATTTATCACGGCAGTGCTTGCAAATGTGTTGGAACTGCCAGTCGAGCACAATGCAGGCGTGCGTGAAAATATGACAAGAAAAGATGGTGACGACAGAAAGAAAAATCAACAGTAACACTCGTGAGCATTTTCTTTTCACGTCTGTTATGGAACAAATCTATCGAAAGGAGGAATTCCCAATAGCTGGTTTAAACGACAACGACTCTGACGTAGACTAACTCAGCAGACAAGAGTAAAGAATCACAAGCACAATTGTGCGGATCATGGAAAAACAAAATCCGCATGCGTTGCTTATTTGTTCTGATAACAACAACGATAACATCATCATCGACAAAAACAACAACGGCGTTAACAATAATAAGAATATTAACAACAATAATGATAATAATGATGTTGATGTTGATGATGATAATGATAATTATTATAATAATAACAACACTGATAAGTTATCAGTTTGTTTGTTTTTTCCCATGGCTATGTTTGCAAAGCATGAGCTAGATGTATGCACATATCCACTTCTTCGGCGCGTTCGATGACATCAACGGATATACCTGTCAGTTGTCAATGAAATCAACGGATATACCTGATCAGCCATCAATGAAATCAACGGATATACCCTGATCAGCCATCAATGACATCAACGGATATACCCTGATCAGCCATCAATGAAATCAACGGATATACCCTGATTAGCCACCAATGACATCAACGGATATACCCTGATCAGCCATCAATGGAATCAACGGATATACCCTGATCAGCCATCAATGAAATCAACGAATATACCCTGATCAGCCATCAATGGAATCAACGGATATACCCTGATAAGCCATCAATGACATCAACGGATATACCCTGATCAGTCATCAATGAAATCAACGGATATACCCTGATCAGCCATCAATGAAATCAACGGATATACCCTGATCAGCCATCAATGGAATCAACGGATACACCCTGATCAGCCATTGAAATCACGGATATACCCTGATCACCATCAATGAAATCAATGAATATACCCTGATCAGCCATCAATCAAATCAACGGATATACCTGATCAGCCATCAATGGAATCAACGGATATACCCTGATCAGCCATCAATGAAATCAACGGATATACCCTGATCAGCCATCAATGGAATCAACGGATATACCCTGATCAGCCACCAATGGAATCAACGGATATACCCTGATCAGCCATCAATGAAATCGACGGACATACCCTGATTAGCCATCAATGAAATCAACGGATATAACCTGATGAGCCATCAATGAAATCGACGGATATATCCTGATCAACAATCAATGAAATCAACGGATATACCCTGATAAGCCATCAATGGAATCAACGAATATATCCTGATCAGCCATCAATCAATCAACGGATATACCCTGATCAACGATCAATCGAATCAACGGATATATCCTGATGAGCCATCAATTAAATCAACGGATATACCTGATCAGCCTCAATGACATCGACGGACATACCCTGATCAGCCATCAATGAAATGGACGGACATAACCTGATCAGCCATCAATGACATCAACGGATATACCTGTAGCCATCAATGAATCACGGATATACCCTGACAGCCACCAGAACTGATCAAAGCTCATAGTGACCATGGTCCGAGCTGACAGGTTGAATCAAATATCAGCGTACTAATGACGGAGAAGGGAGGGGGGGGGGGGCGACGCAAGGAAGGCAAGGCAAAAGTCAGGATATGCAGGGGGGGGGGGGCGCAGGAAGGCAGCGGAGAAGGTAGCTGAGGGGGGGGGGGCGCAAGGAGAAGGCAGGAAGTAGACTGGAGGGGGGGGGCGCAAGAAGGTCAAGCAGGAAAGGTCAGGACTGGAGGGAGAAGGGGGGGCGCAGGAGCCAAGGAGGATAAGGGTCAGGACTGGGGGGGAGGGTGGGGCACGCAAGAAGGCAAGGACAGGAGAAGGGTGGACGGGGGGGGGGGGGGGACAAGGAAGGCAAGGCAGGAGAAGGGTCAGGACTGGAGGGGGGGGGGGGGGGAGGGGGTGACCGTGGGGCGAGTCCTCCCACGAGGCGCGCCCATAGATGGCATAATATACCGTCCTCCTGATGCAGATGCTAATAATGATAATAATAACAATAGTAATTAAAATAGTAACAAGAACAATATAATGATGTAATAATAATGACATAATTAATAGACGATGATAATAATAATAATAAAAAACAATATTGATGAACAATAAAAACAACACAAGAAGAATAAAGTAATAATAATAATGATAACAATAACAATGACAATAATAATAATGATAACAACAAAAACACTAATGATTATAACAACAATAACACAGCATTCATAAAGCTCCTTGCCAAAGGGTCTGGGCGCTGACAAATCCACACTGTCCTGTACACAACGGGGTGCACGCTCAGGAGCAGCCTGCCGGCGCTTCATTCAGTCGTTTCACACGTGTCATCCAGTCAACATCGTTCACTCCGTTTCCAACCTTCATTCATTCTTTCAATTTCTCACGCAGGGTGCATGCTGTGTGGACCGCGTCCTCCATACCACTGGCCGTCTCTTCCCAAAGTTGGCGATGGGATTTCACGTGCGTGCAAGATGCTATGCGTGCGTTCACACACGGAATCTCGGTTTATGGTCTCATTCGAAGGACTGTTTGGGAAACGGGGGTCAGAACAAATCTTAACTTCGAGGGGGAAAAATTCCCCCGGGACCCCCACAACAGCCTGGTGGGAGGATTCGAACCCGCAACGCAGCTTCACCAAGATGATGACTCCGGCTCTCTACCAACTCAGCTATTCCAGCCCCATGCTACCCATGCATATAAACCAGATTTGCCTGAACGAATAAACCAGCCACGGAACGAACTACCAACGTTCCTAGCAGGAAGAGGCAAGATCACAGGAACCGCTGCTGTTCTCAAGAAATCCTCCATACCCGTCCATCGACGTCGTGCATCGCGCAAGCAAGACCACGTGATCACTCGCAGCCGTTACCTGCCACCAGGTGCATCCTCCCTCCCTCCCTCCCCCCTCCTCCTCCTCAGCTGCCTCCTCCACCCTCGTCCCCCCTCCCCTCATCCCCTCCCCTTCCCTCCCTGTCTGCTTATAGCAGAACATAAGGGCATTGGCGGCGAGGTAATCCTCCAAGCTTTTGAACTACATGCACTCTTAGTTCAGGAATCCAAATCGTCTGGTGACGTGATCTCGGCGATCCTTTGGCTTGTCTTGGTTCGTAATTACGCGGTCTTTTTTTTTTTTCTTTTGTGTGTGTGTGTGGGAGGAGGGGTGTGTGCTGTCCAAGATCGATGAGTCGTCCGCAGTTCAGCCATCCCAGGTTTTGCAGCAGGGAAAAAAACAAAAAAGTAGCTTTCACCATGACCTGACCTGACCACTGTTGACAGCAGTTTCTGTTTTAGATTCATCAATGGGGGGGGGGGGGGGGGGGGGGGGGGGAGTCACTGCGTGCGGACTTGTCCATAAACAAAAAAACGCTACATCACATCCGTTAAGGGCTGAGACCGCACACGGCGCAAGGCTTGAAGCTGACGGAAAAATCAGCTGATGACCAAGATGTGAGAATGTATGAAGAGAGTTTGTTGTGGCTACGACTTAGCACGTCTCTGACCTTCATGTTAGTAGCCCATGCGCTGGTCGACCTTGACAATTTGCGTAACGTTGGTTGTGTCATACTATCATATATTATACTAATATATATATATATATATATATATTAATTATATATATATATTTATATATAATACATACATACATACATACATACATACATATATATTTTATACATACATACATATATATATATATTATATACATATGTTAGTGAGTTTGTCTCCCTATTGGAGGATGTCTCTCCCCCTTGGAGAATATAAGCTTGCTGAAGGCTCATTTTGAGAAGCATTTATTTTTTTTCCCCATCCACCCACTCAAACACATACTGTTAGTTAGGCAGAATCATCTGCCACTGCAGGTATGAATGCGTATCTCCCCCTATTTCTTCAATCTAAGACATAAGAGCAAGCTTTGTTTATAATTCAATATTTCTTGCAGTCATTGCAACACCAAGCTGCTCTGTAAGTTGCTGGAACGGTGCTCGGTACTTATCCTTGGAATTTATTAGTTTGTAGTGTACATGTGTTTGTACGAGTGTGTGGGCGTGCGTGTGTGTGTGTGTGTGTGTGTGTGTGTGTGTGTGTTGTGTGTGTGTGTGTGTGTGTGTGTGTGTGTGTGTGTGTGTGTGTTGTGTTAGTGTGTGTGTGTGTGTGTGTGTGTGTGTGTGTGTGTGTGTGTGTGTGTGTGGTGTGTGTGTGTGTGTGTGTATGTGTGTGTGTGTGTGTTGTGTGTGTGTGTGTGTGTGTGTGTGTGTGTGTGTTGTGTGTGTGTGTGTGTGTGTGTGTGTGTGTGTGTGTGTGTGTGTGTGTGTGTGTGCGCGTGTGTGTGTGGCGTGTATGTGTGTGGTGTGTGTGTGTGTGTGTGTGTGTGTGTGTGTGTGTGTGTGTGCGTGTGTATGGTGTGTGTGTGTGTGTGTGTGTATGTGTGTGTTTGCGTGCGTGCGTGCGCGTGCGCGTGTGCGTGTGCGTGTGCTGCGTGCGTGCGTGTGTGCGTGCGTGCGTGCGTGCGTGCGTGCGTGCGCGCGCGTGCGTGTGTGTGTGTAGGGGGGTGGGGTATTACAGAGGTAAGTCAAATATGTTTCTTGTAAAAAGTGATGTCCGAACGTTCTCGAAAACGGGCATTGTGTTACACATTTTTGCCGATAACGGTTTTGTTTTTTAACATATTTGCATTGAATTGTGTGTACTGACTTATCAATATCATATCTACAGTGTGAAGTAAAGTCTAAGCGCTACATAAACACAAAAATGCACTAGCACCATTCCCATGTGTAGATTTTATGTAAAAAAAGGCTGAAAATTAATTGCATGCCATGAAAAAAAAAGTGTAAAGCATGGTAAAATAATCCTACAACAGACCCAACTTACAGGTGATTTTTAAATTGTGTAGAACTATCAAGTCCAGTGAGCAAACCATGAACATTTTACAAGCAAAACAGTTTACCATGATTTCGCATCATGGAAAAAATATCAATTTTATTTCTGATCAACATTTCACATAACGATCGGTAAAAGTGAAGCAATTAACCTACTGAAATGAAAAAAATATAACCTTTTTTGTACATTCTGACCACACTTCATAGGAAAACATTGAGAAGTACCCAAACAAAGCAAACTATAATTTGGGTACTTGTGTGTAGGCAATAGCGCCGCCTTAACAGAGAACAGTAGGTCTGAACGGAGGTTGGCCTACTAGGCTGCAGCGCGGCTTCCGACAAACCACAGCACTACTCATCAGGCAGCTGTAACGCACTGGAGAAGACAGCGTTGAACAGGGACGACGGAGTCAAATCGTCGAGACAATTCGCCCTGTAGATACGCGAAAATCTTACCCCAGGACCATACCCGACTGGAACAGCCTGCCTGCTGAGGCTGCCCTCAGCCCCACCCTGGAGGGCTTCAAATCCCAAATCTGATCCCACACCCCTCCCCCTGTCCCCACCCCCCAATCATCCCCCATGCCCAGCAAACACTATCTCAAGCAGCTTCAACTTCGTGCAACCCCCTGTAGTCTACAGAATCTTCAAAATGATGAAGGCGGTCGTCAAGGGAAAGAAGAAAGAAGACAGAAATGAATTGAGGGAGTGTCCATTAAGCCTAATGTATGTGGCAACACACACACACACACACACACACACACACACACACACCACGCACACGCACGCACGCACGCACGCACGCACACGCACACACACGCACACACACACACGCGCGCGCGCGCACACACACACACACGCACACAAAACCAGCTTAAGATATAGCTCATCAGAGACTCCCTTGTACAGCCCCAAAGTTAGTTTTCCTTAATCACAACCGATTTGTGGAGAAAGGGGTAACTATCCACATCCCATTCTCTCATTTTGGGTGGAAACTTGGATTCCTTGTGCCAGACGATGATCATATCTCTCACCAAACATGTCGCAACAGTATGCCAGTCAGCTTACATGGACTTTCGCAGAATGCAGGTTCCATTCGTTGCTGCCAACCAAAACACGCAAGACACTGGAACGCACTCTCCTTGCTTTCCAGAGAACACTTTATCTCAACCGAAGCTCTTTGCGACATACATGAAACAATACAGAAGAAGAATGAAAGAAATCTAATTTAAAACAAAAGAGAAGAGAAAAAAAGCAAAGGTAAGATAACATGGCCATGTACAAGAGCTGATTTCCGCAAATACCAAGGAACAAAAGGACACCGAAAAAGAATGACTTAGCCTAAGTTTTAAAGACACGCTCAAACCACGTTCTCCATCTCACCATTGTTTTCATCAACCCTCCATGTTCAGTTACACCTTCTCTCTCTCTCTCTCTCTCTCTCTCTCTCTCTCTCTCTCTCTCTCTCTCTCTCTCTCTTCTCACGTGCATACTCCGACGTACACATCTCAGCCACAAACAAAACGAAAAGAAATGGCGGAAAGAGAACATCTAGTCATCATCTTTGCTTTGTAAAGTCAAGGGTTTTTTGACAAGGAACAAAATTCCGAATATTTTGTGGTATGCAGAACGAAAAGAACAGATGACCCAATGGTCTGGTCCTGAAATGAGGTGATAAGAAGTTGTGACGTCAAAAGTTGGAATCATCATCATCATCATTATCAGTAGTCGTCGTAGAAGTAATTAGTGGTGGTAGCAGCTGCAGCAATAGTAGCACCATTATCATTGTTATTACTATCATCATCCTCATCATCATCCTCATTATTATTGCTATTATCATCATCATCATCATCATCATATCATGATCATGATCATGATCATCATCATCATAATTATTGTTATTATTACTGCTGTTGTTGTTATTACTATCACTATTTTCATGACTATTACTGTCATTATTAGCAACTTCTGCGGCTTTTCCTCCTCCGCTCTAATATCCATCTGTTCCGTTTCAATTCTGATTCCTTGGTGAGTTCGTCAACGTCTTCGTTGCTGGCAAGTTCAGGAAACCTGTCACTGGACGGACGTAATGGGGGACGCTCACTCTTCGCTGATTCAACAAAGTTCTACACAATCATTCTTGTCAAGAGTGACCGGGGGGGGGGGGGGGGGGGGGGGGGGGGGGGGGGGGGGGGGGGGTAGGAGGGGAGAGACTCGGAAAGGTCGGTATAATGTACCCTGCGTGTGTTAGACCAGACACGCATAGAGGAACACCAACCAAAAGGACTTAGCGGCAGCGCAGCGTCTCCGCTTGTGGGTTTGCCATAATGGTGACATGTACTGACAGCATCATGGGGATAGCGCAGCCAGCGCTGAGGTTGCTGCTAAATGACGAGCCGAAAGAAAGGCGGTGTGGATCGGGAGAGAGGAGGTGGGGGGAGGGGAGGGGTAAGGGAGAGCAACGGCGGATTGTAAGGTAAGCATCACGCGACAAATGCCACTGAAATGACACGCAAGGTAAGAAAGCAGCAACGATATAAAATGTTTTTAAAATGCGTTAATTTCCTCCTTTTTCTCAGAGAGCAAATTAGCCAAGAGAGGTTGAATAACACGAGTCGTAAAACAAACAACAAGCAAAAACAAAAAAACCATCTGGAGAAGGAAACACTTTTTGAACAATTTTTCCTTTTAAAATACCGAAACGTTAGTCTGTTTGAACACGTATGATGCTCGCAGAAAATGCAAAGTAAAAAAAAAGAAAGTCGAAAAGGTTCATGTTGACTGAAGAGAACGCGTAATAACAAGGAAGGGGGGGTAAGCAGAGGCGACAGATTGAAACCCCTTGCAATAAAACAATAAAGATAACAAGTAGGAAAACACAATAAATGAACAATAATGAATAAGCAAAAACCAAGTGACTAACTACCTAAGTAACCGTCTCATTTACTATCTAATTGTCTGTCTACCTACACTAATTTGCTGTCTAATTATCGATCCACCTACCTAACTACCTACCTATCGAACGAACTAACTGACTAACTCACTCATTAATGAACTAACTAACGAACGAACGAACGATCTATCTAATTAACCTAACTTACGAACGAACTAACTAGCTAACTAACTAGCTAACAAACAAACTAACTGAAATAATAAATGGGAAAAGACGACACTGATAGAATACAGTATGTATGTCGCTAAAAAAAAAAAAATCGCGCCAACGATGTATTGGAAAAGATAGGACTTAGTGAATTACTGACAAGTGATGGTTTGTAGAAACAAGAAGCAACAAATTGATTATGGAAGAGGGAGTGGGGGGGGGGGGGGGGGGGGAGGTGAAGGCAAAGACGGAGCTACAGTATTGTATATGTGGTGCGAAAGTTGGGAAAGATCATTCTGACTGTGTGCAATGTTCAGCAGTTTAAAAGAAGAAAGTAAGACGACAGCGTTGACTGAACGACATACATCGTAAAAAACCGAGTTTGATGCTGGGTGTTGCGGGTTCGATTCTACACACACTCGTCAAGTTTGTTTTCTTTTCTTTTTTTCCATCGGAGTTAACATTGGTTCTGACGCCATTACCTAAAAAATGTCTCTTGAACGAAGTACAAAAAAAAAAAAATGCTTCAGTGTGCGAAGGCACGCATAACATCGGGTACAAACTTTAAATCCCATTCTTGTCCTGATGCTAATGATGATGATAATGATGGTAATGATAATGATGATGACAGTGATGATGGTGACGTGACGGTGATGGTGACAAAGTGTAATTCATACAATCCACGTATACAATTTGCACACACTTTATATCCATTCTTCTACTCCTGATGACGTTGGCGATGGCGATTGACGACGATGATGGTGATGTAATGATGATGCTGTTGACGGTAATGGTGATGAAGTGTATAATAAAAATACATTCTACGATATGTGGGTAGGTTATAATCCTTACGATTCGCTCCGTTTGCCCAGCATGCACGGCATGCTTTGTCCAGAATTGATTGTGCTGCGGTTGTATTGCTTTACACAGCCTGTGTTACGTTCTGTTGTAATTGCCACACACTGCCTTTGTGTGTTGTAGTGTGTGTGTGTGTGTGTGTGTGTGTGTGTGTGTGTGTGTTGTGTGTGTGTGTGTGTGGTGTGTGTGCGTGCGTGTGTGCGTGTGCGTTCGTGCTGTGTGCGTGAGTGTGTGCGTGTGCTGTGTGTGTGTGCGTGTGTGTGTGTGTGTGTGCGTGCGTGCGTGCGTTGCGTGCGTGCGTACGTGCTTGCGTGCGTGCTGCGTGCGTGCGTGTGTGTGTGACGGCACAGACAGAGAGGAGAGAAAGACCGAGACAAAGACACTGAGACAGACAGGCACAGACAGATACATTGCAACATTATTGTTGTTATTGTCATTCTTTTCTTCTTCCCATGATTACGATGATGAGCACAATAATTATGATTTATGTAGGCACAAATGTGATTTGGCATTATCAAGCATTTTTGTACTGAAACATCTGTGGCATGCTTTAATTGAAGAAATACACATACAAGTACGATCAAACTTGCAAGCTCAAAGCTTCTTTTTCAACAGTTTTCGCTTTCAAATTGTGTGTGTGTGTGTGTGTGTGTGTGTGTGTGTGTGTGTGTGTGTGTGTGTGTGTGTGTGTGTGTGTGTGTGAAGTGGTAGAGAGAGGAGAGAGAGAGAGAGAGACGAGAGAGAGAGAGAGAGAGAGAGGCCGAGCGACAGAGAGAGAGAGAGAGAGAGGGAGAGAGAGAGAGGAGAGATGAGAGAGAGAGAGAGGATGAGAAGAGAGAGAGAGAGAGAGAGAGAGACAGAGAGACAGACAGACAGACAGACAGACAGAGACAACAGTGAGGTCCGCCACCCAACCCCCCGCCTGTCCCGTCCCCCTCCCCCCCCAATCCCCTCCCCTGTTTGGTCACTGACGCAGATGTGTCCATGAAAACACTTCCCTTTCTCCGTCATCGCACACGTAGAAGAAATCAACAAAACAAGACGAGACGTGTCAGGTGTTAATCGGCATTTACCCTACTATCCCTCTCTTGTTCCGCTTTGTTTTGCCACCGCGGGCTGTGTGCCTGTTCCACGCCTGGCTCCTCTGTCACGCTACCAGCCTTCTCTTTCCCTCTCCTTTCCTTCCAATACCACTTTCTTCTTAACAAAAAAAAGAGAATACCTGTACGATGAGAAGAAGCAGGAAGAGGAGGAGGAGAAGGAGGGGGAGAAGACGAAGAAGGAGAAGGAGGAGAAGAAGGAGAAGGAGGAGGAGGAGGAGGAGAAGAAGGAGAAGGAGGAGGAGGAGGAGGAGGAGAAGACGAAGAAGGAGAAGAAGGAGAAGAAGGAGAAGGAGGAGGAGGAGGAGGAGGAGAAGACGAAGAAGGAGAAGGAGGAGGAGGAGGAGAGAAAGAAGAGAAGAAGGAGAAGGAGGAAGAGAGGAGGAGGAGAAGAAGGAGAGGGAAGACGAAGAAGGAGAAGGAGAAGAAGGAGAAGGAGAAAGGAGGAGGAGAAGACGAAGAAGGAGAAGAAGGAGAAGGAGGAGAGGAGGAGGAGGAGGAGAAGACGAAGAAGGAGAAGGAAGAAGGAGGAGGAGAAGAGAAGAAGGAGAAGAGAAAAGGAGGAGGAGGAGAAGAAGAAGGAGGAGGAGGAGGGAAAGAGAAGAGAGGAGAAGGCGAGAAGGAGGAGGAGAAGGAGAGATGAAGAAGGAGGAGGAGGAGGGGAAGGAGGAGAAGGAGAATAAAGAAGGAGAAGAAGGAGGATGTGGAGGAGAGAAGAAGCGAAGGAGGAGGAGAAGAGGAGAAGGAGGAGAAGAAGAAGACCATTTGTCACGCTCCGAGGTTTGTTTGGGTTTTTTTTCTTAAATCTCCCGATTCTTCCTATGTCCCTTCTTTCTTTCGAAGACCTTCGCTCCTGAGAGTAGGAAGATGAGAGAGGGGGGGTAGAGAGAGAGAGAGAGAGAGGGGGAGAGGGATGAGAGAGGGAAGGGAGAGAGAGAGAGGGAGGAGAAGAGAGAGGGAGGGGAGGGAGAGAGAGAGGGAATGAAGAGAGAAGGAAGAGAGAGGGAGGGAGAGGAGAGAAGGAGGAGAGTTCAGAACTGAAATAAAAACTCTAGAGACAGAGAGAGAGGAAGAGAGAGAGAGAGAGAGAGAGAGAGAGAGGAGAGGAGAGCAGAGAGAGAGAAGAGAGAGAGAGAAGAGAGAGGGGGAGGGAGGAGAAGAGGGGAGGGGGAAAGACGACACGAATAAGAACAGAAGAGAGAAAGAAGGAGAGAGAGAGAGAAGAGAGAGAGAGGAGAGAGAGAAGAGAGAGAGAGAGGAGGAGGGAGAGGAAGAGAAAAGAGCGAACACATACAGCAGACAGATGCAGACAGACAGGAAGAGAGAGAGAGAGGAAAGAGAGAGAGAGAGAGGGAGGGAGGGAGGAAAGAAAGAGCGACACGGACATACAGAAGAGAGAGAGAGAGAGAGAGAGAGAGGAGAGAGAAGAGAGATGAGGGAGAGAGAGAGATGAGGAGAGAGATGAGGAGAGAGAGAGAGAAGAGACTGGCAGGGCGCGCACCACACACACCACACACACACACGCGCGCGCCTTCCCTTTGTGGTCACCGACACAGATGTACCCGAGAAGACCGGAGCCTGTTACCGTGGGCTTTCCCCCTGTTCCTCCCTGTCGTGCTGTCACGGTGCCAGAGCTTACTCCTCTTTCTTTCCGAGGCCTGCTGCTTCCTTGAGAGGGTGGGAGGAGAGATGGGAGAGAGGGGAGAGAGAGACGAGAGAGAAGAGAGAAGAGAGAGAGGAGAGGAGATGGACGGAGAGAGAGAGAGAGAGAGAGAGAGGAGAGAGAGAGAGAGGGGGGGAGACACAGCAGTCAGAGGGAGGGAGAGGACAGAGAGAAAGGAGGGAGGAGGGGAACGAGAGTTCAAACTGAAACTAAAAGAGAGAGAGAGAGAGGAGAAGAGAGAGAGAGAGAGAGAGGAGAGGAGAGGAGAGGAGAGAGAGAGAGAGAGAGAAATGAAATGTATTCAGATAGGCCACAGCCCCTTCTGAAGGGGGATTACTTACAATACCTTACATGGTGATTACAACAACAGCACAAAATAATGGATAAAAAATGATACATAAAAACATGAATGCGTGGAGTACAATCTGTTGTACAAGTGCACGAAGTACAATCTACTGACTCAGATACTAACGTCGACTTAGCAAATTCATATAACATCCACATAACACATTTATTAGCTGAGCACAACAGATCGCCTCTTAAAGGGCTCTATACAAATATAGCACAAATTCCTCACAATACTTTGATTTCTGTTCGTCATTAATAGACTCATACAGAACTGACATGGGTTTGCACAATATTTAGATGGAATTAAATTCCTGCCGTAGATCACTGAGAGCAGGGCAGAGGAACAAAAGTGTAGTTCGTCATCGTTTACCTTTTGACACAGTGGGCATATGAAACCGTCATCCCGAACTCCATTATACCTTTACGATGTACTGCTATATCTGAAACCCCAAATCTGAACTTTGTCATGTAATTCTTAATATGTCTGTCAATATCGAGTGATAGATACGTTTCAACAATTATTAAACGACTTAAATGTTCTGTACCATGAAAACCTAACACTTTCCTGAATATGTTCATGCCAGTTTTGCCATCTGTTTCATTAAGTCTTTGACGAAATACTTGCAAAAACAATTTCACATTTTCCACACCCTGGTTCAGCCATACAAATCCAAAACCATTTTGAAATAGTATCTTACGAACACCTGACGCCCACGTGGATTTACCACGTGTATCTAACCAGAATAACATTTTGTAAGCCTTCAAGGTAACCTATTATCATTCATCGTGATATCTTCAGCCAGTATCTGATACACTGCACACGCGAATTTATATAAATAGGATGACGTCCAGTATCTCATAAACTAATCATTAGGTGTTTTAACGTGGACGCCTATATAATTTTTTTTTAGAGCATACACTTACAAATGAACTTTTTCAATATGGACAGCGGCAGCATCCAATCCCCACAATTCAGCACCATAGAGGCAATGGGTTGCACCTGAGTATCAAATATCTTTAACAATACTTTAAGTGAATTATTCTTAAGTACGTACAATCTTTGCAGAACGCATAGAAGAGCATTTCTTGCCCTGCTTGCAAGATCTGTACAAGCAGCCACAAAACTAAGCCGTGTTGAAAAATAAATACCAAGATATTTATAACAATTAACAACAGCCATTTGGTCCCCATTAAAAGACCATCTCTCTCTTGCTGCAAGGAAACCCCCTTTTCGAAATACGACGATTTTGCTCTTTTTCATATTTACCTTAAGATGAAGTCTTGATGCTGCATTACACAAATTGTTCAACTGGTCTGAAGGCCCACTGGGGTTTCTGACAACAAAGCTATATCATCTGCCAATAGCAAAATAAATAATTCAGCTACATCTGGAGACAGGGTTGCTCCATGCCTTCCCTTCTCTATTATTTCTTCTGCCAATTCGTTAATAAATAAGGAAAACAATACAGGGCTACACGCATCTCCTTGCTTAACACCTTTTGTACAAACTATGTAATTTGTGAAATTTTCCACCACACCTGACTTTTGCTTTCACACAATCATACATGCTCTTAATACAACGATGCATCTTACCCTTTATCCCATTCTTTTGAAGTATTGGCCAAAGCAGTTTTCTAGACACTGAATCGAATGCCTTTTCAAAGTCAATAAAGGCTACGTACATTTGCGATTCCATGAAAACTGTTTCTGTATAATTGCCAAAAGTGTAAACATTTGATCGATGTTGAATAACCTTTCTAAAACCCGCTTGCCACTCACCTGTACATAATGTTCAACCATTCTTGCAATCTACAGTTAATTATGAATTTATATAACTTACTACTTATATCACACAGTGATATGCCCCTATAATTGTTTGGATCATCGACTTCACCTTTCTTAAATAAAGCAGTATAATTGATTCTGTCCAGTTATCAGGAAATACCCCTTTGTCAAAAAGTGCATTAAAAAATCTGACGAAGAATCAATTACGGCGTTTCCAGCATTTTTATATCATTCTCCATCTATGCCATCAGGGCCTGCAGCTTTTCTGTTCTGAGTTTTTCTAATTGCAGAAATTACTTCTATTCTAGAGATCGGAAAATCGAGGAAACTTGCATCGCTATTGATATCGAGAAAAGTACCTTCTTCATCAGATTCTTCTACGTCTTCTTCAGTATCGTCTTCGAAAAGTTCTTTGAAATGCTGATACAATCGTTTACAGAAATATTGTTACAAGTATTACTATGTCTAACTGATATTTTGACAAGTATTACTATGTCTAACTGATATTTTGCGCAAATGCTTCCAGAACTCTTGCTGATGTTGATTGAGTCAACTAAACTGCATAATAAAGTAGAATTATACTCATTTTCTTTGGTCTTTAAAAGGTTTTTATACTCTCTTCGAGCTTTACAATAAACGTCTCTGTCTTTATCGTCTAACGTCCTAGATATTCTAACGAGTTGCTTCACGTCTTGTTTGGTTCTATGACATTCATGATCAAACCAATCATCCTTCTGAATATTATTTAATCTTATTTGTTTCCTCATGCATTCTGCCTGTTCTTTTACACAAGCGTTAAATATATTTAAAGCAGCGTTAACATCATCATCGATCAAGTTGACAGCTTCCTCCAGCATTAATAATGCATGCCGACTATTTATTAGATTATGGAAAATATTTAGCATATTCATCTTGCCATTTATACATATCAGAAGCTGTATGTTGCACTTAAACGCCTTTCTCATTTCTTACTTCAGGGAGTAAGTTAATATTGAGCACTAGAGGTAGATGGTCAGACTCAATCCGTTCATTCACACAGAGGTTGCATGATAGATTGATAACAGTAAAACATGTCATAGGAAGTTATGAAATAATCATTCACACTGTTCCCTGTCTCTGAAATATATGTGAAACAACCTTGACGGTCACCGTCACACACGCCATTTAAAATGCATAGATCTAATGCGGTACACATGTTTATAACAGCTTTCCATACCTGTTCAATGTATTGTCTTCAGAACATTTAACAAGGGTTCCATTGTGTAAACTGAAAGTACATTTTTCTGTTGGAAATTCTTGACAAATGTTAGAAATTCTACTATTTAGATCTCCAGCCAGAAGTACATACACATCAGGTACTCTGAGCAAACAGCAGAAAGGCAATTTTCCAAATCAGTTATGCCATTATCAGTATCATAGAAAGCATAGTATGGTGAATTTTCCGGAGGTACATGTAAAGAGAACATTCTTAGAAAAGCCAAATACATCTTTAGAAATATTGAACATAATGGTATTATTTAGTTCAGTCGGTACCTCTTGTACGAAGGGCAAAACTTCCTTTTGACAAGACACATAACTCCCCCGATCGTCTTCCATGTTGTGTAACTGAACAGCAGGTTTAGAGAAAACTTTATGATTACTAAAAACATTTGAATGCAGACTTTCAACGAACGTTTCTACTAAACAAACTAAATCAAAAGACGTTATGTATGAAACAAATGCTTTATCAGACAACTTAGAAAGCAGGCCATTCACATTCCAATGTAAAAATGATACTGTTTTCCGTTCACATCAGTCAAATTCATGTCACAGCGGCTTTCTGTAAAATCATTCTCATCATTCACAGCTGCTATATTCCTTCTATTATCAGCCATTACATTAACCTTTTCATTCGCCAAACTTGGTGTCTGAATATTTCTATTTTCAGCCATTACATTAACCTTTTCATCCACCAAACTTGGTGTCTGAATATTTCTATTATCAGCCATTACATTAACCTTTTCATTCGCCAAACTTGGTGTCTGAATATCTGTACAAGAAGAAAAACAATCGTTCCACGTGAAAGATGAATCATCTTCATCGTCTCTTAAATCATGTACACAAAATTCGGAAGGGACGCTTTGATTCCATGTTTGAGATGGCAAAATCTTGTTATGTACAAAACCTTCTGATGAGAAAACACCCATACGATGATGAGATCAAATCCTCTTCATTCACACTTCATTCACTCTTTCATTATGTGTTCTAAGTTTAGAAGAAGGCACTCAGTTGATGAACCAAAACAGCACCTCCATTCATTCTTTCATTGTTTATGCTGACATCAGAAGATTGGCGTTCGTTCGTTAAAAGAGATATAGCGCTTTCCACCAGTCCTTCATTGTATACAGGAGCTTTACAGGAAAAATATGTGTTCAAGAAGAAGAAAGATGTTTCAACCACACTTTCATTCATGCACACAAAAGTTAGAAGAAGGATATTCATCAATCACAAAAGGAAACACACTTTCATTCATTCTTTCATTATGTGCGAGATCAACATTCAATATGTCATCACGTACATGTTTTCCGACCACAGTAAAAACATCTGAATGTGTACGGTCTGACACATTGCACGCACAATTCTGTCGTGAACGTGACAGTTTACAGGGAGAGTTGACACAGCTGTGTCACCCGTTAACAACCTGAGCTGCACGTGTTGTGCC
The DNA here is from genome assembly GCA_018398815.1 of Conus ventricosus. NCBI lineage: Eukaryota > Metazoa > Mollusca > Gastropoda > Neogastropoda > Conidae > Conus > Conus ventricosus. The sequence goes on from CM031603.1 coordinate 84,358,292, forward strand.
ATCCTCACCTTCCCCTCTAAACGGTGATGCATATTTTTCCTTTCCCTCAACATTTTGAATCAGGTACAGTTTTGATGAATTACATTGTTTGGGGATTATTTTAACAGGCCGGCCATACCCCTCGATAGACATTTTCAAATTACTGTCCTGGTCTAAGTAATACTTGTTACCCTCGATGACCAAGTGATCAAAGATCATCGACACTTTTTTATTTTCTTTTTTGGCAACTTTCAGATGAGGAACAAGTTTTTTTGCGCACTTCTCTCACGCGCTGGGAGAAATCTTCTCCAACAAACACTTTAGTGCCTTTCAACTTGTGCCTGGCACCAGAATAGCTTCCTTATCCTTAAAAAAGTACAACGACCAATGACTGGAGAGTCCGGTTTCCGTTCAACCTGTGGAGCCTGTCGAATTCTACATCCCTTGACAGTTCTAATTGGTCAGTCAATAAATCGTGTACAAGGCCCTCACAGTCCTGCCTGGTTTCCTGGTCTCTCCTGGGAATGCCATAAAAAAAATCACATTGTTCCTCTTAAGGCGACATTCTAAGTCATCAGTCTTTCGCTCAAGTTTCTGCATCTGTTCATGCAGTCTGTCATTCTCCGCCTTCAAGTTTTCATTATCACGCCTTAGATCGATGACCATCCTTCTTCAGGGATAAGACCTCGTCATGAAGTCCAGCATTACATCTCTTTCATGTCCCTCATGTCAGCTTTCATGCCATCAAACTTACAGTTCAGGTCCCGCATGGAAGACATGACATCACGGAGAGTGGGCTCTGCAGCTGTCCGAGACGGAGAGGGGTGGGATGCCGGTGAACCTCCGCTGGCGCTCTTCAGTCTGGTCTGCCTCAGGTCTGCTGCTTTATGCCAGTGACAGGTCCAGGGTTTTAGCTCAACGTCACCACAACGCTGTAGTAAAAGTCCGTAGTACAACAGAGAGAGGATCAACCCGACTGCGACACCGCTTTGCCACGTACGAATCCTTAATGTCCGACAGATTAAGCGGCCTTTTTCAAATCGCGTCGATGCATGAAAGCAGAAAATACGGCCACAAATCCACCACATACGACACGAAAAGAAAGAGGCACGCTGGCATAATGTTGATTACACACTGATACCTCGCAAAAACAATGCAGACCTCACAATTTCCACTTGATTCCGGAGCTCCCGACTATTAATGTTACTCGCTGCGTGCAGGAAGTGACCCCCAAGGGAGAGAGAGAGAGGAGAGAGAGAGGAGAGAGAGAGAGAGAGAGGAGAGAGAGACGAGAGAGAGAGAGAGAGTTCAAAACAAACTAAAACCCTCACCGAGAGAGAGAGAGAGAGTGAGAGAGAGAGAGAGAGAGAGAGAGAGAGAGAAGACAGACGACAGACAGACACAGAGAAGAGACAGACAGACAGAAAGAAAGAGAGAAGACGACAGATAGAGACAGACACTAGAGAGAGAGAGACAGAACTAGACCGATGACAGAGATGGAGAACCAGAAGATGCCTTCCCTCCCGTGGTCACCGACACAGATGCACACGAGCAAACCGGACCCTGGCAGCCAACCCCCACGAAATGGAAACAAGACAACGAGGACACGCGACAGGACTAGCCCGCTGTGAACCCCCCACAATCCACTCTTTATTTCCCCCCTCCTGTCCTGCTTTCCCTTGTTACCGTGGGCTTTCCCCCGTTACCGTGGGCTTTCCCCTGTCACCGTGGGCTTTCCCCGTTACCGTGGGCTTTCCCCTGTACCGTGGGCTTTCCCCTGTACCGTGGGCTTTCCCCTGTTCACCGTGGGCTTTCCCCCGTTACCGTGGGCTTTCCCTTACCTGCTTCCCGACCGTGGGCTTTCCCCTGTTACCGTGGGCTTTCCCCTGTCACCGTGGGCTTTCCCCTGTACCGTGGGCTTTCCCCTTTACCGTGGGCTTTCCCCTGTTACCGTGGGCTTTCTCCTGTTACCGTGGCTTTCCCTGTTACCGTGGGCTTTCCCCTGTTACCGTGGGCTTTCTCCTGTTACCGTGGGCTTTCTCCTGTTACTGGCTTTCCCTGTACCGTGGGCTTTCCCCTGCACCGTGGGCTTTCCCCTGTTACCGTGGGCTTTCTCCTGTTACCGTGGGCTTTCCCTGTTACCGTGGGCTTTCGTTCCGTGGGCTTCCCCTGTTACCGTGGGCTTTCCCCTGTTACCGTCGGCTTTCTCCTGTTACCGTGGGCTTTTCTCTGTTACCATCGGCTTTCCCCTGTCCCTCCCTGCCCATCTGTCACGGTGCCAGAGCTTTACTCCTCTTTCTTTCCAAAGACCTTCTGCTTCCTTGAGAGACAGAAAGAGAGAGTTGGGGGAAGAGAGGGGGGGGGGGGGGGGGGAGGAGGGAAGGAGAGAGGGAGGGAGAGAAGAGCAAAGACAGAGAGATGAAGGGGGTGGGGAGACAGAGACAGACAGAGAGTGGGAGGGAAAGAGGGAGGTAGAGAGAGAGAGAGAGAGAGAGAGAGAGAGAGAGAGAGAGAGAGAGAGAGAGAAGGGAGAGAGAGGGGGCGAGAGGGGGGAGGAGAGAGAAGAGGGAGGCAGAAAGAGAGAGAAAGGGAGGGAGAGGTAGAACGAGAGAGAGGTGAGAGAGAGGGAGATGGAGGGAGAGGGAGAGAGAGAGAGGGAGAGAGGGGGAGAGAGAGTTAGAGAGAGAGAGAGAGGGAGAAGAGAGAGAGAGAGAGAGAGAGAGAGAGAGAGAGAGGGAGAGGGAGAGAGAGAGAGAGAGAGAGAGAGAGAGAGAGAGAGGCAGACAGACAGGCGAACAGACACTCGGAAACACACGCGCGCGCCCTCACACTCCCCCTCCCCCCCTTCCATATACACTCACATGAAGAGAGAAAGAGACAGACAGACAGAGAATCAGACAGACAGACAGAGACATAAAGAAAAGAGAGACAGAGAGAGACAGGGACAAACAGACAGGCAGAAAAAGAAGCAGACAGACAGACAGACGGAAACATAGGTTGAGACGGAGAAACAGAGAGCGAAAGTCGAGAACTGATACAGACTCTTGCAGATCATTTCTATTTTCGACGCAGACACAGGCCACAAAACACAACGAGAAGAAGAAAAAGAGATAAATCGACCCTGACTAACAAACTCCGCCAGACTTAACAATTCGAACTCCATCTCAGAAGCCTACCTAAAACTTTGTTCAGTGTTTTGTTTTTTTAGCGCAATCCTGCTTTAAAAAAAAAAACGACAAAAAAAAAACCCAGACCCCCCCCCCCCCCCCCCCCCCCCCCCCCCCCCCCCCCAACGAATCATCAAGCGTGAGTGAAAATACAAACTTGATAGGGGTAAAAAAAAAAAAAAAAAAAAAAAAAAAGGCTTGTGTTGGTGAACTATCCTAGCTGGATGCTAACTAATAACTTTTCGAAAGGTCAGGAAGCGCATCGTGTTGCTTAGCTTTGAAAATTGTCCGTCTCGCAAAACGAACAAAAAAGATTCAACAGCGTCAGCCTGTATTAAGAAAAAAAACATATGAAACAGACTGCAACGTCACTGGAACATACAACAAACAAACAAGCACACAACAAGGGTAAAGTGTCGTTATTTTATTTACAAAGGACACCACAAAACTTCCCGATGTTTGGCGAAAGCGCCTTTTTCAACAAACAGAGGACAAGAGAGAAAAGAAATCAAAAACAATACTTCCTCAGCACAGCACAATCCACAAATGAAACTAAAAGGCAGAATGCATTTGTGAGCACAATTCAAGGGGAAGAGCGAGAGAGAGAGAGAGAGAGAGGGGGGGGGGGGGGGGGGAGACCGGTAAAGGTGAAGGTTGGAGACTGTATAGTTTTGTTCGATACCTTGAATTCTGAACTCTGCCCTTTTTTTTGGTTTGAATTTCTTTTCGAATGGCGTGCGAAGGTGGCCCAGTGGACAATGCACAGGTCCAGGACTAGCGAGAGAATCCCGAGTGCTTTGTTCGAGTCTTGCTTGTGGTAAGACGCTTTCTCCAGAAGACCTTGAGTGAGAGTCTAAGCGCTAGTTTAGCTAGTTTATCGCGATGAGACGAGAAATCCCGAGTCCTGGGAGCAGTACTGCCTTTTAGCATGCATAAACAGACAAACAAACGCAGGCGCAGAATAGTGACGCTATGCATTGGCGATCGGGCCTCTTTTGATGAGACTAGCCCGGCTTTTACATAGAGAAAGCTGTTGTGATGATGAGGATGTACGGTCTAGGCCAACACACAGTACAAAGAAAAAAGAACAGAGGAAAGAAGAAAATAACATAGGCAGCCATTGACACACGTACAACGCAAACACACATATCATACAAATACATCGCAACACAATGATAATTGTCAGCTCATTTATATCACATAACGTCTCATTACATTGTATAGTAGTTTAAAAAAAGTTATTGATGCAAATGAAAAAAACTGCAGACTGATTTGCAGATTTCGCATACAGAAGACAACTTAATGAAATAAAGTAAAGCAAACTGATAAAAGACATTGGAAATAGTGTGTGTGTGTGTGTGTGTGTGTGTGTGTGTGTGTGTGTGTGTGTGTGTGTGTGTGTGTGTGTGTGTGTGTGTGTTCGTGCGTGGCGCGCGCGCGTGTCTCTCTCTCTCTCTCTGTGTGGTGTGTGTGTGTGGTGTGTGTGTTGTGTGTGTGTGTGTGTGTGTGTGTGTGTGTGTGTGTTCGTGCGTGGGCGCGCGCGCGTGTCTTGTGTGTGTGTGTGTGTTGTGTGTGGTTGTGTGTGTGTGTGTGTGTGGTTGTGTTTTGTTGTCTTCAATTTAACGTCTATCCACGTAGTGATATTAGACGGGTGTGTGTGTGTGTGTTGTGTGTGTGTGTGTGTGTGTGTGTGTGTGTGTGTGTGTGTGTGTGTGGTGAGAGAGAGAGAGAGAGAGAGAGAGAGAGAGTGGAGACAATCAGAGAGAGAGAGACAGACAGAAAGACAAACACATAGAGACATTTAAAACACACACACACACACACACACACACACACACACAGAGAAAAGAGAGAGAGAGAGAGAGAGAGAGAGAGAGAGAGAGAGAGAGAGAGAGAGAGAGAGAGAGAGAGAGAGAGAGAGAGAGACACACAGTGAGAGACACACAGTGAGACAAAGAGGTAGAGAGAGAGACACAGAGAGAAACAGTCAGTCAGACAGGTAGAGGAACAGGCAGACAAACAGGGAAAGACAATCAGGCAATCAGACGGAGACCAAGGCGACAGTGAGACAGAGAAGGAAAGATGAGAGCTGACAGACTTTTGCAGATCAATTCTATTTTCGCTGCAGACACAGGCCCTAAAACTCAACGAGAAGAAGAAGAGAGAGATCGACCCGGTCCAACATCAGACCTTCACAATTACAGTAACTCCATCTCTGCCTACCTAAAACTTTGTTCAGTAGTTTTAGCCGCAAGCCTGCTTAAAAGTCAAGTCAAAAAGACCCCAAGCGTCAGTGGATGCACAAACATCCTTGGTCGGAGAAAAGGGCTGGCGATAGTGAACTATCCTGGCTGGATGCTAACTAATAACTTTCGCAAGGTCAGAATGCGCATCACGTCGCTTAGCTTTGAAATTGGTCCGTCAAGAAAACGGACAAAAGATTCCAATAGCGTCAGCCTGTATTGTGTTATTCATTACCTCAAATTCTAACACTCTACCTTTGTTTGTTTGTTTGTTTGTTTGTTTGAACTGTTTTGTTCATTACCTTGAACTCTAAACTCTGCCTCTTTTGTTTGAATTTTTGCTACTCTCCCCTCTTTTATTTGAATTGCTTGGTTCATTACCTTGAATTCTAAAACTCTGCCTTTTTCGTTTGAATTTCTTTTCGCATTAATTTCAATGGCGTGAAGGTGGCCCAGTGGATAACCCACGAGTCCAGGACTGCGAGAGAATCCCGAGTGATTTGTTCGAGTATTGCTTAAGGTAATATTTTTCTTCCCCCGTTGTTCACAAGACCCTGACTATCGTCTTAGTCCTAATCTTTTGCGATGAGACGAGAAATCAAAGTCCCGAGAACATTGTTCAGGACGGGGAGAATCGTGATAGTATTGCTTAAGTGCACTACGTTGATGTATTATTAGTCATGCTTAACACACCAAGGTTATCTCTGCACTCATACACGCATATGCACACTCATGCGCCCACCAAACATTCATCTCTCTCTGGGATGTCACGCATTCGTTTCTCTCCTAACACGACTGAGAACACGAAATACAATTTCTATGCTACTCATGATTACACATGGAAAACTCCAATTACCCAAAATGGAACAATCAAAACATAGAAGATCAATACTTCCTAATCCCGAGTTAAAATAAGATGGCTTCTTACCTGGCCCGGTTTACAGAACACACACACACTCTCGCACCGTACCACAGTTCTTGAGCAAGTCACTTCAAGTTTTTTTCAGCACTGGGTGACGCCTTTGGTTGACTGGCACCAGGTTTCAGGACTGGGTCTCCGTGGTCGTCATTTGGAACTCGACGCAAGAAATCTTCTTTGTCTCTTTCACCCATCTCTGAGTTTCAAACTCAGTCTTTCTTTTCAGCTTGTCTTTTACCTTAAGACCTTATTGTCTCTTCTCTCTCCCAGACCACGTGTTTCTCAACCCTACTGTCCTGCTCACTCTTTTCTCCTCTCTCTCCTCTGTTCTTCTCTCTTGTGTGGTGTTCTCCTCCTCTTCCCGTCACGTTGTTCTCCCTCAGTTTATATAGGGATGGACACAAAGTATTTCCCTTTGGGCCATGCCTTTGTCCATGTTGCTTCTCTACCAGCTTGTTCACAAGTACACTGAATTCTCCTTTCGCTACATTCTTCCACGCCTCAGCATTTACACACATCCCTACCAAACTGCTTACGAAACAACCACTTTGCACCAAATGGACATCGAAAATTCACGCCGATTCCGGGAGCCACTTTAACACTTTAATTATCCAAGAGAAAGCTACGACAACAACGTCCACATGCATTAAACCAGCCTGACAAAGCATCAACACAGTGTCCCACGGCAATACCATCTGAACAAGCCCAGGACTCCTGCTCTTCAAGCTCCGTTTACAAAGCAACCTCAGCCGACTGAGCGCCTACTCGATGCTCCGAGGTCCTAGTGGTTACATTTCCCTCCCTTTCGCTATCGGGAAAGTTCGAACTCGGGAGGGTCTCACTACTTTAGGTGCCATCTGTCACGTGACAATTTCCTGACCACTTCAACCTCCTGACACAGTTCGCCGTATGCGCTAGTGAGGGCGTACTGCTAATCGCCCATCATCTACTTCTCTAGCACGCGCGACATTCTTTCCTCTAAAGCGCTAAATGCCCTTTGTGAGAGGTTTCGCTCCCTTGACAATCACTGACTTGGAGCCTACATAATGAAAACAATCGCAGGCGCAGAGTATTGACGCTACACGTTGGCGATCGGCCCGCGTTGAGGAGAGCACCCCGTTTTCACATAGAGAAGAAACCCGTTGTGATGAGGATGTACGTCTAGGCGAACACACAGTACAAAGAAAACAGAACAGAGGAAGAAATAAAACAACATAGGCTGCCACTGCGTGTATGACACACGTACAATGGAAAAAACACATATACACGAACACATTGCAACCAACAATTATGTGTCCGCTCATTCATATCCTATAACATCTCCTTACATTGTATAATACACGCTGAGTGTTTGCAGAGGTCGCATACATAAGACAACTGGATAAAGAAAGTAAAAACAAAACAAAAACATTGAGAATCTGTGTGTGTGTGTGCGTGAGAGGAGAGAGAGAGAAGAGAGAGAGAGAGAGAGAGAGAGAGAGAGAAGAGGGGGGGGCAGGGAGATAGACTGACAGAGACATATGGACTGACAATCCAGGCACACACATACACAGAGAGAGACACAGAGAGACAGAGAGGGAGAGAGACAGAGACAGAAAGACAAACAAACAGACCAGACCAGACCGAGACAGAGAGAGTAAGAGGGGCACAGAGAGAGACAGAAAGAAAGTTATAGAGACAGAGACACGACAGAGACAGAAAGAGGGAAACACAAAGGGAAGAGAGAGAGAGACCGACCGACAGACAGACACACAGATAGAGGCAGAAACCGAGACACACACAGAGAAGAGAGAGAGAGAGAGAGAGAGAGAGAGAGAGAGAGAGAGAACGAAACGAAACTTTATTTAACCAGGGTAATGAGATAAGCAAATTGCGCATGCTTTTTTCACCCAGCCCAGAGAGAGAGGAGAGAGAGAGAGAGAGAGAGAGAGAGAGAGAGAGAGGAGAGAGAGAGAGAGAGAGAGAGAGAGAGAACAGACAAACAGACAAAGTCAAAGACGGGAACAGAGAGACGATGAGGGAAAGGTGGTGACAGATGGAGATCTGCAGATGTTTGTTTCGTTGCAGGCCCATTCCATAAAACACAACGAACCGAAGAGATACAGTCGAACCCGACCAACACCAGACTAAGCAATGTAACTCCCATCTCCGTCTTTACCCCCTGTCAAACCACACTGACCAGTGTCAAAACCAAGTTACTGTTTTCCCTCCGCGTCCATGGCTATGGCCAGTTTGAGTGTCCACGTCTTCGGCATAGACCATATGGATCGCCCTGAAGAAGAAGGGTGGCGGGTATCAGTCACGCTGGCTCCCCGACTAAGCAGCTACACTTAAAATGGAATTCAAAGTTAATCCGTGATTAACATGGACAAACAAATTAAAAGACGACGCGCTTTGACCTCTTAGGTCTTCTGGCAAGTCGATCCAACTCGATTTGTGTGCGTTTTCTGCAGTCTTGTTGGATCGCAATCTGCATCATCGATCTCTACCAAACTTGCATCTGATCGTCTTTGTGCCACACTTCATTTTTTTAAAACAAAGTTTCATTAATTTAACCTCTACCGTGCTCCCTGGGTCTCCTTGACCCAGTGACTCTTAAAAAACAAACATCCTATCTTATGAACGAATAGAGCTATGCTCGCGAAGTCTTGGGAGTTTCTCAACGATCTTAACATCCGTTGGTCACAGAAATGTCATGTTTGGGCACAATCAATGATCAGCGTAATCAGTCGCGGTTCCACCAGGACCTATACATTTTAATGGGCGTGCACATGACCCGCGCCATCGGGTGAAGAATAAGCTGCTGAACCGCTCTTTATCAGGTACTGTGGTCTTACAAGCCTCGCGTCATCTGAATGTAGATAAGCGACAGGGATACGCACGGAAAAGCCTGTACAAAATACACAGGTCTCGGGCTTGTCGGCAGGGTCTGTCAACAGAATCTCGGTGAACCGGAGGATTCGAATCCGCGCCATCAGTTCTTACCAAGTCTCAGCCTGTCCTTCGCGCCATATTCCATTTTTTCCCCTCCAAGTCTCCTTTAAACTTTGTTTCAGTAGGGTTTTTTGGTGCGTTTTTTTTTTTTTTTTGCGAAATCTTGCGAAAGAAAAAAAAGAAAAAACCCCCAGATGAAAACAAAAATAAACAAATAAAAACAAACCATCGGGCGGGAGTGAATAATAAAACTTCCTTGTTTCGGAGAAAATGGCTTGTATATGTGAACTACCTTGGTCGTGTGCAACTAATAACTTTTGAAAGGTCAGGATACGTATCGTATCGTTTGGATTTAATATTATTGCTTGTGTGGAAATAAAAACACAAACAATAGTTCGCCTGTGTTGTTTTTGGTCAATACCTTGTGGTTTAAATCTGTGCCTTGATGTTGCGTTTTCTTTCGTTTCAATTTCAGTGGCGGATAGGTGGCCCAGTGGTCGATGCAGGAGTCAAGGAAACTGACGAACATTCTGGTCGGGTCGTTCGAATCTTGCCCGGGGTAGGATTGTTTTGTCTTCCCCTTTGGTCAAAAGACCTTCAGTCAGAGTCTGAGTGCAAGTCGTTCGCGATGAGATGAGGAATCGAATTCCTGTGTGCAACATGGACTTGAAAAATTATAGAGAGAGAGAGAGACAGACCCAGGCGGAAAAAAAAGTGGCGCTGTACATTGGCGATCCGCTGCCTCCGATGAGAGCAACCCGATTTCCACACGGAGAAATCTGTCGCGTTGATGAGAAGTATACTTGATAGCCTTTACACAGCACAAAGAAGAAAGAGCGGAGATGAAAGGAAAGCGACATATGCAGCCTATGCGTGTGTAGCTCATGTGCACACACACATACACACTGCAACAGTTTGTCAACTCATTTATACCACATGACGATTCATTTCATGATACACCATGAAACGATATTGACGCAGATAACAGATACAAACTGTCTTACAAATCTCACATGCAGAAGACTAATTATATATATATATATATATATAATATATATATATATAAATATATATATATATATATATATATATATAACAGTTTAAAATAGGAGTTTAAAATAGAGTAAAAACACCCTATTTAAAATCCTATTTTAAACTGTTATGTCGCTCCCTATTTGGTTGAGCATTTTAGACTTCTGAGTGGTCTTTTAACTCTAATTATATATATAATTATATATATAATATATATATATATATATATATATATATATATATATATAAAGAAAGGAAAACATTGCAAAACAGAGAGAGAGAGAGAGAGAGAGA
>CM031603.1:84373859-84386359 GCA_018398815.1 Conus ventricosus
CTTTGTTTTTCATTTCTTTTGCTTGTTTCTCTCTTCCTTTATTACCCATTTGTCTTGTCATTGAAGGAACCAACTGGAGACAATGCGGGGGGCAACTACTGCATCCTGGCAGAAACCCGAAACGAATCCAGATCAATCATGTCAAAGCTCTGTTCAAAGCCAACACATACAGGGATACAAATCTATCAGCTGATGACGCATCTTTCGCCGATCTGTCTTGAACTGTATATTACTAGATCCACAACGAGAGATAGGTGATGGAAACATCGGTATAAATCCACACTGACCAACCTCTGTCGGAATTTCCATACGATTTACAATTAAACAGTTTGTACAGAGAGAGAGAGAGAGAGAGAGAGAGAGAGAGAGAGAGAAGAGAGAGAGAGAGAGAGAGACAGACAGACAGACAGACACAGAAAGAAAGAAAGAGAGACAGAGACGGAGAGAGAGACAGTGAGAGAGATTATAAAAGAACACAAAAAACGCAACCTCGGAATCTGTTCGTTTAATTTCTCTCGCCGTCTGCGTTCGTTAACTGCACAGAGTATTGAACTAGTCAGCATTAAAACGAAACAAATAAAACCAAGGGTGAAAAAAATCGCAAGCCAACCAGCTTACGATCATGTGGATACAGAGAAAAGCAGCAGGAAAGGAAAATGGATTAGGCTAGAGCAATCTTCTTGGCCCTAGTTGACCGATGACGTCACAGGGAATCTCTTACCCCCCTCCTCCATCACGCCTCCTCCCCCCCCCCCCCCCCCCCCCCCACAAAAAAAAAAAATAGCGGGGTGAGGGAGAGGCTGGGAAAGGGGGAGGCACCATAAGCGCGGATACCCGAATGATATAAAAATGTTGTTGATGCGGTGTTGCTGCTGTTGTTTTTGTTGGCGGCGGTGGTGAGAGTGGTGGTTTTGTTGTTGCTGCTGTTATTGTTTCACTTTCTATCTTTGATTGTTTTTTGTGTGTTTTGTTTTGGCCTGGTTCTCTGTGTTTTTCTCTAAATATACATTCATCCCCGCCCCCTATTTTGTTGTTTCACTCTTCCTTTATTGCCCGTTAGTCTTATCATGGAATGAACGAACTGTGGACAATGTGGGGGCAACTACTGCATCGTGGCAGAAATCGGAAACCAACCCACATACATCGTGTCAAAGCTTTGTACAAAGCGACACATACATGGATAAAAATCTATCTGCTGCTATTGACGCATCTTTCCACCGATCCTGTCTTACACTGTGTGTGTGTGGTGTGCGTGTGTGTGTGTGTAGAGTCTGTGTGTGTGTGTGTGTGTGTGGGAGAGAGAGATGGACTAGACTCACACACACACACACCACACCACACACACACACACACACATCCACACACACAACACCAAACACATCGGAGGACGAGATATTCGTCTGTTGGAGAAGTTCGGTATTAAAGATACATTTGAAACTCACATGGGAATTTCCATATGACCTTGCAATAATCAGCTAGTTCATTAGACGAGGACAGAGAAAGATCAGACAGTGACCGAAGACACACAAACACAGAGAGAGAGAGAGAGAGAGAGGAAGAGAGAGAGTGAGACTGGAGGAGAGGACTCGAGAGAGCGATGAGAGAGAGAGAGAGACAGACAGACAGAGAGAGACAGAGACAGACAGAGAGAGAGTGAACTTTCAGCGAGACCATAGCAATGAGGGAAACTCGACTCTCGCCACAGTTTGTATGCTTTCTTTGCAAGAGTAAACGCCCTCTCTGTTTCAGTTTTCAGATAGATATGATGAAGGCACGTCACTACGTGCAGATTCTGTACCCTTGTGCGCTTACATCACCCTTGCCAAAGCCATGTGACTCAACGCACTGGTTACGTCACAGCTAAAGCACGTCGACAACCGATAAAAACAACCAAGTAGAAAGTTCAGCTTCAGCGCTGATTTAGTATCATTCTTTTATTCTGATAACTTCTCCGGGAAGAAGGGGCAGATCACTTTAAGTTTGAAAGAGGTGGGGGGTGGGGGGGGGGGGGGGGGGGGGGGCCGGCGTGTTCGCGAGCACGAATCGAGAAACGCAAAGCGCAGAGTTTGTGCGTCTGGCACACGTGGCAACCTCACCACTCCCGACCTCTCTATAAACCCCCCCTTTCCTCTATCCCTTACCCTACCCCTAACCATCCATGCCACACTTCCCCTACCACCGCCCTCCCCCTTCCTCCTGTCTGTAATGTTTGTGAGCATTGGTGCAAAATGTGTGCAATATGGAGATTGTCAAGTGTTATTATAACAGTGTAAACCACGGCTTCTTCTTTTTTTCAAAAATGAGTTTGTAGAGGATCTGCACGTGCACACAGTGCATCTCCCTCCCCCCCCCTCCCTCCCTCGGCTACCCCTGCCAAATCCTTTTTGCAGTGTGTATGTTAGGAGCTTTGAGGGGATGGTGGGAGTCTGGTTAGTGAGGGGGTCGGTTGGGGGTCAGGAGGGACAGGAGCGCTGGGATGAGGTAGCACAAGTTTTCGTATTGATCATACATTCATTGCCGCCACCACCAACCAATCTCAGCTCCGATCAGGATAGATTGAATGAAAGCGTGTGTGTGGTGTGTGTGTGATGTTGTGTGTGTGTGTGTGAGTTGTGTGTGTGAGTGAGAGAGAAAGCGAGAGAGTGAGTGAGAGAGAGAGAGAGAGACGACAGAGATGAGAGTGAGACGACGAGATGAGTAGTCACACAATTGAAACACATACAAGATGCAAGGCATTATAAACGTACTCCCAGTTTATCCTGGATACGCCGTGAGATATTCCATAAAGAGGGAAATGTCTTGGCTCGTTTGTAGCCGTTTAGTAATGGCTATTCTGCGTAAAATCATCGGCTATCGTCTGTGACCTACAATGAAATCTTACAAATTTTCTCAGAAAGATCGGCCAGACTTTCTGTAGAATTTTTCCATTAAAGAAGAAAACCATTATGGCCGCTAGTAACGGCTTGCAAAGGTTAAACTAAAACATTGGGCATCATCCGTGAACATAATGAAACTTATCTACAAATTTTCAAACATATCGAGCCACGTACTTTCTGTGTCGGGCATTAATCCGTAAACCATAGTGAACATTCCTGCTAATGTTCACATAAGATCGGCCTTTTCTTTCTAGAGTTATTCCCATATAAAGAAAGAAAAAAAAACCGTTAAAGGCCGTTACAGCGTTTAGTTAAATGCTATAACGGTAAACTAAAAAATCAGGCATCATCCTTGATCCATAAACTATCTTACATGCCCTTAATTTTCACAACGATCGGCATGTACTTTCTGAAATATTCCTGAAGAAGGAAAAGGGCGTTACAGGCCGTTACAGCGTTATTAACAGAATAACGGGTAAACTTAAACATCGGACATTATTGGTACCCATATTGATATCATACTTACAAATTTTCAGAAAGATCGGCCAGGTGTTTTCTGGGTTATTCCTAAGAAAGAAAAAAATCGTTACAGCCGTTACAGTCGTTAGTATCGGCTATAACGGGGGTAAACTAAAACTTCGGGCATCTTTCGTGACCCTAAGAACATACCAGCTATTTATCACAAAGATAAGCCAAGTACTTTTGAGATATTCCATAAAGAAGAAAAAGCGTTACAGCCTTTTCAGCCGTAAGTAACAAGCTGTAAACGTAAAAACTAAAACATCGCGCATCACCCGTGAACTATGATGACTTACTACTCTTTTTCAGAAAGATCGGCCAAGTGCTTTATGGATATTCTATACAGTAGAAAAGTGTTACAGGGCCGATTCAGCCGTTAGCTAACGGCTATAAGGTTAAACTAAAAACACAGGCGTTATTCTTGACACCTTTAATGAAACATACATACAATTTTTATGTAGACTGGCCATAGGTAGTACTTTTTGAGATATTATATAATGAAGAAAAACCGTTACAGGCTGTTTAAGCGTTAGTATCGGCTATAACTGGGTATATAAACATTCGGCATCATCCGAGACCCATAATGAAGCATTCTGTAAATTTCACATAGATCAGCCAAGTACTTTCTGTGATATTCCATAAGAAGGAAAAAAGCTGTTACAGCCGTTTGTACCGTTAGTAACGGCTGTTAACGGTACTAATAACATCGTGAATCATCTGTGGAATCATAATGAACCATACCTGCTATTTTCAGGAAGATCGGTCAAGTGCTTTTTAATATATTCTAAAAGAAGAAAAAACCGTTACAGGTTGTTACAAGCCGTTTTGTAACGGCGTAACGTGGAAACTAAATACATCAGGGGCATTCATCCGTGACCCATAATGAACATACCTGCTAATTTTCACAAAGTTCGGACAGGTACTTTCTGAGATATTCCATAAAGGAAAGATAAAGCGTTACAGGCACTTTCAGTCGTTAGTACGGCTTGTAACGGTAAACTAAAACATCCGGGCTCTCAATCTACTGACCCACTGAATGAAATACCTACAAATTTTCTGAAAAGGATCGACCCAAGTAGTTTTGCCTGAGCGAGTTAGTAGAACACATTTTGACCACTGACACCACAGACACAACACACACACATGACACTCAGACAGCATTCTTCGTTCCCATTCTAAAGTACTCCGTTCGTTAAGAACTGGGAGTACATAAGAGATAAAACGTGAAATGACACTCAAAAGTATATTTTCGATGTTCTAAATAATGTCTAATCTTATGAGGGTAACTAAAATAATTATTCATTACTGTGTGGATACGAGTTCTCTTTGTAATCCTGTGCACAATTACATTATAACTAATATTCTTGTAATATGCACATTTCGTTTTGCAAGTAATTGTTTTTAGCTTCAATAGAGTTCACGTTCTGAAATTGTATGTTTCAGTATGTATTTTATCTGAGAGAGAGACGAGAGAGAGAGATGAAGAAAGGGAGAGAGAGGAGAGTGAGAGACAGAGATGATGATGAGAGAGAGAGAGAGTGAGAACAGAGCGGAGACAGACAGGACAGAGAGAGAGAAAGACAGAGAGAGAGAGAGAGACAGAGGACAGACAGACAGACATGAGAGGAGAGAGAGAGAGAGAGAGAGAGAGAGAGAGTGTGTGTGTGTGTGTGTGTGTGTGTGTGTGTGTGTGTGTGTGTGTGTGATGAGAAGAGACCACAGAGCGAGAGAGAGAGAGAGAGAGGGAGAGAAGATGAGGAGGAGAGGGAGAGAGGATGAGATGAGGAATGAGGAGACACAGGGAGCGAGTTGAGGAGAGAGAGAGACTCAGAGGAGCGAGAGAGAGTGATAGACCAACAGAGGAGCTGAGAGAGATGACGAGAGACGAGAGAGAGAGAGGAGAGAGGACAGAGGAGGAGAGAACAGACAGGAGAGAGAAGAGAGAGTGACAGAGACAGAGAGAGAGGACAGAGGTCAGAGAGAGAGAGAAACCACCGTACGGGAGAGACGGACAGAAAGAAAAGCAGTCCAAACAGAGTATCGAGCCACGCAGACTAATTGTTGACAGTCGTAGTTTTCAGCAGAGACGGTCGAGAGGACCGACGTGATGGGGGACCTGTTTGTTTGGGTTTGCCGAACGGTAACGAATTAGCGTCGTCCCAACTAGTTTTCACACTTAACTTTTACGCACAGACAAACTTACACAGGGACGATTTATCATTACCTCTCCACAATTCTTTCAGTCGCGCGTGTGGATTGGTGCGTAGTAGACCTGTATGACCCGTATCTTGTCAGAAGCTTTGATCCCCCCCCAACCAATAAACAAGATGCAAAGCGTTATAATCGTACTCACAGTTTATCTTGAATACTCGTGTGAGATATTCCATAAAGAGAAAAAAACCGTTTGGGGCTGTAAAAGCCGTTAGTAACGACCTTTTCTAGGTAAACGTCGGCCATCATCTTTTGACCTTCAGGAACGTACCTAACACATTTTCAGAAAGTTCGGGCAAAGTACTTTCTGAGATATTCCTATAATGAAGATTAAAAACCGCTATGGCCGTTGTTGCCGTTCGTAACGGTATTACGGTAACCTAAAAACATAAGGCATCATCCGGAACCCATAATGAACATACCTACAAATTTTCAGAAAGAGTCGGATCCGTAGTTTTGTCTGGTGGGAGTGGAACACATTCTGACACGCGACGTCGGACAGATCACACTGACAGCATTTCTTCGTTACATTGTAAGAGTAGCCGAACAAAACAAAGAAACCAGAGACAATTGCAATAAGTAAACAAGGATGCATGATGATTCTATAAGGTATTTAAAACATTATTAGGGGAAATGGGTACGGGACAGTGGTGAGGATTCGGAGCGAGGGAGGGAGGAAGAGAGGCAGGGTGGGAAGGAGGAGGGGGGGCGGGGAAATGAGTGAGAGAGAGAGAGAGGAGAGAGAGAGAGATCGGAGTGAGAGAGAGAGAGAGAGAGAGAGAGAGAGAGAGGGAGAGGGGCGGGGCAAGGCTTGAGGGAAGGAGGGAGATGTTTGTTATAACCACTCGGGAAGAGAGAGTGAGGAAGGAGTTGAAGATCAGAGAAACTGCTGAAATTAATGTTTATAGGCCAACAGCCCCTTTCATGGGGGGGGGCGGGGGGGGGCGGGGAGGGACATAAAATCATACCTCACTTCTAAAGTAACATACAAACTGGGAAAAAACTCTATTCACAGAGGAAAAACATAACTAGACTGGGACAGAATATAGGATGGGCTGTACATGTTAAATATAACTCAGGATTATTTTCTGATTCCGTGGTTTGTATTGTCGATGGAAGGGCTGTCGAATTTTGAAGGCCAGAGACTAGGAATTTTTGCAAATTGACAATTTGACGGGCAGTTCAGTAGTAAATACACCAAACAATTTGCATTCCAAATCTCACCCGCAGTCAAGTCAACTGTATGCAAGACTTTCTGATCTGATTGTACCATTGGGATTGAACATAAAAAATGAATTTCGTTCTTCTTGCAGATTTAAACATACTAGGGCATTTGTTGTTTTCAGCTGCTGTGTGAAAAAGCGACATCTTGTTGTACATTTATTGGGACAGCCACCATTCTAAAATTGTGCAAGACATTCCTGTAATTTTCTACATCAGAATACTGATATATTTTTCTCGAGGTTGAAAACATGCGTTTTTCAGTTTACCAATACCATGGGACAATCCGTGGACTAATATCAAATGGTTGCGCATTGATGGCAGGATATTACTAAATAATCTGATTTAATTCTTTTATGAATACATATTTTCATTACACAACCTAAAATCATACTTCGTGAAATCCATTTCACACAGGATATTCTTGACATGTGTGGCCCTCTGTTACATGGCCTTTATCATGCATAGTCAGTGAATTGTTGTACGCTTTCTTTGAAAATCTGGGTATCCGGTTGTTTTAACAATCGTACCTGTACTTGTTACACCGGGTAACAGTTGATAACATAATTTGGAAAAAACGTCCTAGATCTCCATATACTACGTAGTTTGCCGATTTGTTTCTTTATGTAAAATCTTTTGCATGGTACAGATGGACTTGCTCCAGCTGAGGTAAGCTTTGGTACCCCTCATATCTCGGAGCATTATAGAAGCAACGGGAACAAACTGTGGCATCAAAAAGTTTGAAGAAACATTATACGGTTGAATTACACCCCATTCTTTTTAGTGTGCAAAGGTTGTCGTTTGTACATTTCGTCCCTCTTAGTTTTAGTTCTTCCATGGCAAGTGTAAACTATGGCTAGTTAGAAAGGGTAAGACCTAAGTATTTGTACGAATTAACACTTTTAGCGGGGTGCCATTCAGAAACCATCTCTCCCTTGAGCCTGAGAAAAACCCCTTCCTGACAACAATACTTTTGATTGTCTAAATTTAATGTTACGCAGTCTCTCCGTTTCTCTTTGGAGAATATTTGTTGCTGCTGTAGCCCTATCGTAGCAGAAGCAAAAGAGTGCGATCATCTAGCAAACAGCAAAAGGAATAGCTCAGTTTCTCTGATGTGAGGGTAGCAACATGTTTACCATTTTACATTACGTCATTTGACAAGTTCATTTATTTACACAAGAAAATAATATGGACCTTAACAACAATCCTTGCTTTAAACCTTGTGACATTCTAAAGAAACTTGAGTACCGTGTATTATTATGGACATAAAACACACGCTTTCACATTGGAGTACATTGCCTGATCGTTTTTAGCATTTCCTACCTCGACACGCACCTGGCTCGTAGCAGCCCGCCACAAAAACCTTAAGGTTCACAGCATCATATTGCTTTCTGAAATCGCCGATGAGGCCACGTATTATGTTTTTTCTCTTCTGCAATTATTTTTTCAATTACTGCGTTTAAAGTGAAATATGATCTATTGTTGAGCGGCCTTTTCTAAACCTGCTTGTGGTTCACAAATGATGCCGTTTTGCTTGCCCATATAAGTTAAACCTGCATTGTTAATATGTGCTAACAAACCTTACTAAGAATCACTAATGAGTTTATGCCTCTGATCCAATTATCAGAGAATGTTCGGCTTATCCCTTTCTTATACAGTGGAATTATGC
This sequence comes from Conus ventricosus, assembly GCA_018398815.1. Taxonomy (NCBI): domain Eukaryota; kingdom Metazoa; phylum Mollusca; class Gastropoda; order Neogastropoda; family Conidae; genus Conus; species Conus ventricosus. Next base: position 84,382,356 of record CM031603.1, read on the forward strand.
TGCCTCCGCCTTCTTTGATGGAAAAAACTCCGCTAGTGAATATAGCGTTGAAATACTTCATGTAAGGTAGAACTATTTGCTATGCATTCTTAAACATTTCAGGCAAAAGACCATCCAAACCGCTGCCTTCTTCATTTTCATGTGTTGAATCGCTCTTACTGATTTCTTTTTCACTTATCTATCCATCCAATACATGGTCAATCACGTTTAGTATGATTCATCACTTAGGCCGATCTTCTCCGTTGATAAATCCTTCGTTGAAATAAATGATTCAAAAGTGCTGTACCCACTCGTTTTCTGTTAGGTCTTTTGAACAATTCTTTTATTCTTGTTAATTTCATTCCAAATACTGATGAGTTTTCCGTAGCTTAAAGATTTTTCAAATCAAAGTTTCTTGTGCAACCCCCCGCTCTTTCATGTCGAGCATATCCTGTTTCTCCTTACTCGAGTATTTAACGTAGTCGGCTTTATCTTTAGTTTTTCTAGCCCTTCGAAGGTGTCTTTTTACTTCCTTTTCTTTGGAATAAGCACTCATTATCAAACCATCTGGACTTTACGAGCACTTTGTTTACCCACTAACCATTTCTTTTCATTGGTTCAGCTGCCACCTTTTATGATGAAGTAAAATTATTCACGACTCATCTAGATCTATATAATCAGAGAAGTTGCCATCTCAAGTCTGGGTCTGTCAAATGTTCGTTCTTAAGTGTTCAGTGAACATGTGGGCTTGATTTAGGATCAAATTATCTTCTCCAGACTGGACAGCGTTGTTGACAGTGTGTTGAACAATGAGATATTCCTATCTTACATTACAATTCAACAGGTCTGTGGTCTGACTCTATTCTGTTATCTGATGACCAATCCGTACAATTTACTGGAAAGATCGAAGCTCGAAGGAATAAAATCAATAAACGCTATGACCCTGTTCAGATAAAATATGTGGGAAAATTACCAGAACCTCGAGCTCTGGACACCCATTTATTATTTTCAAATTATAACAGGCGCACATTTCAAGTAACTTTCTTGCAAAAATCATTTGTCGCACGTCACATTGTAATTCTGTTTGTCTATGAATGGTAGTAGACGCTATCACAAAACATCAGAGCAAATATTGTATATATGGAATGTTGATGATTTGTTACATTACCTGTTCGTCATTAAAGTTTCTTTGTTTTTCCGGGCCCATTACAAAGCAGTACAGTTTAGTATCCCGCTGCTATAGATCACCTATAATCCTTTCACACTTCCAGTGTATGACAACTGGATTCCGCCGCTTGTCATGAAACGGGCTACCATAGGGTGGGACATACACAGATCGTACAGTATGCCAGATGCAATGCCCAAAAGTTTACCGCTATTATACTGCAACTTAATTATCACATTCACTTGTATTTAATCCTGTATATATTTTGTCAGGTTCTTTTTTTTCATTACAACTACGCACGACCAACGGCCGTGATGAGTTAATTTCAAAGCGGGGGAAAGAAACCCGAATTTAACAAAAATTGGAATAAAAACTCAAACATATCAAGTGTTGTCCATGATTGTTTCTGTTAGTGTATCAAAATCAAAATTTATTTAAGTAGTTCACCATAGTCCCAGTCTCTGAGTTTGTTTACAGTACGCTATGTTGAATAAAGGAATAGACAGTCGCTGGGGCCGGTGGTCGTATTTAATACTGTCGGCTCATAAATCGTGTCGCAGCGACAGTATTTCCCGGGAAATACTGCAGAGGTTCATGAAAAATTATCGCTGCGACCATATTTCACAGGAAATGTTAACTCTAGCAGTAAGATTTTACGTGAGAAATTGTGTCGCAAGCGGACAGTATTCAATGACTACATTAATTCTACAGTGTCCTGTCGAAAAAAGTGTCGCAAAATTACGCTGCGACATATTTCACAGGAAATGTTAACTTTGCAGTAGATTTCAAGTGGAATAATGGTGTCGGACTAAGCGACAGTGTCACTGGTACTTCTACTATTTCACAGTGTTCCTCGTCGCAAAAAACTGTCGCAAATTTCGAGCGACAGTATTTTATGACAGTACAATATTCTATGGACATTTTTTCGTGAAAAGTTGTCGCGCGACAATTTTTTCCAGCAAAATATTGTCGCTTGCCAACAATATTTCACGTGAATTGCTTATCGCTGCGATACAATGCCACGGCGACAGTATTATATACGACACCGGCCTTCAATCCTAGGTTGTCAGCATCAATGAAGGTTTTTCTTTCACACACTATCTCCCTGCAGGCGTCCCGCGCTTCACCATCAGGAGGGCTTGGCAGCGTGGGTGAGCATGGGCACACACCACATCTGCGTGGGTCTGTTGTACGCTCGTTGGGTCTGCAGCCATGTGAGGTCTATCCGTGCTGGCTCCGGCGTGTTCACACGGCCACGAACTTCTTCCGGTAATATTCTCGGTCGTTCAGCCGACGGAGTGAAAGGCTCTTGGTCCATGGTTGCTGTTTGTTGCTGGGCATGCCGGTCACTGGTGGTGGATTATAGCTCGTGCCGTAAATTTACAACAATATTTTCTTTCAGTACAGAGTCACCACTGGTATTTGTGAAATGGTCTGCTGTGGTTACAGTGTATGTGTCTCTCGGGGTGTCTGTGTGACTGGGGCGATCTTTGGAATTGGCTGACTCACATTTATTTGGGGGCCAGGTGAAAAACACGTTCTGTTGTCCGGAGCTTGCACGGTCTGTTCCGTGGGAGGTGCAGTGGAACGGCGGTGACGGTTTGGTTGATTTGGGGACTGGTGCATTTCTTCTGCATTTCTAGAGTGGAAAGTCAGTTGTCGTAAGCAGTATGTGGGCTTTTCATGACCTCTACACGATTCTGTGGGCGCGAGTTATCACTGAGATTTCCCCTCTCACCCCACTCTTGAGACGCTTTACCTCATGATAAATAACGGACGTGTTCTTAGGTCTGGAGTGTAGGGGCTCGATCACATTGAGGATTTTTTTGTCTGAGGAGGTCATAAGTGTAGACCGCCTCATCCGTGATCAGCCTGTATAGCGTAAACTGGCAAATCTTTGCCCTTCATGTCTTTAGCTGGCGTTGCACAGGGAGTAGTTCTTTATCTTTCTGTTGAGTATTATTCACAGAAAAATCTTCCGCTACAAAGAATATTCTGAAAAACCGTCTGAATTTTCTTAGTTTGGTGACATTTTGAAGCACTAACCTCCTTTGGCTGTAGCTCTGGGAACGTCACTAACAATAGCTCTGCCAGACCTTGAATATTCTTTCCAGAGCCAAGTCTACTTCTATGCCCGCATTCCGACTGCACAGTATTGACGAACTTCCGTTCATAGTCTTGAAATGAAGGGCCACTTCCATCGAAAGGAAAGCCCCAAAAGAAGATTGTTCAGTCTGTTCCGACTATTCCAGTTATAGTCGCATTTGTCTGATAATGTCGTAATCGTTTTGTCATCTGTGCACTTCCGACCATAATGAGTGACCACTGATCCTGCATCTCTCCGTTAAAATTTGCGAAGTTGAGTTTGCTGAGTCTTCTACAGGCACATACGATTCTCTATTTCTTTTCCACATTTGTTAATTAGTTTTCTAACTGACACAAAGTGTTTTTCAACGTTTTGTTCCTGACGAACATAGTTGGCTATCTATTCTTGCAATGGCGTCATGAGAATCTGGGGATATTTCAGGATGAGTTCGATTAAAAGAAAGATCAATTCTCCATATAAATTGTCATCGTGTTCAGAGCCACGCTGTTATTGAAGGAGGGCTGTGGTGTATAATAGGACTCCCGGTCATACCCCCTTCCAGAGTAGGACCCAGGGTTCGGTTCAATGTCTCCTTCACACAGTAAGCAGCGAGGGACAAGCCCTTGTTGTGTGTCCCGCAATTATTTCGTGTCACAGGTCAAAACAAAACAAACAGTCAACACATTTCCTGTATTTCTGTGGTGGGTCAGTATTTGTTGCCCCGATAGAAAGGCAACACGTGGCATGCATAAGGAAGTAGAGATACGGAGTTTC
>CM031603.1:84389158-84394158 GCA_018398815.1 Conus ventricosus
TGTTACCCTCGCCTGCACCTCCTCCCACCTCCCTCCACCCCTTAACCCCCTCTCTTCCCCCCACCCCCACCCCCACCCCACCCCACCCACCCCGGCAACTGGCAGTCTAGTTAAAACAAAATTAAAGAAGTATGAAAACACATTAAAACAACACAAACCAGGATGGTTTGGGGTTTAGGATCTGAATGGGGGGGGGGGGGGGGGGTGGGGGGGAGGGGGGGGGGGTCGAGGGAGAAATGTGGGGGGTGGGGGAGGAGGGGGGTTGGTATGAACAAAGAAACAAATCATTATTTTAGAGAGAGAGAGAGAGAGAGAGAGAAAAAACTAAAGTGAAAACTGACAGTTATGTCCCTTTCCTCCCATCCTCCATCTCCCCCCCCCCCCCCCCCTTCCAACATCTCCTACACCCCAGCCAACCCATTGCCTCTTTCTTCCTCCCCCCTATCCCCCCCCCCCCCCCCCCCCCCCCCGCCCTTCCCGCTTCACCACTCACCAACATGTTGGTGAGTGCTGTGACGCACTCACGGAAGGAAAATGAGGTCTGCTGCTAAGCTTTCCCTCCTACTCCCTCCCCACCATCACCACCGCCACCACCACCACCACCGTTCCCTCTTCCCTTTTTTTTTTCCTGAATAATTATGATCCAATGTTGCAAATGATGTAGAAACAATCTAACGAGGGGGGAAAAAAAAAGGGGGGGGGGGGCCAAACAAAGAGCAACAAACAAACAAAATGAATACGCTAGCAACACAAATCTCACATTGTGAAGTGGTTACGTCCATAGCACAAGTGTTGTGTTAAATACACAAACACACACACCCACATGCGCGTGCACGCAACACACGCACGCACGCACGCACGTGCACGCAGGCACACGCACACGCACGCACACACACACACAAACGCGCGCGCTTTTCCTCACACACACACACATGCGCGCGCGCGCATACGTACACACACGCGCGCGCGCACTCTCTGCTTGCATTAAACGCAAGTTGGCACCGAAATCGAACATGGCCCCAGAGAGTGAAGCATTGCCCAAAGACAGTGATTCCACGAGCGATGTTTCTGTCAATCCATTTGTGAAATGAATACCGTTTAGATTAGATAAAAAAGGAAACTTAATTTCTCGGGGGGGGGGGGGGGGGGGGGGGGGGGGGGGGGGGGGTGGCGATCGTACTTTCGGCCACTATAGATAGAGAACAAGTGTTAATCGTCCTTTTGTTTAAAAAAAAATTACAACCACGCATTGCGAATGATGTAGAAATGAATGAAGTTTTCTTTCATTTTTAGATAGCGTACTAAGAAACGTAATACATACTTGACGACGAACAATTCAATGATTTTTTTTTAATTGATTTAAAGGCAATATCAAGCGAAGATTGTTGACAGATTATATCGTAAACATGGATTCCTCAAAACACATGCACGGCGTGACAAAAATCAAACAAAACAAATTAGTTGCAAAGTGAGACGACTGCAGGCGGAAATCTAAACAAATCTTCAATAAATGTTAGCGAACCGCCCAGAGAAACGCGGACAAACCAGCCACAAGACAAAACATGACGCGTTTCGACCTCTTAGGTCTTCTTCAGGCAAGACACAAACAAATAGGACAATGAAAAATGAACGAGTTTGTCACTTAGCTTAGATCTCTTCAGCGCAAAGTAGGCGTTGAATGAAAACGAGGCTGTTGTGACAAACTCGTTCATTTTTCATTGTCCTATTTGTTTGTGTCTTGCCTGAAGAAGACCTAAGAGGTCGAAACGCGTCGTGTTTTGTCTTGTGACTCGTTTATCCATGTTTGTCTTGGCGGTTCGCTAACGTTTATTTAAGATTTGTTCAAGCAAAATAATGAAAAATTAAAAAAAAAATAAAACAAGTCAAGCAAAGAATCACACACAGATGAATGTGTTAAAATCTATTATTAAAGTCATGAAAAAAGAGTCGAGCAAAGGATCAAAAACAGATACGTATGTCGCATTAGTTTGTAAGATCAGTTACAGTAATGAAAAAGAAAACAAAACATGGTATTCCACTGTGTGACAGTAGACAGTGCCAGTTACACGTTGAAGCGCGAGCCCGTGTGTGGTGTGTGTGTGTGTGTGTGTGTGTGTGTGTGTGTGTGTGTGTGTGTGTGTGTGTGCTTGGGAGGGGAAGGGGGTGAGTGGGGGGGATTTTCTTGGGTTTTCTGACACTGTCCATTTAGGGTTAACGCCGTTTATATCTGTGCACTCTCTCTCTCTCTCTCTGCTTGTCTGTCTGTCAGTCTTCTTGTCTGTCCACCTCCACCTTCTCTCTCTCTCTCTCTCTCTCTCTCTCTCTCTCTCTCTCTCTCTCTCTCTCACTCTCTCTCTGTTTCTGATCTCCTCACTCCCCCCCCCTCTCTCTCTCTCTCTCTCTCTCTCTCTCTCTCTCTCTCTCTCTCTCTCTCTCTCTCTCTCTCTCTCCTCTGTGCCCCACGAACCTGTATCTCTCTCTCTGTCTCTCTCTCTCTCTGTCTCTCTCTCTCTCTCTGTCTCTCTCTCTCTCTCTATCTATCTATCTATCTATCTCTCCACACACACGCACGCACGCACGCACGCACGCACGCACGCACACCACACACACACACACACACACACACACACACACACGCACGCACGTACACACGCCCGCACACGCACGCACGCACGCACACACACGTACACACACGCACGCACGCACACACACACACACACACACACACACACACACACACACACACACACACACACACACACACACACACGAAAGCATGCAAGCATGCGCGCATCACGGACACTTATCTATTGTCGGTATGTGTGATTTCTCATTATTGCTCTTACAATTTGATGTGCCACGTATCTGTGCACTCTCTCTGCTTGTCTGCCTGTAAGTCTTCTTGTCTGTCCACTTCCATCTTCTCTCTCTCTCTCTCTCTCTCTCTCTCTCTCTCTCTCTGTTTCTGATCCCCTCACTCCCCCTATCTCCTCCCTCGCTCTCTCGCTCTCTCTCTCTCTCTCTCTCTCTCTCTCTCTGTAACCCATGAACCTGTATCTCTCTCTCTCTCTCTCTCTCTCTCTCTCTCTCTCTCTCTCTCTCTCTCTCTCTCCACACACACACACACACACACACACACACACACACACACACACACACACACACACACACACACACACACACACACACGAAAGCATGCAAGCACGCGCCCATCACGGACACTATTGTCGGTATGTGTGATTTCTGATTATTGCTCTTACAATTTGATGTGCCACATCTATCTGTCTTTAGTTGTTGGTTGTGTCTGTTTTATCATTGATTTATCAAGCTGTGTCTGTCGTTTGAGGATTGTGTTTTTGCAATAAATTATATATGGATGCTTCCGCTTAATGCTGTCTTCACATTTGATGAGATGAATTCAATTGTTGACAGGTAATTATTTCTCTCTCTCTCTCTCTCTCTCTCTCTCTCTCTCTCTCTCTCTCTCTCTTCTCTCTCTCTCTCTCTCTCTCTCTCTCTCTCTCTCTCTCTCTCTCTCTGTGTGTGTGTGTGTTGTGTGTGTGTGTCTGCGCACATACTTTTGCAAACTCAAATGTCTGCAAATGCTGGGAGGTTGGGTCTGTGTGTGTGCGCGCGCGCGCGCGCGTGCGATCGTGTGTGTGTGTGTGTGTGTGTGTGTGTGTGTGTGTGTGTGTGTGTAGGGCGGGAGAGGGGGGCTGATAGGTTGTGTGTGAGAGTGAGTGAGTGAGTGAGTGAGTGCGTGCGTGCGTGCGTGCGTGCGTGTGTGCGTGTGTGTGTGTGTGTGTGAGTGCGTGCGTGCGTATGTGAGTGCATGTGTTTGAAGCAACACCTGTGCAACTGTGAAACCACATCACGGAGTGAGGCTTATTTCCTAGTTTTTTCATTTGTTAATTTATTATCCTTTGTTTTGCTAGTTTATCCATATGTGTATTGCTGCTTTTTGCTAGGGGCCTTTTTACAAGTTGTTTATTGCCATACTTATTACAGCTGCGGAAAGGGGGGGGGGGGGGAGGGGGCGATTTTTTTCTTCTCAGTGCCCGCTGTGCCCCTAATAGCTTGTTTGCAGTAGACATCATTTTCTTCCAGCGAATGAAGAGCACTCGCCGACACGTCGGTAGTGGAAGAGGCGACAGAGTAGAAGGAGGAAGGAGAAATTGGGCTGGCGGAGGGTAGGAGAAGTAAGGAGCAGGGAGGGGAGAGAGCCCGGGGGATGGGAGGAAGGGGACATACCCCTAGTTGTTTTCTGCAACAGTTGTTGATTACGTTTTGTTGGTTTGTATGAAATAATGATTTGTTTTGTGTGTGTGTTTGTTTGTATGAAATAATGATTTGTTTTGTGTGTTTGTTTGTATGAAATAATGATTTGTTTTGTGTGTTTGTTTGTATGAAATAATGATTTGTTTGTTGGTTGGTTGGTTTTGTTTGTTCGTACAAACTAATGATTAGTTTGTTTTCTCCATCCTTTTTGTACTCCCAGTACAAAAAAGTACTTTACGATGGGATCGAAGAAATGCTGTCTGTATGTCTGTGCGTGGTCAATATGTGTTCCACTCGCTCCAGACAAAACTGCTAGACCGATCTTTTTGAAAATTTGAAGGTATGTTCATTACATGTCACGGATGATTCCCGATGTTTTATTTTACCAGAAAAGCCGTTACTCATGGCTATAACGAGTTAAACCGCACGCACACTTTCAGAAATGTAAGTTTATCACCGTGACCAAACACATTATGATGCATGTTTGATTGTGACGTGGGTTTTTTTTTTTCAGGAAGATAAACTGGGAGTACGTTTATATGCTTTGCATCTTGTTTCTCTCAATTCTCCCTTATCCCCAATCCTACTGCACCATTCCACTTCCACAGAATACGCGGTTTATGTTGTGCTTTGATGTTTGTTTGTTTGTTTGATTTTGAATTCTGCTTTAATTGGAAAGAGATGGAGGACACATGTGGAGGAGAGGGGAAGAGGGAGGATGC
>CM031603.1:84401658-84404158 GCA_018398815.1 Conus ventricosus
TCTTTTTCTGTAACACAATTGTTGCCGTAAACAGCTCCGGATGGGCCTCGCGCAGTCGGCCTAGGTATCATGAAACTGAACTGTTTCCTTATCAAATCCTGAGCCCTTCTATCAACAATTCAGACGCACTGACTAGCTTGATGCATGTTATCGAGAGAGAGAGAGAGAGAGAGAGAGAGAGAGAGGAGAGAAGCAGCGTGTACGCTAGCGTGTGTGTGTATGTGTGCGTGCGTGCGTGCGCACGCGCGTGTGTGTGTGTGTGAGCGCACGTGCTCAGAGAGAGAGAGGGGGGGGGAGGGGGAGGGGGAAAGGAAGGGGGATTAGCCCGCCTTTTTAGAGCCGCTACACTGTTGAGGGGATGAAATCTTTAGATGCTGGCATGAGACTGCACGTTCGGAGTTTATGTTAAAAAGACTTAGTCCTGCTGTTGAAGAAGAAGAAGAAGAAGAAAAAAACGAAAAAAAAACAAAAACCTTAGTTGTGGAAATTGTTTTTGTTTTTTTTTCGCTTTTTGTTTTTTTTTGGCAGATGAAGAGGACAATGTGAAGCACCAAAAAATGAAGAGGTGGATTTTGGCCTTAGGAAAAAAAAAAAAAAAAAAAAAAAAAATCACCGCCTTAGGTGCTCCATTGATTCGATAACTGATGCCACAAAAAAAAAAAAAGACTAGTCCTAATTGGCTACAGCATTATTTTCAGCCCTACAGATTCAGTTCAATAAGCTGACGCAGCTTGAAACTCATTAGTGTGCATGTCCACTCTTGAATAAAACCACACCCGCCACTGGTTAGAGTCTTTGCTATTCTTCTTTCTCCGTTATCTTCCATTTAATTCTTCTTGCTTTCTCGGCTTCCCTCTCTCTCTCTTCCTTTCGTTGCGAATGCCGCAGTTCTGGTTACTGTGTCCTGGTTTCACGCCTGATATTATATATTCACAGGCGCTGTCTCATCGGACGACTTTCACCTGTAATCATCCAGGTTCAAAGATGAGAAAGAATTCATCATGTTTGCAGTCAGAGTCTTACTCGCACTGCGAATGGTCGTTGCCTTAGGGTTGGGCTGGAACAAACAAGGAAACAAAGAAACGAACAACAAATATGTTTCTTTCATCCCGTTGAGTGCCCGTTTCGGGGTTTATCAAGCGTGAGACACCCTCTGGATGCTTGTAAAAGAAAATGGCGGTCATTACTGCAGCCCGTTTGAGTTGGACAACTAATTACACATTCTCACAGATCATATTCGCAAGTAAAGCCGACAACAAAACGATATCAAACAGGTATTGCAGAATAATATTTTTTTAAAAAAAACAAGTTGACAATCTTTTCTAAGGGGACAACCTTGATGACACAGTCTTTCGCCATAAAGGGTTCCTTCGGGGATAATGTATATGAGCCGTCTTCCTGACGAGTCTGAATTAGCAGACGAAAAGTCTCGGAGACGGTTATGTGTCTTCAGGCTGAATTGCAATAGTCCTCATAGGCTGTGATAGTGGGGGGGGGGGGGGGGGGGGGTTATATTTATCATTCATATTCCTTCCAGTTTTCTTTCTTCACCCCCCCCCCCTTTTTTTTTTTTTTTTTTTTTTTTTTTTTTTTTTTTTTTTTTTTTGCTGTCCCAACCTCTGCGCCACCTCAGAGGCAGTGCACCCACGCCGCTCATTCCGACACCCCGTCCACAGCCACAGCCCGGTCGGCCCCGCCGCAGCCCCGGCACCGGCAGTCCACAGGGAGCAGTCAGTGTCAAGTCGCCAAGAGGCAACCCACCGGAGGAGACACTGCGCTGCCGCCGAGTCACTTCGGTACGGTGATGTTCAGTGGCGCCTGTTCTGATCTAACATACGCAGGACACCACCTACTAAGCCCCCTACTGACGACAATAATTGCTTAGTCGCGGAGCCGGCGTGAGTGAGCTCTCCCTCCGGAGGGCGCCACCACGTCCGTCCAACGACAGCCCCCGTGGACTCGCCGATACCGGTGACCCCGACGGAACCAAACCAAGCCACAGACGTGGAGAGGACATCGAAATTGAGGTCACCATGAGAGCAGGGCATGAAGGGCCACAGAATTTGAGACATTTTTTTAAATGCTGATTGATGAGAATGATTTAGATGATGCTACGGATTTCCATTTCGGTCTGAGACTACATGACAGGGCTGTACTCTACGCTTCCTTTCATAATATATCCCGGCGTCAACCAGGCCCGAGAGATACAGGCACCTGCAGTGTTGGTCAGGAATTTGAGCAACACTCTCATAAACGCATCCATTAAGTGGATGAAACTCGACTGTGTGGTCCCAGTCTTCCCAAATGAGTCCGCAGCAAACTCAACTCTGGGTAGGAGCCGGTCGGGGCAGAAAAACCCACATGACTCTGATGGGATTCGAACCCACGACCTCCCAGCCGGGAGTCCGCGACGCTGACCACTTCGCCACGGCGGCTGGTTTTTCCTTTTTTTCTGTTTGTTTTTCTTTGTCTTCTTTGCCAAGTCACTAAGGTAATGTTA
>CM031603.1:84409158-84411658 GCA_018398815.1 Conus ventricosus
ATGAAAAAGAAAGAATGCTAGGAAAGAAATCGAGAAAGAAGTACATTTGGGGAACTTTCCAGTCCTATGACAGTGGGTGGTATGACAGATATGATGAACTCGTGAGCAGTCGGCAATCGCCACAGTTCTGTGTCGTAAGTCATGGGCAACACAATAGAGATGTTGGAAACGGTGTTGTCCTTTATCACTTTGGACTTCTTCGGTCCGCATCCAAGACATCCACCCTCCATGGTACCCTCCAGAATTGCCGTTGGCAGCGAATCATGGATACACAGACAACATCCGTGCTCGCGCGCACACACACGCGTGCGCGCGCGTGCACATACACACACACGCACACAAAGGGCATGTCATTGGCCTGCATAACCACAAGGCTGATATAGTCATTTGTCTTGTGTTCCTAGCATGAAATGCAGAGAGTCTGTCACACACACACACGCACACACACACACACACACACACACACACACACACACACACACACCACACCACACACCACCACCTCTTTCCACTCCTCTTCTGTCTGTCATCTCTCTTAAGTCCATGCACTAGAGGCAGCCATTTTAGCAAGAAAAGACCTTCACCCCCTAACTAAATTTAGCTCAAGAGGGAACGTGGGAAGAGAACCGAAAGGATTTCATCGATCCTCTTTTTTTTTCCTCAGGAAGATTCAGCAGCAGACTCTGCAGGCTGCAAAAGAGCATCGTTCCGAAGTTATCTCACCACAGCTCTCACTCGCGGAGTCTTTGATCTCTGGAACATCACAGACGCGCTTTACGGGTGATCTCAGAGCTTGATGAGGAACTCTCAAACACAGTGATGGTTTGTAGGAGAAAGGACAATAATATACTCAGAGGCATAAAAAACGCGAAAACAAACTGTATAGAAATGTTGATGTAATTTGGCTACCGATTCCTTTGAACTGGTAATAGAAAGTGAGAAAAAGCAATCGAACACCGCAAAAGTGTCCTTTCAAAGTTCATTCTGGTAGAAAATAAGGTCACATGAACTTGACCTTGACCCTGTGTTAACAGCAGAATGTCAGTATCTGGTGTGACCACCTCGAGCATTGATCACAGCTGTGCACCTGCGGTACATCGAGCGCACCAGAGTGTTGGTCTGCCTCTGGGGGACTTGCCACCACACCTGGCCCACAGCGACAGCAAGCTGAGCTGCTGTCTGGGGTCTGGGGTGAGCTGGTTGAACTGCCTCTGAAGGGCATCCCAGAAATGCTCTATTGGGTTAGGTCGGGAGAACGGGCTGGGTGAGGCAGCAGATTGATGTTGTTCTGCCTCAGGAAGTTCTGCGTAGCACGGGCAGTGTGCGGCCTTGCGTTGTCCTGCTGAAACAGGTTCTGTGGGATGCTGCTGGAAATGCGGCAGGATGTGGGGCCTCAGAACTTGGTCGATGTAATGAACAGCAGTGACCCCGTTACCACGTCCTGGACCCACATTCTGGAAGATGACTGGCCCAATACGGCGATTTATGCCGATAGCCCCCAGATCATGATGCTTTCACCACCCCATGGGTCCCTTTCGGTGATGTTGGCATCCGTGAAGCGTTCCCCGCTCTTCTCCAGATCCGGATGCGGCCATCGCCTGGGTCGACGCGAACCGGCTTTCATCACTGAAGAGGACTCGGCCCCAGTCCCAATGGCGCCAATGCACGTGGATCTGTGCCCACTGCAGACGGTTCTGGCGATGCTGGAGTGTCAGGATAGGTCGCCGGGCTGGACGCCTGCATTGGAGACCAACTGTGTTCAGTCGGCGACGCACGGTCCTGTTGCTGATTGCCTGCCATGGTTGCCGACGGTGTTCCTGGCTGTGTTGGCAGCGGTTTGGTTAAGGCTCCCGTCGATGCTGACGATGAAGATGGCGGTCTTGGGCTGCTGTGGTGACCCTCGGTCTGCCGCTCCTCGGTCTGTCATCAGTGGTGTTTCTTGCTTGAAAGCGGTCCAGAAGGCGATAGACGGTGGAAATGTGGACTCCGAATGCGATAGCGACCTGCCTCATTGGAACCCCGGCCTGCAGTTGCCCCATTGCTATGCAACGATCTTGACGAGAAAGTCTCGGCATTATGTTGGCGCCTCTGGAAGGGATGATTTGAACTTTTTGGGGTTTGGAAATTTATAGCCCCACAATGGGGGCCACATTGAGTTGCAATTCACATTGATGCACGTGGCGTAGGTAGTCCACATGGCAAATGCACTCCTCGTGCCAAAAACGCTGACCCGGCAACATTCACCCACTGTTACAAGGTTACAACCGGCCAAGACACCACGTACTTCTAATGTTGCACGTGCCAACGACATTGCTTACGTCCTGTTCACAATGTGAACAATCGTGCACTGTCTCTATTTTTTCGCGTTTTTTTTGCCTCTGAGTATATAAAACACCAGTATGGCCACAGAACGTGAGGACGTGTTCGATCGTTCGCTGAGCGCAGTTGCGGTACCCATGTTTCCTCCTCATAACGGCTGGGAGAGATTGGTTTGCTTTCC
>CM031603.1:84416658-84441658 GCA_018398815.1 Conus ventricosus
CGCAAGTGTAGTTTCCTTGTTGCCACCTAAAGGCTGTAATGTGGCCCGTTTTTTTTTTCCACTCTTAATGTTATCAAATTTTCGTTACCACAGATCTTGGTAACACACTTTTGCTGCCTTTTAACCTTTTTTTTTTTTTTTGATGATTTGGAGTACTCCCTCCATTTTTTATTAAAACCCATTAATGCAAACCCCAAAATAAAAGAAAAGTGTCTTGACATCTACATGCGGGAGGGCAACTTTGGGGAAAAAACAGGATGAATCGGAAATCACCAAGCATTTGTAAGTTTTTGGACGACTCACCAAGCATTTTTTTATTTATTGGACTCGGTCCCCCTTTCAGAGAGGAGGAAAAATTTTTATTGACTTGGGCAATAGGAAGGGGGGGGCGGGGTTTGGGTTGATTTCCCCCCAATAAGGTAATTGGGTTTTTGGCTTACCATCCGTTTTCCCTTTTCATTAAACTTTGGGGGGAGATAAAAAGGGACCCGCTGTCTTTCACAATCTTATTTCCTTTTTCTGCTTTCCGGCTTTGGGCACATCGCTTTCTTTCCCCTTTCCCCTTTTCCCTCTGCCTTTTTAAACCCCCATCGTTTCTTCTTCTCCTTTTTCCCTTTTTCTCCTTTTTTTCTTTTTTCTTCTCTTTTTTCTTCTTCCCTTTTTATCTTTTTTCTTCTTCTTCTTCTTCTTTTTTTTCTTCTTCTTCTTCTTCGTCCTCTTTTTTTCTTTCGTTCTTCTTCTTCTTCTTCTTTTCCTCTTTTTTTCTTCTTCTTCTTCTCTTTTTTCTTCTTTTTTTTCCTCCTTTCCCTTTTTCTTCTTCTTTTTTCTCTTTTTTCTTCCCCTTTTTTTCTTCTTTATCATCTTTTTTTTCCTTTTCTTTTTTTTCATCATCAACATCTTTTTTCTTCTTCTTTCTTTTTTCTTCTTCTTCTTCTTCTTCCCCTTTTTCTTTCTTCTTCTCCTTTTTTTTCTTCTTTTCCCTTCCCTTTTGCTTCTTCTTTCTTTTTTCATCAACTTTTTTTCTTTTTCATTTTTCTTCTTCTTCTTCTTCCCCCCCCTTTTTCATTCCCCCTTTCTTCTTCCCCCTTCCTTCCCCTTTTTTCTTCCCCTTCTTTCTTCTTCTTTCCCCTCTTTCCCAAAACCCTTCCTTTTCCTTTTTCTTTTGTTGTATTCTTCTTTTCTCTCTCTCCCTCTCGTTCTCCCTCCCTCTCTCTCCTCTCCTCTCTCCCTCTCTCCTTTTCCTCCACCTCTTGAGCCAAAAGGGGATCACCCTTCACATTTACTTTAAAAATTAAAAAGGGGGGAGGGGTGTGGAGTGGAGGTTTTTTACCCCCCCCCCGGAAAAGGGGCAAACCCCCGAAAAAAGAGAAGAAGGGGGTGGGGGAGGGCAGACAAAAAAAACAGACAAAAAAGAGAGAGTGGGAAAAAGGAAAAGATAAAAAAAAATTTAGGTAAATGCGCTGACCCTTTTTAAACCTTCCAGTGGGGGGATATTTTTTGTCCCGCCCGTGACCGTGTTCATTTTCCGGCCCCAACGTCAACGACGGCCCAATCGGGGGTAACCCCAAAGGTTATTTTGCCCCCCAAATTTTTATTTTTTAAAAAATACCTTCCCTTTTTTCCAAAACAACGAAAGGGGGTCCAACAGACATTTGGGGTCTCGTTAATTTCCGCACCTTCCCGGGAGTTGGCCGGGGGGGGGCGGGACGGGGCAAACCCCTTTAAAAATGTTGGGGTGCGCCGTGGGCATTTCATCGAGGAAAATGCCGTAGGGGAAAAGGCCCCGAAATTTTTCCCCGGCCATTTCTGCATTTTTTTTGCTTCTCCCTGGCACCGTGTTCCCACCCGGGAAAAATTGTTTGTGGGGAAAATGGAAGAAAAAATTTCCCCCAGTATCCCAGCGGAAAATGGCCCAAAGGGCTTGTGGTGTTTTTGTATTTTACTTTTTCCCTTTATTTTCTGGCTTTTCCCCCGTTCAGTTAAATGGCCGCTAATTTTATTGATTCATTTTTTCACTGTTTTTTTCTTTCAGAAATTTTCCCGGCAAGGCAGGGTTTTTTAAATTTTTTTGTGAATGGGAAAAAAAGTGGTTTTAAAAGTTATGGGGGCCCCTTTGGGGGGGATGGGGGGGGGGGGGGGGGGGGGGGGGGGAAAAGGGGGGGGGGAATGGGGGGGGGGAAAGGGGAGGGGAAACTTTGGGGGGTTTTGGGTAAGGGAAAAAAGGGGGGGGTTGGGAAAAGGGGAAACCGGGGGAAGGGAGGGGGGAAACCCTTTTTGGGGGGCCCCCCCCCCTTTTTTTCCGGGGGGAAAGGGGGGGGAAAATTTTCCCCTTCTTTCTTTCCTTTCCCCTTGGGGGGGGGTCTTCTCCGGGGGGGGGGGCTTCGGGGGGGGGCTCCTCCCTCCATTTTAAAAACCCTCTTTCCCCTTCTTCTTTCTCCCTTCTCCTTTTGGGTTTCCCCTTTCTTCCTCTCCCTTCGGCTTTCCTTTGTTTTTCCTTTTTTCCTTTATCCCCCTCTTTTTTCCCCCCCCTCCCCCCCCCCCCTCTCTCATCCCTCCTCTTTCTTTTCTCTCTTTCTCTTTTTTTTCTCCCCTCCCTTTCCCCTCCCCTCTCTCTCTCCCTCTCCTCCTCCTCTCATCCTTCTCTCTTCCTCTTCTGTCTCTCCTCCCTCCTCTTCCCCCCTCCCTCCCTTCATCTCCTTCCTCCCCTCTCTCTCTCTCTCTCTCTCGAACCTCCAGGGTTTTGCCATTACATGATCACTCTCATGTCAATATCGTTTCAACAAATGAGTTTGAGACTGAGAGAGAAGAGAAGAGAGAGAGAGAGGGAGAGAGAAAGAGGAAGAGAGAGAGGATGGAACTGGACAAGAAAAGTATAGGTTAAGATGGTTTAATATGTTTTGGCTTCAAGCGTACACTCACGTGTTGATTGGTGGGAAAGTTTTCTTCTGGCTATCTCATGGAGAAAAATGGCATCGTTGGAACAAACAGTATGCTCTGAACTCCGTCATAACAGATGTTTGTTACAAAAACAGAAGTCAATAAGGAAACATATCCATGCCAAAATATTGGAGGCCTGTTGAATTTTTATTTTCTTGATTTGCTGCGTTAAGAAATAACGCAGCTAAGATATCACATACTCACATACAGACGCACATACAAACATACATACAAGAAGAATGGTCATTTCACAGATATTTAAAACATTCCAGCGTTAGCAAACGCACAAACGTGTTTTTAATCCCAGTAAAACGAAAGCATACAAGGACAAACCATTCTACATTTTGAGAATCGAGGAAAACGCTCTGACCTTTCGAATGGGCCGATGGCAGGCAACGCACTCTTCACTCAGTTAATTTACCAGCTATGATCGATGGAGTTCGTTTCCAGTGAACGTGACCCACGCCACGGCCAACTCGAAGGTGATTTTAACCCCGTGTCGCTACGTCTGTTTTGCTTTGGCAGCGAGTGACACACAAACTGGCTTTTGGCTCTCATTGGTTCCGTGAACGTGTCAGGCAGTCGGCGATGTGGTGCAATCACATGCATCCCGCGTTGTGGGCATTTTAACAGGCGACATGCCCTGGAGGAAACGGCTTCCAAATGACTCGCCATTCTGAATCGTTTGCACTTTCTTGGCAGGGGTGTTCCATTTGGAGGAGTTGTCATATGACATGGAAGGGAACAAAAAAAGGACACATGAGCATCTGTGGTTACAATGACCACTCGGACGATAGTCTTGGGTGTGTCACCTACCCAATAGGATGCGGACCTATCTTGTGAAGTGAAAATGGCTGTTCGAATATAGATTCATTCTTCATTGTCTACAGCTTGATTGCAAGACGGTGCTGTTATCAGTGTTCTCTGTCAATGCAGAAAAAAAGGCTACATGAGTCTGGGTGGGTGGTGTTGGGTGCTGTTTTAATTAGTATTGGCTTAAAGTCCATTTCTGAAGTCATGTAGTGGTAGACTAAATGGTGTTATCACTGTATCGATCCGTCTTCCGTTTCTCTGCTTTTCTCGTCATCTCTTCTCTCCCTATTGATACCCCACCTGACTTGTCTGTCTGTCTGTCTGTCTGTCTGTCCCTGTCTCTTCTCTCTCCTCTCTCTCCTCTTCTGTCTGTCTCTCTCTCTCTCTCTCTTCCTATCTCATATTATATTTATATTCTTATCTATTTCTATTCTTATTATTATCTATTCTTCTCCTATTCGGTCTCCTCTGCTGAGTTTGAATCAGTGTGATCCCGGTGTTACCTACGTTTCTTTTTTTCCAGGACACTACATTTCTATCACGAAACGAAAACGGCGAACTCTGGGCTCGTTAATGCGTCTGAGATCTGTTCCGGCCATGGGCTTTAAGGTTGAAGGGGGTCCTGGTTTGTGCTGTGACTGAAATGTAGATGAGGCGTCGAGCGTGCTTTCGGTTTTGATAAACATGTTAGTCCCCGCTCCTTCTGCCCCCCCCCCCCCCCCCCCCCCCCCCCCCCCCCCATCCCTCCCGCCTCCTCTCCATCTCTGAGTCACACACATGGCCTCTTACCTCTCTCTGTGCCATTGGTCCTAACATGCTTTTGCCATTGACCAGGCTTGCTGAAGACGAACTTAGGCGCTGAAAAAAAAAACGTGTCCAGGATGGGCCGAAGTGATTATAGTGTCTTGTGGGAGGATGGGATAGGTCGAACACCCCAGCAAGTTAATGACGATCTGATGCCCCTGGAAACGTGCTCATGAAAAATCGTATGTATGAATTTCGTCCTCTTCGTTGTAAGTTGAGTTTCAATACTGTTTTTTTTTTTCTTTTCCAAGACTGGTGACCGATTACGCACATTTGTTAGGCTCTACTTGCGTTTAGTTTATGTCACGTTTCTGTGTCAGAACTTCCAAACTCCAAATTCACGTCGAAAAGAGCTCCTTCCGAAAAATACATTCACAAAGTACTATGGACCAACGTTTGAATACAGAATTTGCATTGATTTGAGAATACTGCCACCCCCCACCCCCCACCCACCCCCCCGCACACACACACACACACACACACACACACACCACCCCCACCCCGACATCCGCCCTTCCACGCCCGTTTGTTTTCTGAGGCGCGTATACATTGATCCTGCATCCAACTGTATGCCAGTGATCCTCAGTCTTTAATGGCTTCCCAAGCAAGTCCAATATTTCTTCCTAGCACACACGCACACGCACGCACTCACGCGCGCTCGCACACACGCACACACACACCTCCTTCCCCTCCTCGTCATCCTCTCTCATCTCATTTCAGGTCCATGCATTCGAGGCCGCCATTCTGCAGAAGAAAAAAAAACCCATCATTGCGAACTAAATTTGGATCGCGGCCGGGGGATAAAAAGGAAATCCTGAAGGTTTCGGCGAGTCCCTTTTTGCAACAGCCATTCAGCCGAGGATTCAACAAGCAGCAAACAAGCGTCGTTTAAAAGCTAGCTCACCATCTTCTTTGCTCATTGAGTCTTTGAACTCTAAGAAATTACGCACGCGCTTTTCGGATGATCTCGGAGCTTCAGGAGGACCGCAAACGCATGGAGAGCCTCTAAGAGAAATGTCAATGTTGTGGGGAAGCACTTCGGAAGAGAAGGTAAGGACCGGTTCGGTTGTTTGCGCACAGCGAGAGCGGCTCCCTTGTTGCCACCTAACGGCTGTGATATGACCCATTTTCTTCCCCATTCTTGTGCATGCACATTCTGCACTGCATACAAACTTTTTCTGATTTGTTTTTTAAAAAAGGGATCTTTTAGCAAGTTTGTATCAGAAACCCTCCATCGAAGCGAGCCAGCCTAAAAAAAAAGAAGACAGACGCCTTGAAATGCTATATGCTCTTAAGGGGGAAAAAATAAAATTTAATCAGCTTGCCCAGCGTTAGTTGGTTTTTTTTTTATGGTATCCTGTCCGATTAGAGAGGAATCGATTTCTGGAATAAGGAGTGCGGTGATAGGGTTGGGATTGGGTACCAACTTTCAAGAGTTACAGAGAAGTTGTGGCGCAGGGTGTGTGTGTGTGTGTGTGTGGGGGGGGGGGGGGGTTAGAGTGTATAAACCCAGTAATAGATATTGAAAGCACTGATGCTTGGTACGGGGCAGGTGTGAGAGCGTGGACAGACAGAGATAGAATAGGTCCGTGTTCAGAATCCCTTCTACTCAAAACTCACGCCAGCATCAGGACATATTTTGTTGTTGTTAAATGTATGATACATTTGTGCACACTATGCATGTGTGTGTGTGTGTGTGTGTGTGTGTGTGTGTGTTTTGTGTGTGTGTGTGTGTGTGTGTTGTGAGAGAGAGACAGAGAGAGAATAGAGAGAGAGAGAGAGAGCGTGCGTGTGTGTGTGTGTGTGTGTGTGTGTGTGTGTGTGTGTGGTGTGTGTGTGTGTAATGTGAGGAGGAGGAGGAGAGGTGTAGACCATCGATCAAAACCAAACGAGCGAAGAATGCGGGACAGAAGGGAAGGAATCGGCTTTTTTATAAGCAGAAGGCGGGGGTGGAAAGGGTGGATGGATGGGAGGAAGCAGAAGGCGGGGTGGAAAGGGGTGGATGGATGGGAGGAAGTAGAAGGCGGGGGTGAAAGGGTGGATGGATGGGAGGAATACAGGGGAGCAGGGAAAGGGTGGATGGATGGGAGGAAGCAGAAGGCGGGGGTGGAAAGGGGTGGATGGATGGGAGGAAGTAGAGGCGGGGTGGAAAGGGGGTGGATGGATTGGAGGAATACAGGGGAGCAGGGAAAGGGGTCTCCAGACCCGCAGCAAAAAGAACTCTCTTGTTATTCCAACGGACGAGGGGGTGTGTGTGTGTGTGTGTGTGTGTGTGTGTGTGTGTGTGTGTTGTGTGTGTGTGTGTGTGGTGTGCGTGCGTGCGTGCGTGCGTGCGTGCGTGCGTGCGTGCGTGCGTGCGTGAGTGTGTGGTGTGAGTGTGTATGTGCGTGCGCGTGCATGTGTGCGTGCATGAGTGTATGCCTGTGTGTATGTGTGTGTGCGCGCGCGCGTGTGTGTGTGTTTATCTGGATAGTTGAGCTTGTTTGAGAGAACGCATGCTGCTTCATGGGGACTCGTACCAGTATTTTAGCGCAGGCGGTTGAAATTGAGGGAGAAATAATTGATGGAAATGAAGAAGCAGGTTCTCCTAGCGGTGAACACCCAGAACTTCTCTTCAGTATTATATATTTTTGAAAGACTAGCTGTCAGTGGAATGACGAAGAATTCTATAATTGAAAGACACGTGTTGTGCATTCTGATGGTAGAATAAAGAAATGGGCCGATTTGTTCGTCCACGCCACTGCTGCTCTGTCTGTCTGTCTGTCTGTCTGTCTGTCTCTCTATCTCTCTCTCTCTATCTTCTCTCTCTCTCTCTCTCTCTCTCTCTCTCTCTTCTCTCTCTCTCTCTGATCTGAATATGTCAGAATTAGTTTATACGATGGGACCCCATGAAATATACAAAGCAGCAAAACAACAGCAAGTAAAGCCGTTAAATCAATAAACAAGCAGAATCAATAAATTGATAACACACACACCACACACATACACACACACACGCGCGCACGCGCGGTGCGCGCGCGCGCGCACACACGCACACACACACACACACACACACACACACACACACAATCTCCAAATATCTTGAAAAATTTAGTAAACATAAGCATTGAAAACAAGTATACTGACTATATCAAGATTTACACAGACGGGTCTGTAATAGAAAATGGCAGTGCAGGATCAGCATTTTTTATTCCTTCCTTGAAACATTAAACGTTATAATATTGGTAGGCATTATTCCATTTTCACTGCTGAATTAACAGCCATTTTAATGGCGTTACATCAGATTAAAGAGTTACCTTTAAATGCATGCAAGATATTATTTTGTGTGGATTCAAAATCAGTATTATACGCTATCAAAGGTCAAAATACCAAGACACGGGTTGAGATGACTCACGAAGTCAAGCACTTAATACATCAATTAGCAAGCAAAGATATCAGTGTTACGTTTTATTGGATTCCATCTCACTGTAGAATTCTCTCTAATGAACAGGTAGATCATGCAGCCAAGAGTGCAGCACGCAATGCTACAGGGACAATTAAACTTAATGTTAAGCTAGATCTACATGAATATTGTAAATACTTTGACAAGTTAGCAAAGGATAATTTTGTTGACAAGTTGAAGACCTCAGATATACAATATTCACATAATTGTGTAAAAACTTGTGATACACTGCATTCGGATATGATAATTGAGAGTTTAAGTCAAATCAAATCCAGATCAATTACGTCTTTGATGGTTAAGATTCGTCTAAACGCTCTCAAAACAAAATTTTGTAAAGATATTATTTGTGTTTGTGGGAGTCAAATTTCTACGAATCATCTGCTTCTGCACTGTCCTGTCATCAAAGCTCAAGTGCTCAAAAAGGGAGGCACTGCGCTCAACCACCGAAATCCGATAACATTACAGAAAATAGTTAATGACCTTGATCTTCTTAAGTTGTTTTCAGAAACTTTGCATTCTAGTTCTGTTGGTATTTTTCTTTGATAGTTGTTGGTAATGTTGAGATCATTTGTGTTTGTAGAATCCAATACTTAAGTTTGGCATTGATGTTGCATTTACTCAAAAACACTCAACACTTTAAAGAATCTCTCACATGCTTTTTTTTTTTTTTGTCTAATGTCACTTGAGGGTGAAGAGACGTTAAATTAAAGTACTACACACACACAGAGCAAAGACAATAACAACAACAGCAGCAACAAAGACGGCACTGCATACCTATATAATTTCAATCTGTGCATGGGACAGTTCTTGATATAATTCAAACAAAGACTGTACACTCACTGAAGACGAATACGACAAATACGAATCTTTTTAATGAGGGTTAGTATCAAAGCTCAAAGATTGTACAGACTGTGCGTTCAAAAACGAAACAAAATGCATGTGCAAATACCACAATATTTCTAAGATGATAATCAGGGCAAAAGAATGAACATTTTTATTAAACAGAACAATCAAGTCTCTATAACCGAGGTCTTTTCAATTATCAATATCACGAAATCACTTGCAGTGTTCCCTTTCCGATACAGACTCGCTACCCTCCCCCTCCTCCCTCTAAGTCCTCTCCCTCCCCCCCCACAGCTTTATTTTTCTGTCCCATTCGAGACACTTAGTTATAGGGCCGAACAAACAAGCCTTACACATTTCTGACCCAACATTTTTGGTGTTGTAGTCCAAGCAGAGGCATGTATCAAACTTGTGTACTAATTAACTAGGGAAAATTAAGTTCCCAGAAAGTGATGACGTCATTCTTGCACAATTGTGTGGGTGTGTGTTGTCATTGTTTGAATGTCGCCTGACCTCTTGTGTACAAGCTTTCATGCCGTATCTACATTATCAACAGGAAAATAAACCCAGTCGAGTTTGGTATTAAAAGAATTGTCGGGAATTCGCCTATTCAGTCATCTCAAGAGCACAGATATATTACATTTTTCATGACAACCACTGATTATCAAACTAACAGCCCCATTTGTAATGGCTGCTCATCAATGCCGAACACATTGCTGCCAGACCGGCTGTACACAGATGACATTCAGTTGGTCGAGTACAGCACGGTTAGCTGGCTGGTGGGGAGCAGCCTGCAGAAAACACCCCTTTCCTTGACCTGCATTCACGGCTTGGCCTCTGCAGCTGTGGGAGAGCTGTAAACTCCCCTGCCTCTCAGAACTAAGTGGCTTGCTCTGAACAGCCGTGGCCCCCCCACCCCCCACCACCACCACATACACACACACAATTACGCCTGCGTGCTCACGCACAGAGACAAAGAGAGAGAGAAGGGGGGGGGGGGGTAAAATATTTTTTTGATTGGCATTATATTGAAAGTAAAAGATGACATCCGGGTGTGCTGGCTGTTGGCAAATTTTCGATTACATATCTGTGGCTAAATCTTTTGAACGACGCTAAGCTTCTTTTTAACTTTTCTAGGTAATTAGGGGGTTCATTCTATAAATCTCCATCCGACCATGTGAAGTATCACATAAATAAACCTGTTATCTGGCAAGACGGAGTGATCAGTTTGCTTTTATTCCACGCGTTGTTCACAGGGAATCTATTGCAAAGAGAGTGGGGCGACAGACAAAATGGCAGATGCAGACAGACAAATAGAGACGGACAGACAGGCAGACAGACAGACAGGCTCGGGAGGGAGGGCAGACAGTTCACCAAATTTTATCTTTGAATAGTTTGGGTGATATAGTCCGGCACTGAGTTTCTCGATTTTCTTTTTAGCTATAAAGTGCATGAATACTAAAAGAGTTAGTTATCTACTTGTTAATATGAGATTGCATATCATCATCCAAACTAAACCGCTTCACGTCTCTGCTGCGTTTAGCACCAGTCATTTTAGTCACCACTCTGATTCGATAGGGGTCGTATTCACCGCTTAAAAAATAGCAGATGCCACTTTTTAAACACGTTTTCTCTTCATTTCTTTTATCGGTTCTCTTCTTGCTATGTTCGTTTCTTGCTTACTATATGCTGCATTTTTCTTCACATTTACTTTTTACTGTTGAAATACATTCTTAGTCTTAGTTTTAGTTTATGTTGAATGCATTTTAACAAAAAGATTTAAAAATAAAATAGTTCTTATACATATGTCTTGAAAAGAACACATTCAAACAAACGCACGTACGCACGCACGCACGCGCGCGCGCACACCCACACCACAACACACACACAGAGAAAAACAGAGAGAGAGAGAAGTTACTATGAACAAGGATCCACAAGGATCCTGATCTCCCTCTCGGCCTCCCTGCAGTGTGTATACAAGGGTGCGCGTGTAATAGTAATAGTAATATGAATACTTATATAGCGCCTATTCTCGGCTAGAGACCAAGCTCTAAGCGCTTTACAATCAAAACTCGTTTACACGACGGGCTGCCTACCTGGGTAGTGCCGACTGAAGAGCTGCCAGCTGGTGCTTCATTCAGTCGTTTCCCGTGTCATCCAGTCAATACCGTTCACCCAATTTCCTTACTTCCTTCATTCTTTCCATTTCTCACGCAGGGTGCATGCTATGTGTAACGTGTCATCCATACCAACGGCCAAACTGGCCTACTCTTCCGAAAGTTGGTGATGGGATTTTACGTGTGTGCAAGATGTTATGCGTGCGTTCACACACGGAACCTCGGTTTATAGTCTCATTCGAAGTGCATGGCTGTGTGCTTACTTACCCCAAACAGTGCTCTGTGTGTGGTGTGTGTGTGTGTGTGTGTGTGTGTGTGTGTGTGTGTGTGTGTGTGTGTGTGCGTGCATGTGTGTATTTGTGGTTGTGTGTCTGTGTGTGCCTGTGTCTGCGTATCTGTGTTAATACTGCAGGACAAACACACGCGCGTGTGTACGCACACACACGCGCGCGCACGCGCGCACACACGCACGCACGCACGCACACACACACACACACACGGTAGCTTAGAATGGGGTTAATGTGATAGTCACTTATTGGTATCTCATTAACTAAATAGACTATGCATGCAAAGATTAGTATACTACACTACCTCCACACTCCATACACTTTTAATGACATTTTTTAAAACAACACACACACTTATACCCCCCCCCCCCCCACACACACACACACACACCGACATACACACACCAGCCCCTTTTACATGTGTTTTTCTGTTTTGTCTTTATTTGTTTGTATGCCTGTTCGTTTGTCTGTTGTTTTTGTCTAAGATCACTGTAAAGTGGATAGACATTAAATTAAAGAACGAACGAACACACACACACACACACACACACACACACACACAACACACACACACACACACACACACACGTGCACGTGCGCGCGTTTCACTAAGCTCCTAATTTACAACAGGAAATTAATTTGCTCTCTACCTCTGCGGTTTTCTTCTACGGAATTATGTTTTGATTTTGAAGAAAGAAATTTGCTGGAGAACTATTCACAATGCATTTTTATGAAAATCTGATTGTTTAAAAATGACTCGGTGAAGTAGAACATTTAAGAGCTCTGGCTTTGTTTAATCAAAAATGTCATTCCAATTGGAGTAGTAATAAAATGCATGCTCATATGCTGTATTTTTGTCAACAGCTATTGAGAATAGGTAGACGGATAGATAGAAAGACAGACAGATAGATAGGTTGTACTGCTTTTCTGTGGAATGAAACTGTCAAATGAAGTGCAGACCACATCGCCAAAGCTTTGGGAAGGTTGGTCTCATACACTTGAATTATTGTAGAATGCCGAGTTTTAAGACACTGTGTTTAGAATTACCATAGCAACGGCACTGAACTTACACCCATAGATTCCTGTATTGAAACCGTTGTTTTAGCATGTATTTCAAATTAAACGCTGAACTGTAAAATTGGGGATTTATATAACGCCTATCCTTGGTCACAGACCAAGCTCTAAGAGCTTTACAATAAACACACTACCTCACTCACTCAACGGGCTGCCTGCCCAGGTAGAGCCGGCCGAAGAGCAGCCTACTGACGCTCATTCAGTCGTTTTCCGTACCATTCAAATATTAGTCACTCATTTTCATTTATCTCATTTATTCCTCCAGTTTCTCACACAGGATGCATGCGATGTTTATACGTGTCCTCCATTTCCACCGGTACACGATGGCACACGATAACAGTAACAATTTTTGTGGCTTGGTAAGAAATACCAGGCGGCTATCTTCAATTTACATCAATTTTGCCAGGGCAGCGGGGAACCCCCCCAGCTCTTTTCGATTTTCAACTGCCGTGGGTTCTTTAACGTGTGCATGGGGCCAGGAAGGCACATGGGTCCGACTCGCTTATAGTCCCCATCCGATGGACTTGACGTTCAGTTCGATTTGTCATTCAAACTGGGAAAGAAAGGGCAAGAAAGGCCGGGCTCGAACCCACGCACTTCTCACACGTTGGATTGGCAGGGGAACGTCTCAACCACTCTGCCACCTTTCTTTTTTTCTGGCGAAGACAATGTTAGGTAGGTACCTAAGGTCTGACCAGTGCATTGGGACTAATGCGCAGGTCGGACATCTGCTAAGTCCTGTCCGTGAGATGCTCATCTTAAAATTTCTCATTTTTTCATTTGTTTACACATTCAGCTATAAACTGCGAGCAGTGTGGTTAAAAAAAAAATTAGCAGATGTGGTGTAACGTATAAGGACTAGCCCGCACGCAGTAGCACACTCCTTGATAAAAATGGAAACTGAAACTGTAGTGTTAGTGAACACAATTTTTTTTTAATGCTGATAAAAACCTAACCATACAGTGTCATATCAACTCTACAGTGGAGAATTCAAGTAAACAATCTGATCTTTCCGAACATGCCGACCGTGGGCGGGAACATGTCATGCAGATTGTTTACAGCTGTGATGCAGTGTGTTCGTTTCCAGCCGAACGTTAACAGCTCCGTGGCCATTTCAAAGGTGACTTTACCCCGTGTTATCACGCCTCTCCTTCCCCCATGGCAAGGAAGCGACGACGTATAAAACCGCGTTCGGCTCTCATTAATTCAGTACACCTGCCGGGCAGTCCGGCGAGGCAGTGCGATTGCCCGAACCTGTTGCGATTTGCCGTGGGCGTTGTTACATCGAGGGACATGCTTCAGAGCTAACAGCCTCGAAATTAGTGGCCATTCTGCAGTGTTCACGCCCCTCTGGCGAGCATGTTCCACGTGGAAACATCGTCCTGCGACATGGAAAGAACTATTGCCAGAACCTCTGCAGCGGAACAGACCAAATGGACGACAGTCTTTGGTGTGTGCATTATCAGTGAGATGCGGACATGTCTCTTGCAGCCCAAAAACAAAAATGACTGTTAAGATATATTGGATTCATTTTTCACTGTCTGCAGCAGAATTGCAGGAGGGGGCGTTTTTCTTTGTTCTGTATGAAAGGGAAAAATGGTTGGATATGGCTGGGAGGGTGAGATGCTTTAGTTAGTGGTAGCTTACCGTCCTTTTTTTTTTTTTTTTTTTTTTTTTGCAGTTGTCTAGTGTTAGACAAAATCATGGCGTCTATCACAATATTGATCTATCTTCCTCTTTGCTGTCTCTTTCACAATTCCTCCTCTTGTCCTGTCACCCTCCCGTCGGAACTGTCGTTTCAACCATCACTCTGTCTCTCTCTCACTCTCTCACCCTTTCTGTCTCTCTCACCTCCTCTTAAACCTCCAGGGGATTACCATTGCCGTATCACTTTCATGTCAGTAGCATTTTTAAAGACGGGTCAAGAGTTATGGTGAGAGAAAGAGGGTGGAGGGGGAGACGTGAGGAAGAAACAAAATGTAGATTAACATGGTGTAGTAAGCTTTGGCCACTAGTATACACACACCTGTTGATTGATGTGGAATTTGTCATCTGGTCTGCATATCCAGTACGTATATGATGGCGATTCTTTTCCAAGCAAAGCCCTTGCACTAAACTGACTTTTAACGACATTTACTTGTTGAAGTGGCACAGATCATCAAAAACAGGTCAACCAAAATTTTGCTGATTGTGAAGTGCATAATGCGGAGTGTTTATCCTATTCTGCATACAGCTTACTTAGCAGAAGGAAGGCACAAGCACACACGCGCGCATGCACGCACGCGCGCACACACACACACACGCACACGCACACACACACACACACACACACGCACGCACGCACGCACGCACGCACGCACGCACGTGTGTGTGTGTGTGTGAGTGTGTTTTTGATGATTAGCCTATGAGGAACAGAGATTCGAGTTTTCTAGAAGGATCATTGTCTTGGTCAAATTGTATTCTTCATTAAAGGCGAATCACAATTAACAGGGCAGGACACACACATCATCGAGCTCACCATATTCCAGCATCAAATCAACTCGAAATCCATCCCTTAGTTTCAGTCTACTAAGATATGCCACAATTTCGAAAAATGAAATTACCGAATAAAAGAATGACAGAATTTGAATGAAAATGATAACTTTAAAATGACTCGGTAAAGTGAAGAATTTTTTTAACTATAAAATGACTCAATAAAGTGATTTTTTTTTTAATGCTCTGACTTCAGTTATGAAAACAATGTCGAATTTCAACTAAACTGTATGTTGCTTTTTTCGTTGACAACAATCGAGGAAACAGTGCACGTAAAATACTTAAAACTTCGAATCGTGATAGTTGATCAGTTCAGAAGCCATCTTATGGTTATATTATGCAAGAACACCGCATCCTTTCATGAATGATTGCTGTTGAAACCATAAAAGCTGTTTTTGCACAAAAAAAGAAAACGTAATATATCGAGGAATCTGGTCTCCATCGCCGGAAGAACGAAACGTTTCTCTCGGAACTCTCGAATTATTCTTTTAAAAATGCCGAGTGTTAAGACGCTATGATTGGTAGTGTCTGAAAGTAAACCATAACTTCTATCCATATACTGTTGTACCTTAATTAAACCGCCAGTATTTTAGCATCAGTTACAAAAACACCTGCTAAACCCACAAAATCTCTTTAAAAAAAATTCATCACTTCAAGAAGCCATCTCCCGGCTATATCATGGCAAAATATAACATCATTTTAACCACACACACAAAAAATGGTATGAACAGATATTTGTTACAAAAATGTGAAGTTCGACATACAGACACAACTTTAACGCCAACATGCACAGTTGTGTCTTTTTTTTTTTCAGTTCACTTGTTCATGATGACTACATCTCTATCTACGTTATGGTGATTGTGCTGCATTTGATTTGATTTCAGTGTCGGAGGGAAAGTGAAAGTACCGACAACGCCTTTTGTGCTCAGTACGTCATCCCCTGTGTGATCGATCAACTCAACTTCACGAATCTGTTGATGTGTGTTCTGTGGCACTGAGGGCGAGCGAGTGACGACCCAAGAGAGCGACTGACACAGTTTTGGAAGGACACGTTGGTAAGTATGGTGATTGTGTTCTCATTCGTATACGCACGCACGCATGCACGCACACACGCACGCACGCACGCACGCACGCACGCACGCACACAACCCCACACACACACACACACACACACGTGTGTGTATATACATTTAAACACGCGCGTGCGCACACACACAGACGCGCGCGCGCACGCACGCGCGCGCGTGCACACACACAATATTTGAAAATCTGCTTCCTTTATACTTTTAAACCACACACACACACACACACACACACACACACGCGCGCGCGTGCGCGCTCTTTCTCTCTCTCTCTCTCTCTCTCTCTCTCTCTCTCTCTCTCTTCCCCTCCTCTGTCTTTTTTTTTCTCTCTGAAGTCCATGTGTTAAAAGCAGCCATTCTGCTGAAAAAGATCTTGCTGCTAGCTAAATTTAGTTCAGGGAGGAAAACAAAGAAGAAAACTTTAAGGTTTAATCGATTTTCTCTCTCTCTCTCCCACCCGCCCCCACCTCTCTCTCTCTCTCTCTCTCTCTCTCTCCTCTCTCTCTCTCTCTCTCCCTCCCTCCATCTCTCTCTCTGTCCGTCTGTCTTTCTCTCTTTCTCTTCATTCTCTCTCTCTCTCTCTCTCTCTCTCTCTCTCTCTCTCTCTCTCTCTCCTCTCTCTCTTTCTCCCTCTGTCTCTCTCTCTCTGTCTGTCTCTCTCCATCTCTCCCTCCGTCTGTCTGTCTGTCTCTCTCTCTGTCTGTCTGTCTCTCTCTCTCTCTCTTTTCCTCTCTCTCTCTCTCTCTCTCTCTCTCTCTCTCTTTTCCTCTCTCTCTCTCTCTCTCTCTCTCTCTCTCTCTCTCTCTCTCTCTCTCTCTCTCTGTGTGTGAGCGTGAACAATGATTCAGCGGATTACTCCACAACATGCAAAAGAGAGTCGTTTAAATGTTAGCTAGGCACATTCCTTCTTCGCTGTGTGTGTGTGTGTGTGTGTGTGTGTGTGTGTGTGTGTGTGTGTGTGCGTGTGTGTGTGTGTGTTTAAATCTCTGGGAGAACCACGAATGTGCTTTTTCGGATGATCGCGGAGCTTGAGGAGTAACACAAACACACCGAAGAGTCTGTAGCAGAAAGGGCAACGTTTCAGAAATCGCTTTGCCAGAGAATGCGAGAATTGATTCGGTGGTTTTGTGCACTGAAGGTGCCGTTCCTTTGCCACTACTACTCCCTAACGGCTGTGATATGACGCCGTTTTCTCCCCAGTCTCAACGTTGCTCGATTTCTGTTACCACAGGTCTTGCCAAACACCTTCTCAACTGCCTGCGAACTTCTAGTATCTCTCCCAATGTTTGTTACACGATGCCATGAAAGCAGGCCAGCCTAAAAGAAAAACTGTGTAAGACATCTAGCCATGTTGTAGGACGGTTTTGCGAAAGAGGAAAAGAAGCTTGGTATGAGTCAGCTCGACTAGCGTGTGTCTTTACGCGATTCTGTCCCACTGCAGAGAGGTGGAACATTCTGAGGGTGGAGAGTAGTGGGTTCCAACGTTCAAGGATTGCAGAGAAGTTGTGGCATGGGATGGTGATTGGGGAAGGGGGGGGGGGTTGGTGGGGGGAGGGGAGGGTATTTAGATCCACTGATGATTAGTTCGGGCAAGTGTGAGGTTGGAAGTAGAGGGGTGGGAATGCATAGGGCAGAGGGGTGTGTGTGTGGGGGGGGGAGTAAGTCGAAATACCTCACAGCACAGATCTCATGACAGAATCGAGGGGGGATAAATCGAAACAGAACGGAGTTTGTGACAAATATTTGCACATGTTTTCATGCACATGTGAGAGAAAGAGAGAGAGAGAGGAAGGGGGGGGGGGGTTGTACGTGAGTGTGTGTGTACGTGTGTGTGTGTGTGTACGTGTGTGTGTGTGTGTGTGTGTGTGTGTGTGTGTGTGTGTGTGTGTGTGTGGCCCGCGCGCACGCGTGCCCACGCCCACCTATGTGTGTGGGATGGGGGAGGGGGGGGGGGATAAAAACCATCAATCAGATCCAAACGAGCAGAGCAGAAAGGGACAGGCAGGAATCCCCACTGTATGCAGTCTGCAAATGAACACTGCGCCCGTCATGTTAGGGAATAACAGATGACGGGAATGGAGAAGGATGGACAGGAGGAACAGAGAGACAAGCAAAGAAGAACACTCCAGACTTCATCCTTCTGATTCCACCTCTGAACGTGGACTTTTTTCCCCCCCTTCTGGTCTGGATGGTCGGCCTCGTCTGAGCGGACACATGCTGCTTCAAGGAAATCCTGCAAAGATTTCAACTTAGGCCTTTGAAGAAAATGAAGAGAAAAATGATTGATGGGAATCAAAAGGATCAGGTTCTCTTAATCCTGAATATCCGCGAGTTCTGCTTTACAAATTCATTTTTGAAAGAGTTCCTGTGAATGAAAAGACAAAGAATTCCACACGTGAGAGAAATGTGCTGTGCGTTCAAATGGACAAATATAGAAATGTCAGATTGCCACCCCACCCCACCCCCTCTCCTCTATCCCCACTCCGTATTGCCTTATACGTCTTTATGTATGTGTGTCTGTCTGTCTTTGTCTCTGTCTCTATTTATCATCCTCTCTCTCTCTCTCTCTCTCTCTCTCTGGAGGTGAGTTCATGTTCATGTTCGAGGCGGTCGCACTTTGTTGGGTGTCTGCAATTAACTGCTAATTATTCGAGTTTTGTTATATTTCAAGTTTCAGAAATTTGCAAGATTGGTGCTTTTGGTACCATCCATCATGCCTGCAAGTTTCATGGAGTTTCGTGCTCGCTGTGGTGTGTTTTACTTGACTGTTTTGGCTCGGACATTGAAGAGACTCAACCACTGTGTGTCAAAGGTCACGGGAATACGACTTCTTCCCGTGGCTTTGACATGCACAGCAGAGGACAGCACAACATTCGCACGGACTGTGCATCGCTGTATTTCTCGTTCTGCTGGTTTTCTCGTGACGCACTACCCCGTGCGGAGGCAAGATTCGGATGTGTGACAGCTTCTTTTGTGATTGTTTTTCTTGCCCGTTTCTTGCTGCAGTGCATGGACGTGGAAGCAAACCCAGGACCTACACATTCGGATCTCCTCACACAAATGGAAGAACATGTAACTCGATTAAACGACGCCGTGAATGTCTTGACAAAGAACTGTGCTTTCCTTGAAAGCAGATATGAACAAGTCGTAGACTGGATGGATTACTTCGATGGAGTACGTCAGAATGTGGACGATGACATGATAAGCTCGAAGCATTTTCCAGACAAAACAATGTGAAATTTTCAACGTCCTACGAGGAAGAAAATGAAAGTTATTCTGATTGCGCCAGGAAGGTTGTTCAGTTTCTGAACAGGTTTTACCCCTGCAAAACTTGGTCCCTGGATGATGTTGAACGGGCCCATCGTGTCGGACGGAAAAGAGAACATTCTGCCTATCCCCGTCCCCTCATTGCGAAATTACACAGGTGGAGTGATAAACTGTCAGTTCTAAGTGAAAAGGACAGCAGAAAGGACTTGGCGGATACGCTGAACATTCGTGTGGGTGGCGATCTCACGAATAGACAGCAGACCGTCATCAGACGTGAGAAGGAAGAAGGACGACGTGCCTTCTTTCGCAACGGACGCCTGCATGTTGACGACAACAGAAGAGAGCAGCGCCATGGATACCGTGCTGGCAGACAACGTTCTCCGCAAAGCCATCACGCTGAAATTAAAAACCACCCGCGGCAATCTGTCAGCCCACCTCCTCACTCTGATATGGAGTGGCGGTCAATGTTATACCATAACCTGCATCAAATATTGACAGCCACTTACATTCTTTTTATCCCAGTTCTGTACGGCTGTGGAACTCACTGCCGGGTGCCATCAAGATTGCCACAAATGCAATCTCATTCAAAAAACAAATTGATTCGACAGTTTTGAGATCTGCATATTGACGATTTTCTATTTTTACTTCCCCTGATATTTTACTATTACCTGGGCCTGAATTTGGCCATTGCTTTTATCTTCTTGAATATCGAGTGTGACCCCTTGTTGCTAAATTTGCTCCAGGGGCCAACAGTCTGAGTCGCACTGTTTTATGTTATTTTATTTTACTTTTTAACATGCGCGCTGGTGACCTACTCGTTTTTGAGTGAACCAGTATTTTAGGAAGAAGAAGAAGAAGAAGAATCCTTTCCTGCCCTCAGACGTCCACATGCCTCAGCTCAGCAGAACGACGGATCTCTCTTGCGCTGCGCTTTGGTCCGACATCCCGCTCCGCGCCCTGCCCTCCCTCTTCAGCCCCAACGCCACGTCCTCAGAGAGCGCTGCGAACCAAGGCCAGTGTTCGCCAGACAGCTTCACCAAGTCCTGCTCCTTCCGCTTCTGGTGACGGTGCTGCTGTTCCACAGGACCTGGACCTTGCCAGCCAGGAGACCCTCGCACCTGATCCAGTGGACAGTGTGAGTGATAAACTCGCTGATAAACCTTCAATCTACCAGAGAACTGTCACCTCATTCTCCCGCACCACCACGGCATCCAGTGTGATCAGCGCTCCTCCACCGCTCAGTGCATGTTCGCAAAACAGTGTATATACTCATGCTGGTCTACCTGCCCATACTGTGCCTGTGACAACGGACAAATTGAATGGTTTCTTGTCCAGTGGAATTGTTTCTGCCGACCATTCCTCCGTTCTAGACCCTGTGGATACCTGGAACTCCGACGATGTTGAAAGTCAGTCTTTTTCTCAGCCCTTGTTTCAGTCCCAGCAGTGTCCTTTAGTTAGTGACCAGTCCCCTGCCTGTTCTTACTTCATTCCTCAAGTTTCATTTGAAAACGAAACCCCAGTCAAATCACCATGCCACCCACCTCAAACCCGAAGCAGAGCCAAATGTCGCCAAACACACCTGACAGACACATTCACTACCACTCCTCGTACAGCCCCTGCCCCCTCTAGTAGCTAGGAATTCGGCCCTGCCTGTGTTTCAAATCACCCCACGGCTCAACAACCTGGCATTTTAAAAGATGCCAAAACATTACGGTTCTTAACTTACAATGTGGAAGGTATGTCAACAATATATGATCATGAGGTTCGCTCTTTTGTGTCTGTTTATGATTTCATTCTTTTCGTTGAAACTTTTTCAGTTTCCTTCCCAAGTCACTTGTTTCCTTATCATGATGTATATATTTCTCCTGGTATTCAAGTTTCTGATTCCGTTACCGCTAGACTGTCCGGTGGAATTGCACTTCTTGTAAAGAAAAAGCTGACTTGATTTATTACACATGTCACAATTGAATATGACAACTGCTTGGTTCTCAAGATATCGAAACTACTAACGGGTTTTTATTCTGACTGTTTCTTGATTGGTTTGTATATCCCACCTTCAAATAGTGTTTATTATGCTGAAACTGAAATTGATAATGGTTTTGTTTTTTGGATAATTGTATCGCTGATTTATTGAAGAATATGGTGAACTACCTCTCATTGTTTTTGGAGATTTGAATGCCAGAACAGGCAATGGTAATGTTTCTGAATTTTCCATAGACGACTTTATTGGTGAAAATACAGAGGATTCAAAGCTGTGTACAAGATTTCGTAGGGAGTCAAAGGATGGTGCTACAAATGAATTTGGTAAATTGTTACTTCAAATATGTGATCAATATAACCTGATTATCATGAACGGACTTGTTTTGGGTGATGAGGGGGAAACTTCACTTACATTGCCTATAATGGATGTAGTGTTATTGATTACTTTATTGTATCTGAATGTACGTTTCATGTGGGTTCATATTTAAACGTTATTCCCAGAACTGACTCAAAACATATGCCTGTAGAGATGTTTCTTGAAGTACGTAAGGCCATTGAACTGAAACCCATCTCAACCCATTCTACGACAAGTAAAGTTATTAAGTTTGTGTGGAATAATGAAAAGAAAAATGATTATTGTGCAATGTTTAATGATAATGATGTTCAGAAACTAATTCAAGATGCTAGTAATTTAATAGATCTTGATATTGATGCCTCATTAGCCTCATTCATTGGTGGTCTCAAGATGGCTGGAAAAAGTATGTTAAAGACATTTAGGGTAGATAGTTTCAGACAAAAGCCATGGTTTGACAGTATGTGCAGAAAAAAGACGTGAAGTACGTAAAGCTTTACAAACATTTCGCAGAGTTTGCAACAGTATTGTAAAAAATGATGTTGACAATGATAGTAAAAAGCTACAAATGATATATTACAGAATATATGTATGTGATTTCAAGGAGACAGTATAAAAATCTGCTTAGCGTTAAGAGATCCGAACATAAACACTCAATTCTAGATACCCTTGTGAATAGTAGTGGCGATCCTAAACGTTTTTGGGGAACTGTTAAATCTGTTCTTATCTCTAAAGAATTAAAGCATAATTCGATCACTTCTGGTAAATGGTTTGATCATTTCAGATGGTTTTTAATAGTGATCTATCTAACGATACTGATTTACCAGATTTTGAAGAAACGTTTCAAACTAACTTGCCTGTAGACACAACTTGGACTGTGCTCCACTAGACAGAGCGATAGAGCAATGGGAAATTGAGGATGCTAATAAAAGCTTTGAAATATGAAAAAGCATCTGGTCCCGATGGATTAAGTGGTGAATTTTATAAAAACTCATCTCAAGAAGTCATTCTATTTTTAATTCAATACTTCAATAAACTGTTTGATTCTGGTAGTTTTCTTAAAAGTTGGTCTCAGTCTATCATTCTGCCTATGTATAAAAAGGGTGATCCTGATTGTCCTGACAATTACAGGGGTATTTCCTTGCTAGATATTGGAGGTAAGTTGTACAGTTTATATCCTTAATAAAAGACTTACTGAATGGGTCGAAGATAATGATTTAATTGATTCATCTCAAGCTGGTTTTAGACGAAATCGTAGTACACTTGATCACATTTTTACCCTTCTGGCACTAATTCAAAAGCAGTTACTCAATCGGAGCAAGCTATACGTTGCCTTTATTGATTTCAAAAAGGCCTTTGACTTAGTTAACAGGCAGTACCTTTGGATGATATTAAAGAAGGAATCAGGGGTAAAATGTACAAAGCTGTCAAAGCCATGTATGAAACTGTCAAAGCTAGTGTAAAAGTGAACAACCAGTGCACTGAACCATTCTTCTGTCCTCGTGGCCTGAGACAAGGAGACAACTGCAGTCCAGTTTTTATTCTCGCTATTTATTAATGAACTAATGAACTTGCAATTGATGTAACCCGTAATGGTAAACACGGTGTAAAGCTATCCCCAGATTTAATGGAAATTTTGATACCACTTTTTGCTGATGATGTTCTGTTACTATCTTTCTCGGTTATTGGTCTGCAACGACAGCTGAATATTTTGAGGGATGCCTCGCATAGAATGAATTTATCAGTTAATTTAGATAAAACTAAAGTGGTCGTCTTTCGCAAAGGCGGTTACATTGCAGCGAGAGAAAAATGGTTCTTTGGTAGCAATAAGCTAGAAGTGGTCAATCAGTATAAATACCTTGGTATCATTTTTTCTCCTTCCCTCTCTTTCTCCTACGCTATGGAAGATAGAGCTGCGAAAGCAAAGAGAGGAGTTGTATGTATCTTAAAACTGTTGTGGTCCCTCGGTGAAAAGCATCCAAAAGTGTTTTTAAATTATTTGATTGTCAAATCCTACCAATGCTAACTTACGGCTCTGAAGTTTGGGGATTGATTGCAAATCAGAATTTGATTGAAAAAGTACACCTCTTTGCGTGAAAAGATTGTTAAATGTTAGCGTTAAGACACCTAATGTCCTGGTCTATGGTGAATGTGGTAGATATCCTCTTTATGTTCATACTTATACAAGATGTGTTAAATATTGGTTGAAACTTTTGAGAATGTCTGATGAGCGTCTGCCTTTAAAATCTTATAAAATGCTGTTAGCTCTTCACTATAACATCAGAACAATTGGGTTTCTGCCGTATGCTTTACTTTATACAAATATGGATTCGGACATGTATGGGAACACCAAGGTGTTCTAAATATTCATCTTTTTCTCAGAGAATTCAAGCAAAGACTAATCGATTGTTTCATTCAAGGATGGGAGGCTCAGTTGAGAGATAAAAGTCGGTATACATTTAATGCTTCTTTCAAACTATCGTTTGGTACATCTCAATACTTATTCGACCTAAAACAGTGTGTACTGAAAAAGACCTAAATCAGATTTAGATTAGGTGTTTCAGCATTACAACGCATCGTACCGATACTCTAATAATGTCTCCCCTAACTGTCCATTTTGTGAGAGTGTCCCAGAAAGTGAACTTCATTTTATATGCGTCTGTCCCAAATACTCAAATGTTAGAGAAAAATACATTCCCTGTAAGTATTACAATTACCCTTCTTCTTTCAGGTTATCGTTACTGATGTGTGACACTAATTGTATGTGCAGACTGGCTGCATATCTAACTGATGCATTTAAAATCCGTAATCTTGCTATTTCGTCTGCAGGTTAGTATGGATGTTAATCATATTCATTTGCAATGTAGTATCCTGACATGATTTCCCTTTGTACCCCCTCCCCTTGACATGGGCAGAAGGCCTGGCTCATTAAACGTTTTGTCATTGTCATTGTCTCTCTCTCTATCACTATCTATCTTTATCTATCTATCTCTCCCCTTCATTTTTCATTTATGCCCGTCGCTCCCTATCTCTCCCCTCACCCATCTAAATTTCCTGGAACTGTTGACACGAAGGCACCCCTATAGAAAGTCAGGGAAGCAATGTAACCGAAAGCAAAACTGTAGTAAAAGTAGATCAATAAACACTTAGAAGCAATAAACCAATAACACACACACACCACACACACACACACACACACACACACACACACACCACGCCGCGCGCGCGCGCGCGTATACACACATGCGCGCGCACTCATGCATGCAGAGAGAGAAAGGGGGAGGGATGGACGGACGGGGAGAAGGAGAGAAAGAGAGAGACGAGAGATCGAGAGAGAGAGAGAGAGAGAGAGAGAGAGAGAGAGAGGAGAGATGGAGTCAGACAG
This sequence comes from Conus ventricosus, assembly GCA_018398815.1. Lineage (NCBI taxonomy): Eukaryota > Metazoa > Mollusca > Gastropoda > Neogastropoda > Conidae > Conus > Conus ventricosus. The sequence goes on from CM031603.1 coordinate 84,441,574, forward strand.
ACAGGTAAAACACAGACACAGAGAGAGAGGAGAGATTTGGAAGTGAGGGGAGATAGTTCACACAATTTTGTCCTTGGAAACTTTT
>CM031603.1:84446658-84454158 GCA_018398815.1 Conus ventricosus
ATGACGGACAAGGTTAAGCGAGGGCTTTTTTTCTTGTTGAAAGTTTTTGTTTTTTGTTGTTGTTTTTTTTTTTTTTTGGGGGGGGGGGGGGGGGGGGGGAGGGGGAGGGGATACAGTCGACTGTTCTGCATATGGGATTTCTCTGTCATGCACCTCCTGCTGATGCTGTACCAACTTCACCACCTGCTACCAGTATACTACAGTGAAGAATCTGGAACAAACTAGACCCCCCCCCCCCCCCTCCCCAATGAAGTTTTATAAAAGACTCGACAGGAAAAAACGTCTACTCAGCAACCATCTCCACTAGTGTAGACTGTATAGCGATTCTTAGAGTCTCGCAGTATGGACTCTGCATAGCGCCTTTGTTGAACAGACATGAGACTTGATTAATCTTGACAGTTCTAAAGTCAAACCTCAACCTAAACTCCGTACTTGCGCATGTCTGATCTTTTTTTTTTTTTTTTTTTTTTTGGGGGGGGGGGGGGAAGTCCTTGCAATAAATTCAGCGTAGAGAACATACAAGTCACATTACGAGGATGACAAAGGTTCCTAAAAAACAAACAAACAAAAAAAACAAAACAAAAAACCGGCAGGCAACATGGACAGTTCTAGCTTTCCTGCAGCAGACCTGGGCACAAGCACACACATCATTACTAACCACAGGAAGTAGGTATCCCTGGATTTCCTGCTGTGGATCTGTTGGTGGACAAAATACATTGTCACCATCCACAGTCAGTAGAAGCTTCTACTAGTTCAGTGGTATCCAATGAATAATTCAACTTTTAATCCTCTGTAAAATCGTCATTCAAAGATGTTCACAACATCTGACTATCGACCATCCTCAATGACGACTTGCCTTTACAAATACGTTTTTAGAGCTGTCTATCTTCACCAGCTCCTAGATAAATTCCTTTCCTAAGAAACAGAGATTCTAACGTCCAATCAGCACACGTAGACGTACTCGAACGTCTGTCTCCTAGACATAATAAGTACGCTCTTACCAACTCAAATGAAAATCAATGACGTAACAAATTCTGACGTCAATACGGGATAGCCTTACTCTGCAGACATGACGCAATGCGAATAAAGAATCGACACAATTGACCATTTTGTCCTAATGAATGGACTGTTGGCACGACGAAACATACAATATTTACGATCATAATATTGATCTGCCGCAGCAGTTTTACGACAAGAAATCGTTAGATCAAGACTCAGACAGAGAGCAAAACAAAACAAAAAGAAAGAGAGAGAGAGACAGACAGACAGACAGGCAAAGGGAGAAAGACGGCAGATTGTTGGAGGGTGTATGCGAGAAACAGAGAAGTTAAACAACAGGATTAACGACTCGTACGTAGTGTGTTTGTTTGAGGGTTTGTTTGTTTGTTTGTTTTAAAGAAAGCTCATCCAAACTCCAAGACTGAACGGCCGTTCAATTATGTATTCACTTCGAGAGATTTAAACCAAGTTTCCTTCTTCTCCAGAGATGTAAACAAGTCGTTACGCTGGCTGCGGACATAGATGAAGCCGTGTTTGTATTCGTTTCCCAACTCTAACCATGAAACTTCTGCAGTAAATACAGATCGTATAACGACAAACTTTCTAACTTCTAATCGTTAGAATCCTACAAGTTTGTAAGCGATTTGTTTGTTTATTTTGTTTTTGTTTTTTTCTATGTGCAAAAGAAACATACCAAAGCTGAGTCACAAAAAAAGAACAATAAAAGACAGAAGAACAACATTAACACGGCTATATATGTACTTTATAAAGGTCATTACACGAGAGAGAGAGAGAGAGAGAGAGAGAGAGAGAGAGAGAGAGAGAGAGAGAGAGCGAGAGAGAGAGAGAGAGAAGAAGAAAAGAAGAAGAACGAAGAGGTTCAAAATAACCTAAATTTATAGAATCTTCGAACTTTTAAATCTGACCACAAGGAGGCAACAAAAAAAAAAATTTCATAAAACAATCTAACGGTAAAATTAACACAGCCAACGCGCGAAGGATGGCAGGTATGGCTCAGAGATTTCGACAAAATGCTGTTAAAAAAAAAAAAAAAAAAGGGAAAACTCTTGGCGTCACATATGTCCCTCTATGCAAAGGCGTGAACACCTGATTTGGGGAATTCTGTTTCACTTTTCTGTTTATACTGAATGAATACCGGTTGTTGTTTTTTTAAGCATAGAAGCGAAACCTTTTTGTCAATGAATCAATCGTTAATTCGATGTACTTGTTTGCCATTAGTTTTTGAGACCAAGAAATCGGATCTGGTTCACATTTAATTAAAGGCCTAGTCAAAAGGGTAAGGGTAACTTTTTAAAATATAATTTAACTCGTTAAAGGACAAGGATTATGAAGGTGAAACTGACGCGATTTGCTTTCAACGGGGCTTTTGCCACTGGGTAGAGAAACCTTCTGCAAAAGCATCAAATCGTGTGTCCTTTCGAAGGTCAGGTTTCCAGTTGGTTGAAGACAAAGGATGGAGGTAAGGTAACCACAGTCGCCATATTTATTTATCTTATGTGTTGACATTCTAGCTTTGATGACTCGCAAAATGAAGAGATAATGGAATAATTATTGGTGCCGTCTTTATTATACCAACTTTAAATGTCAGGAAATCATATTATTTAGGAAAGGGGTTTTCAATCTATACCTCAGAATTATATGCAATACTGAAGGCTTTGACTGACATATGTGATACACCAATTGCTTTCTATACAATTTTACTTTGTGTTGATTCCAAATCTGTTTTACAATCACTAGAGCGTTGGGACTGCATAGCTAGAAAAGATTTGCTTTTTGAAATAAAACATCTACTGCATTGTGTCATAACTCTAGGCATAAAAATTGATTTTTGTTGGGTCCCATCTCACTGTGGTATAAAGTGGAATTAAATAGCAGACAGTCTTGCAAAAGAAGGAGCAAATAGAAATGCTGAACATTTATTAAACAGTCCCTTAGATTTATCCGCTTGTGAATTAATCCAAATCATGGAAAAGTATATACATAAGAAGAATTTAAGTGAAAAAATGTCTAGTTTACCATCGTGTCCCAGGCACATTGTCAGATTAATTCATAAGTTAAGGCTGAATACTTGGAACACTAAATATTCTCATGGTATTACTTGTGTCTGCAGAGAAAACATTTCTATACATCATATTTTATTTGAATGCTCAGTGTTGACCACGCTCTATCAGGAGAAAGGTATTGAGATGACAAACTTTGGTAATGTTAGTACTGTCTTATATGGTTCCCATGTTGCTGAAATTGCCATAGTTATTTCGCAGTCACCGGTTGCAAAATTTTATAAAGATCAATACTAGGGTATTTCACTTATGTAAGCATGCACATATCAGACGTGGGTTGAAAGTACTCACGTGGATGATAAATTAAGTGTGGAGTTTTTTTGTTGTTGTTGCTTTTTTGTGTTTTTTTAAATAAGTGTCTAATATCATCTGGCGATGAAAAGACATTAAATAAACCACTGAACTGAACTGAACTGATTGGTGCCGTCGAACATAAACTCCCCCAATACGCAGATGATCCAGAATTGCTTTTAGCATGCAACGGAAAATCATTCGAGACATCAAATATAAACATACTGGAAAGATTTGGTCGTACAGCAGGTTTCTATATGTATCCTGGGAAAACTAGCGCAGTTTGGTTAGGGAGTTGTGAACACTCTGCTGTTCGTTGCATGGACCATTCAGGTATGGAGTGGAGCCCACAAAGGTTAAACATTCTTGGAATCTAGTTTACCAATGATTTACAATACTGTGCAGATATTAATTATTCAGAAAAGATTAGCACACGTGAAACGTCTGTTCAAGACTTGGATGAGAAGAAAACTAACTCCTCTGGGCAGGGTGCAGTTTTAAAATCACTTTTTTTTAAAAATCAAAACTCATCCATTTGTGGCTATCGCTACCTAATCAACCAGAAACTTTTTCAGACTTTACAAAGTTACTGTTAGAAATTTGTCTGGAACAAGAAGGAAAAGAAAAACAGACGAAATGAACAGAAAGCTGCACATAAGAGTACCAAAAAGGGTGGTCTTGACTATGGGTTAATAAGAACGTTTGCGTCTTCATTAAAATTAACTCGGCTGCAGAGAACTGAGACCACACGCCACCAATGGAAAATGAACAATACATCTGACTTTCCACTTCTGAACGCTGTTGAAAAATATGGACCAGAGTCTTCCTTTTGAAACAAAATATTTTTTGGGAAAAATCTACTTACTTCGTAAAAACACTTTTTCTTTAAAGTTAACTATAAGAATTCTAAAGAACTTCTTTGGGAATGATTCTAGAATACAGATTTGGAAAAAGGCCTTTTTGACCGAAAAAAAATGGGGATCAATAAAGGGATATAATGTTTTGCTCATTTTGCTTGACAATGGCCCGTTTATTTCTTATGTACAATTTAAACAAAAGTATGACGTGAAAATGAATTTCAATATTTTTTCTCCTTTTAAAGCAACTATAATCGAGTATATACGAAAAACAAAATTATAGGTTGAAAATACTAATGAAGTTTAAGTATGCCGTACATGTTGCAAAACGCTGACGTCAGTGTGTGTGTGTGTGTGCGTGCGTGCGTGCGTGTGATGTTACTAAGAACAGAAATGGATTGGGAAAACAATCATTAGTGATGAAAACGAAATAGGAAGCATTTAGACGGAAAGACACGAGAATGGAAATCGAAGGGGGGGGGGGGGAGAGAGAGAAAACAGAGAGAGAGAGAGAGAGAAAAAAAGAGGAAAAGAAGCATTGATAGAGAGAAGATGAATTGAAAAAAGTAAGAAAATGGTTCAGAAATGGTCTACACAAAACGAGATAAAAGAAAATAAGTAGATGTTGGTTAGAAAAGGGGAAAGGAAGAAGACGACAAAGGAGATGTTTCCTTCGACTAATGTCATCGAATAATTGGGTAGTTCTCTCTCTCTCTCTCTCTCCCCCTCTCTCTCTCTCCTCTCCTCTCACTCTCTCTCTCTCTCTCTCTCTCTCTCTTCACACAACACAGCAAAACACACACACACACACACACACACACACACACCACACACACACACACACACACACACACACACACACACACACACACACACCCTTACTCACTGTTTGACGTGTGTTCAATAGACGGGAAGTTGCCAGACAGAACTCATGAGGAAAGTAAGATGCTCTAATTGATTCCGGCTGATGGACTCAACAGTTGAGTCGTGGCCTATGGTGGAGAGAAAGTTGACAGCTGTGAGAGAAGACAAGGAAATGTTTGACCAGAAAGAGTACAGTTGATAAGAAAGTAAATAGTGTCCCGGTTAGGCACTGACACATTTCTTCTTTAACTTCGAGATGTGCTAAATCACAGAAAGCGTATTATCAATAATCTTGGATTCCTCTTTCTCTCTGTCTCTGTCTGTCTGTCTGTCTGTCGTCTGTCTGTCTGTCTTCTTCTACTCTCTCTCTCTCTCTCTCTCTCTCTCTCTCTCTCTTCTCTCTGTCTGTCTGTCTGTCTGTCTGTCTGGTGTGTGTGTGTTTGTGTGTCTGTATGCATGAACAATAACATTTCGGTGATTATGAAATAACCAGAAGCTATTTGGTCGCTGTTTGGCTAGTTCCCTTGGCTATTTGACCGGCAGTCTGTGAAGCGAAGAAATTGTCGACACGACAATGGAAAATATGAGAGAGAGAGAGAGAGAGAGAGAGAGAGAGAGAGAGAGAGAGAGAGATGTGTGTGAGTGAGTGAGTATGTGTGTGCGTGGTGCGTAAGTGTAAGTGTGTGTGTGGCGTGCGCATGCATGTAGTGTGTGTGTGTGTGGTGTGTGTGTCTGTGCGCTCGCTCGCTCGCTCGCGCGCGCGCGTGCTTGTGTGTGCGTGCATGCAGGCGTGGATATTCAGGCATAGATGTGTTGTTTATAACGTGCATACGTGTTTTAACATCTGTGCCTCTGTGTGTGTGTGCTCTCTCTCTCTCTCTCTCTCTCTCTCTCTCTCTCTCTCTCTCTCTCTCTCTCTCTCTCTCTCTCTCTCTCTCTTAGCTGCTCTTGCTGGCTAGCCTCTTCCATCTCACCATGCCCCTGTCGCTCTCATTATCTCTCTGTCTGCCATATACAAGTTTGCATGGGCATGTATGTGTGTACCCGTGTGATTGTTGCGTGCGTGTTGGTGTACGTGTGACAGAAAGACGAAAAACGGGAGTTGAGTTAGAGTCTATAGGAGGAGAAGGAAGATAGTCTGTCGCAGAAAGGACAAGGTTGTGGCAAGCATATTGCCAAGCAACGCAAGGACTGATTCAGTTGTTCACGCAGCGCAAAATGCGGTTCACTTGCTACCACCAAATGGCTGCGATATGACCCGTTTTCTACCCAATTTCAATGTTTCCGGGTTTTGGCCTCTCCAGTTCTTGTGTATACACACCCTGAACTGCCTACAGACCCTTTTTTGTAATTGTTAGGGTAAATCTCCTAGAAAACCGTGAAAGCAAGCCAGATAAAGAAAACTACATAGACATCTAGCGAGGCTAAAGGAAAGCTTTGCAGGAAATAGTAAGGATGGATCAGCTGGCCCAGCATTTCTTTTACTGGGACTCAGTCCTGCTACAGAGAGAACGAACAATCCAGTTACTGAAGGGGGAAAGGTGGTGCTGGTTGGGGTTGGGTTCCATCTGTCAATAGTTTCAGAGACGTTGTGGGGATGGGATGGATAGAGGATGTGTAAACCGACTGATATAGGTCAAAGCGCTGATGACTGGTCGGGGAAATGTGGGTTTGGAAGTTGGGGATGGAATGGATAGGGGGGGGGGGGGGGTGTAAATTGGGAATCACTCACACAACAAAGCTCATGACAACATCGGGAAAATAAAAACACGTAAAAGCAAACATGTACACGTGTCTGCCTGCATATGTAAGTGTGTGTGTGTGTGTGTGTGTGTGTGTGTGTGTGTGTGTGTGTGTGTGTGAATGTTTTGTGTGTGTGTGTGTGTGCGAGTTAAGAGCGTCGTTAAAAAGTTAGCTCATCATATTCCTTCGTCATTGAGTCTTTGGTCTCTGGAAAATTACGGACGAGCTTTTCGGATGATCTCAGAGCTTGAGGTGCAACACAAACACAACGAGAGCCTGTAAGAGAAAGGGCGATGTTGTGGAAAGCACTTGGAAAAAGAATGTAAGGACTGATTCGGATATTTTCACACCGCTGATTCGGTTTTCTTTGTTACCCCGTAATGGCTGTGATACGATCCATTTGTTTTCCAGTCATAGTATGACTGGATTTTGGCTACCACAGTTCTTGGGCATGCACATTCTGAACTGCATAGGAACGTTTTGTTTTGTTCGTTTGTTTGTTTGTTTTGGTTTGGTTTGGTTTGGTTTTGGTTTATTTTTTTCAATATTTTTTGGATTTTTCCAAAGTTTGTGTTAGTAATCCATCGAAGCAAGCCAGATGTAGAAAAGCATAGACATCTAGATATGACATAGATAGCTCTGCAGAAGAAAGAAAGTAAGGACAG
>CM031603.1:84456658-84462146 GCA_018398815.1 Conus ventricosus
TTGTTGACATGAGGTGGCACGTTTGCATTTCAGCATCAAACATAAACCGATTCACTCTTCACAGTGCTCAACACCAATCGCTTCAATCGTCACGCTGATTTGATTAGGGTTGTACTTTACCACGTTAAAACAACATCCGCCACGTTAAGACATTTTCCCTTCCTTTCTTTGGTTCATTCCTTCTTTTTTTTTGTTTTTTTTTTGGTTCTCCTCCGTCCCATGCTTCCTATTTTTGTCTCTTTTTTTTTGTCTCCTTTACTGTTGAAATACTTTCTTAGTGTTAGTTCATATCTGTAACATTTGAGAAAAAGATTGAGAATTAGATTATCTGCTCCATATGCTTGAAAAAAAATCACATGCGCGCGTGCGCACGCAATCACACACACACACACACACACACACACACACACACACACACACACCACACACACATACCACAGAGAGAGGGAAAGAGAGATAGAGAATATTTAGATAGATTACTCTAAACTCCGCGTATCCTCCCCCTTCTTCTCTCCCCCTCCCTACTGGGTGCGTGCTTGCTTGCTTGCTTGTGTGTGTGTGTGTGTGTGTGTGTGTGTGTGTGTGTGTGTGTGTGTGTGTGTGTGTGTGTCTTTTCTCAATGATTGATGAGACTCGAGTTACTGGGAAGCATTATTGAATTGCAATGGCAACTTAATTTGCGATGCATTTTTGATTTTTCATTTACTGAATCACAATCCGGTTTTAAAGAAACAGTTCACTGAAAGAATGCGCTCAGTGAATTTGTATGAAAATGCAATGCCTATAGAAAGACTGGATGTTGTGAAAAGTTTTACCGTCGCTGGTTTTTTTCAGGTGGAATTTGAAACTAATTGGTTATGCAATAATACATGTACATCGTTAACCATTATTGAGAACATAGAGAGCATACACAGACAGACGGAGAGAGAGAGAGAGAGAGAGAGAGAGAGAGAGAGAGAGAGAGAGAGACTCAAGACTCAAAAACTTTATTACTCAAGGATAGAGATTTTAGGCAGTGCCTATTCTTCCAATCTGTCCTTGCTATTCAACAACATTCAACTAAACACACTGCACATATTAATAATGGTAGAAACAATGAAGAATATGTCAACATTATAATAATAACAATAACAATAGTAATAAGAATAATAATGATTAAAAAAAAATCCATTACAAAATTACACAAACATAATCAGAGACGTACGTGCGCGCTCAACATGCACGCACACACCCACACATACACGCACGCACGCGTACACCCACACACCACACACCCACACACCCACCCACACATACATACATACACATTTTCATCAGCTAATATAGAGGCAAACATAAAAGTAGGGCGTTGAGACTATGATCAAAAGGTTAGATTTATTGTTCAAGTAAATGTTTTTTGTATTGCTGATTTGAAGGACGGCAGTGATTGACATGTTTTGGCAGACGGAGGAAGAGAGTTCCACACAGATGGACCAAAAAATGCAAAACTAGATTTGAACAAATCAATGCGGACACGTGGTAAAATGTAATTATTTGAATCATATCGCGTTGTTGCCATTTGGATAAACTCAGCAAGATATGTTGGCGCCATGTTTGCATGGACTTTAAACATTAGTACTGCCTTATTATAGATCAGTTGGCTCTGCAGTGGTAGCATCATTAGTTTTGCGAATTTGCCCGTGGTTGATAGAAACTTGTCGGGAAGAATCAGCTTAATTCCCCGTCTATGCATAGAGTTGATCTTTTTTATGTGATTTCACCGGCACCACTCCAACAGTGGACGCATAGTTGATGTGAGAAAGGCAATGGGCTTCAAAAAATAATTTCCGGATGTGTGGTTCAACATAATAACTGAGTTTATTGAGCAAAAACAAATTGCGAGCCAACTGTTTGCAAACATGATTTATATGTGATTGCCATTTAAAATTATCATCAATAATCACGCCTAAGAACACGGTGTTCGGTAACCTGCTCGATCAAGGTTTCACTCATTTTTAGCTCAACATAAGATGCTGTCGTTGATGTTTCTGTCTCGATGCTAGGACCATACATTTTGTTTTGTGCGGATTAAGGACCATTCGGTTTTGGTTGCACCATTCTAAGACATCATTTATACTTTGTTGTAACGATATTTGTACAGACATGATGTTTGTATCACTACGGTGAAGAGAACTGTCGTCAGCGAACAGATCACAGATGACATCATTGTGAGATATGTGCATGGGTAGGTCATTTATAAAAATACAGAAGAGAAGAGTCCAAGGACAGAGCCCTGTGGAACGCCACAGCTCACTATTCCTTCAGAGGAATAAGTACCGTTTAAGTAAACACGCTGGGTCCTGTTTTCAAGATATGACTGAAAGAAGGTGACTACTGCCGGATTTTGAACATATGCAGTCATTTTGTTTAATAATATGTTGTGGTCTACAAGATCAAAGGCTTTCTTAAAATCGAGAAAACAGTTCCAGTGAGTTTTCTTTCGTTGATGGCTGATAGCCATGTATCACAGAGGCGTGTTAAGGCCGTGTGGCATGAGTGATTTCGACGAAAGCCTGACTGAAATGGGGGGAACAGTTTGTGATGTTCCATATGTTTAGTTAGGTGTTTGTGAACATGCATCTCAAGAGGTTTCGATACAACGGATAAAAGAGATATTGTCTAAAATTGTTTAAATCAGTGAGATCTCTTGATTTGGGTAAGGGAATGACTTTTGCTGCCTTTAGACCACATGGGAAGACATTCTGATCAATACACAAATTATAAACATACGTAAGGGTATCAACAATGTAAGGTAGAGCAAGCTTGAGTATAGAAGCATTTAAGTTATCTGGACCCATTGCTTTTTATTTTTAAGTTTTGAAATTAAGGAACCAACTTCATTAATAGCAAGCAAGGGGATGCTAAATGAATCTCTAGTATTCAATCGTTCTTGGCAAAACGATTGGAGAACAGCTGGAGTCTCATATTGATTAAAGAATGTGACACTGCAGCTGTTTGTACTGATTCAGTTACCTGAAGGAAATGATTGTTGAAAGTGTTAGCAGACCACATAGTCGCAGTATTATCTGATTTGTTTCTCGACTTGTCATTATTTCATTAACAGCACGCCATAATGATGCTGTATCCTGTTTGCGTTTATCAGTTTCCTAAAATGCTCAGATTTTGATTTTCTAACCAGATCTGATACTCTGTTTCTCTGCTTTTTATATTCATCTACTTTTTTTTGCGGTTTTAAGTGCATCCCTTAGTGCCATTTCTATAATAATGTCTTTTGTCAGCCAGCTGGGAAGTACTCTGTGTTTTACCCTTTTTTCTTCTAAGAGAGAGAGAGAGAGAGAGAGAGAGAGAGAGAGAAGGAAGTGCTCACTGCTATTTTTCTTTCAGAGACGTAATGAATCAAGATGCACAGACCTCATTGCCAAATATCAGAGGGTCTGTCTCATACTCTTGAATTTCTGTAAAATGCCGAATCTGAGACTGTGTGTTAAAAGACACTATAGAAATAGCACTGCAACTGCACCCATTTTTTAAAAAAAACCTGCACTAGAAATTAAACGCTGAACTAATGTAGTTATAATTCCAGCATTTCAGAAAACATTTAAGCCTGTCATGCTTGAGGATGGCTTCATTTTAACAAAAGTCACGGTCTGAACTGTGTCACAATCAATTTTTGTTACGAACACGCAGTTGGTCAATAAGCACATAGTTCCTTTTTAAAACTCTGGAAGCTGTCTCCGGCATACTGAATACCTAGTACTGATCTATTTGATTTATCTAATTGATGACTTTTATTTGCTGTGTTAAAAATGATAGATTTGATCATACCGACGCACATACACAGGCACATTCACCCACAGAGGAAATATGGGTCACTTCAAAGTAATGAAACCCCTGCAGCGTTAGCGAACACACGAATCTTGTTCATTTAGGCAGAACCAAAACATCCAGTGCCACATCGGCGTAATGTCTGGGAGTCGGGTAAATGTTGTGACCTTTTCAAACAGACCGATGGTAGGATTGAACACTCATGACAGCTGTGATTGATTGTGTTTACTCGCGGCCGAACGTTTACAATTACATAGCTGATTTAAAGGTCATTTTTACCCCGCGTAATAATAGCTCTCCTTGCCGTGGCGACGAAGCAACATATAAAACCGGCGTTTGGCTCTCATTAATTCAGTGGACCTGCGGGGCCAGTCCCACCGACCAGTGCAATCGCACGAACCTGTTGCAGTTTGCCGTGGGCGTTTCATCAGGCGACATGCCACAGAGGAAACAGCCTCGAAATTACTGGCCATTCTGCATCGTTCACATCCCTGTGGCATGCGTGTTCCACCCGGAAACGTCGCCGTGCAGTGCGGAATGAAAATTGCCAGAGCCTCTGCAGTGGCACTGGCCAGACGACGACGGTCTTTGATGTGTGTGACTTATCAGTGAGACACGGCCCTGTCTTTCACGGCGAAAATGGCTGTTTAGATATATAGATTCATTCTTCACTGTCTGCGGCGGAGTCGCAGGACCAGGCCAATTTCCGATGTCGTGTGTGAAGGAGAGAGTGGTTGGATGCAGCTGGGGAGGTGGGGGTAGTTAGTATTGACTTGCAGTCCATTGTCTGTGCAGTTAATGGCGTTCTATAAAGTAGCGCTGTCTGTTACAACATTGATCCATCTTTCTGATACCTGTCTTGGTCACTGTCTCTCTTCTTGTCCTTTCCCCTCCAATCTGATCTCCCCTCCTTACCATTACTTCCTCCCTCCCTCCCTCCATCCTTCTCTCTCTCTCTCTCTCTCTTCTCTCTCTCTCTCTCCTCTCTCTCTCCCCTCTATATATATATATATATATATATATATATATATACCTATCTCTGACAGACAGAGAGTCAGAGACGTGAGGAATAAAAAGTCTAGATTAAGATGATTTAATGCGTTTTGGCCACGAACATTCATACACAAGTTGTTTGGTGGGGGGGAAATTTATCATCCGGACAGTATATCCAGTGAGTATGATGACACTTTCCCAAACAAAGCCCATACACTAAATGTTTTCAAGACCTTCACTTGCTGAAGATAACACACAGATCATCGAAAGCGAGTCTACCCAAATCTGCTGTATCTGTAATCATTGACAGCTGTGATATGCATAGTGTTACATGTGCAACCTACTGTGCATATGGATTACTCTGCATAAGGAGAAAGAGAGAGAGAGGGGTGGGGGGTGGGGGGGGGCAGGATGGAGAGGGAGGATAGTATGAAGAGGATGAATTGGATGTGAGAATACTTTGCTTTTTTCATAATCATTCTTTTTTTAAGTCCTTGTAGTACATTCGGCAAATTCGATTATCATTGTAAATTGCAGTGGTAACTTCGTAGTTTGTGCTTTGCAGATTTGCGTAAGTCCAGTAACAAACACTGCTAATAATGTTCTTCTTCACATTCTATTTTGCTCTGTGCATGTGTAATCTGAGTGATGCTTTGTATACTATCTGCTT
>CM031603.1:84462246-84489746 GCA_018398815.1 Conus ventricosus
TGCTATTTAATATGTTGCAGAGGATTGAAGTACGCAGAGGTATCTTTCATCTAGTAATTAACGCGTTCGAATGAAAATGAAGTACGGGAAAGTAGTAAAATTTTTGGGTATGGTTTACTATTTTTTTTGAATATATCAAACTGGATGGTCGAGATGCTGGCCTATTTTGCTTGTATTCGGGTTTTTCCCAATTGATTGATGTTTATTTTATGCTTGTTACATTCGTTTTTTGATATGATGATGTTGTGTTGCACCCCCATGTCAAAAAGGCTGTTTAGCTAATAAACTTTTAAAACATGTTCAGTGTTCTCTCTCTCTTCTCTCTCTCTCTCCCCTCTCTTTTCTCTCCCCTCTCTCTCTTCTCTCTCTCTCTCTCTCTCTCTCTCTCGGGGGGGGGGGGGGGGGGGTGTGTTGAGCAGCATTCGGGAGTTGCGACACGTATTTTAAATTAGCTCTGTGTTGTTGTTAATTGCACCGCATCTGGAAAGTGTTTGGGACTGTGTGTGTGGCAAGTACCTTCATGAAGCATCATGCCTTCTTTCACAACTCGAGTTTAGGGCAAGATGTGGGTGCTTTCTGTAGTATTCTCTCATTTATGGCCAAAAGAGTGGAATTTAGCGTCGCCATGCGCGTGAAGACATTGACACTGAAAACGGCGGTAGACGGTGTTACGGCAGGCTGCCTCCCTCACGTTTTTTATTCTGGGGTAGTTTATTGCTCCAGTGTGGCGATGTGTAAAAAAAATCCTGGGCCACGTAAGGACAGCTACCGCCAGACCTGCCTGAGCTCTGACAGGAGTGCCAGTACCGAGAAAGCAAGAAAATTCCTCGGCCAGCAAGCCAACAACCTCCAAGCCTACTGAGTCACCCACCCTCATGGATGTCGTGTCTATGCTCCCAGGATCTGAACAGCAAAGTGGCAATATTAATAGATGCTTAAGGACTTTCGTGACGGTTTTGCTGGGTTACAAGAAGAGATTCGGGTCCTAAAAGGAGAAGTGGCTGATCTTCGTCGGGGAAAATGAAGCTTTGAAAAAGAGGATGCTGGACACAGAACGTAAAGCGATGATTTAGAAGGACGCTCCAAGCGAAACAACTGAATTTTCTACGGTTTTCCCGCGTAAGCAAAACGAGACGCCGGCTGAATGTAAAGGCATCGCCCGGCGACTTGCTAGTGGACAAACTCAACTGACTGGAGATGTCAGTTCGCCGGGTCCCGCTTGAACGGCAAATCCAACTCGCCCGTCATCGCTGCTGCCACTTTCTTCAGAGACAAAGAGAAAATTCTAAAGGCCAAACGTAATTGAAGGAAGTGAGGTGTTCGTTGGCGAGGACTTCTTCTTACGTGTAAGAGAGAAAGAAAACAACTGTCCCCGCATCTAAAAAAGGGCCCAGAGAGGAGGGCAAGCGAGCGACTATGGTCTTCGATCACCTCTTTATTGAGGGGAAAAAGTACTATCTGGGAGAGGGGGGAGCTCCTACAGAATCAAGATAGGGGGGAGGCCACCCCAGCTCGACCCGGTGTCATCTACAGATCTGCACGTGCTAGCTGTGCAGAACGCCAAAGGCCGGGTGCGATGGCAGTGGTGTGCGGAAACTGTGTTGTGAACCAGTTTACGTTGACGTCGTAAATACTGAGCGCGCAAAGGCGGGGTGGGGGTCACATGTAAATGTGGAGGAAAGAATTTATGTTGAATTGTATTGATCAAAATGTTTTTGTTGATATGATTATGATGATTGTGTTAATGCAGGCGAAGCGACCTTCTTATGTTCTAAAAATGTAACATGAATATTTGTGGTGAAAACAGAGTTGAAGACATTTACCGATCAGTATCACGTGACCACACAAACTGACAGTGGAAGTTGTAAGGGGGGGCATCTAAAAGGAAAACGTTTTAACTCGGAAAGAGAGGACAGGGGTGATAATGATGTGTCTGGTGAACGATTGGAGAGGAACACACTGAGGGGTAAAAGGAAGATGTCAGTGAGAATAAAAGTGTTTTACTTTTTTGTTGGTTGGGGAAAATGATAAAGATTGTGATGTTTCCGTCTCTTTTTTGCATTGGAAATTGTAAATGGACTTTTATCTAAATTAAGCGATGTAGACTTTACTCCTTTTTGTTGAAATTTGATGTCATATGTCTTGTCGAAACCTTCGTAGAGATTTCCAAAATTTAAATTTTTTTCCGGGCTATACCATTTTCTGTAAACCGCAGTTAAGTTTTCAAAAAAAGGGAAAGGGACTTCTGGTGGCGTTATATGTCTCATTAAAACAAAAACTTACACCCTATGTCCATGAATTCAAGACAGACTCCCCAAATATTCTTTTATTTTTGGGTTTGATAAGAGTGTTTTTGGCTTTATGGAAGTGTGTTATATGTATGTACTTATTTCCACCTGAGGGTTCGCCATATTACGCTTATTTTGATGTTTGAAAATGGTATTTAGTGAGCTTGAACAATGTCTTTTTGATTCTCTACTTGAGTTTGGGGATGTGCTTAAATTCTGTCAGGCGATTTGAATAGTAGGACTTCTGACATTTGTCCAGATTCTTTGATGAAAATGATTTGTTTATGATCACCTTGTTTATGATTGTTCTTTTTCTCCCAAAAGGGCATGAGGAAGTCTGCAGACAAGGGGTTTATAAAAAATTTTTGGGAAAGATATTTGTTAGATATGTGCACAACCTTTGGACTGTGGATTCTAAATGGCACATGTAATGGGATGCTGACGGCAACTATACGTTCATTTCAGAAGCAGGATTGTAGCGTTAATGATTACTTTCTTCTGTCTAAGGAATTGTTTTTCGGTTTTGCGTCTTCATGTGAAATGGTGATCTCAGGAGAATAGAATCAGATCATTTCCCCTATCGAATTAAATTTCAGTTTTCTGAAAGAAAAACCAGTATCGCAAGTAAATCCCACAGAAATAGACCAGGTCATTGAAAAGGTTGTGTGGAACAACGATTTAGGGTCAGTCTATACTCAGAAAATGACATCAGATGAAACACTGTTGGTACTTGATCGTGCCACAAATTTAATTGAAACTGGATTTCAATGGTGCTTTTCATTGTTTAATGACTGGATTAAAAGGCAAGCAAGTTGTATGAAAAAGGAAAATTTAAACTAACAAAGTATAACAAAACAGTGATTTGGGATGATAAAGAATGTGGGGTTTAAACAAAGTTAAGGCAAAAGGGGTCCCTTTTTATTCATAGCAAAACGAGAAGAAAGAAAACAGTGATGCCTACTGCATAGCAAGAAGAGAATACAAAACAAACTGATAAAGAGAAAAGAAAAACAGTATAACGATTATGTTGGTAGACAGATTATTTCATCAGTGAACATCAGAGAGAATTTTTGGGGAAACTGTGCGTAAAAAAATCCTTTTTAAAAGAAACGTGTTCAAAATAGTCTAACAGTCGATGACTGGTTTCACACATTTTTAAGATTTGCTTGAATTAGAATGTAACAACAGATGTTACTAATTCATTTGGAAATTGCAATGATACCGATGAGGAGGAAATTAGTTTTTATAAACCGTCCAATAACAAATGAAGAAATTCTACTAGCTGTAAATAGGTTTAAAAAAATGGAAAGCCGCCGGACGGATGAAATTTTTGGTGAGTTGTTGAAGTATGGTGGGGACCCAGTTGTTGACTTTTTTGTAAAGCTTTTTTAATACGCTGTTTGATAAAGGCGTGTTCCCAGACAACTGGACCAACTCTATTGTGCAGCCCTTGTTTAAGAGGGTAACGTTAACGATCCAAACAATTATAGAGGCATTTCACTGTGTGATACGGCAGTAAAATTTACGCACAATCATTAATAGCAGACTGCAGGAATGGATAAAAGAAAATAATCTGACTGGTGAACATCAAGCAGGATTAAGAAAGGTTACTCCACAGTTGATCACATGTTTACATTATTGGCACTCGTTCAAAAAACAGTTTTGTTTCAATCGTAATTTTTATGTAGCCTTCATTGATTTGAAAAGGGTTTCGACTCTATTGAAAGGAACTTATTATTGGCCCATATTTTTGAAAAAGGCATCAAAGGGAAGGGTATTTAGGTGTTTTTCGTAGTATGTATGACAATGTCAAAGCCAGAATTAAA
Organism: Conus ventricosus; assembly: GCA_018398815.1. NCBI lineage: Eukaryota > Metazoa > Mollusca > Gastropoda > Neogastropoda > Conidae > Conus > Conus ventricosus. The sequence goes on from CM031603.1 coordinate 84,466,361, forward strand.
TGCGGAAGTAGCGTGACTCATATCACCAACCCGTGGAGTGAAACAAGGAGACGCCTGCAGTCCTGTCTTGTTTTCTTTATTCATTAATGAACTTGCCCTTAGAGGTGATGAGGAGAGGGAGGCATGGTGCAATGTTTACGTCTGACTATTTGAATTATTCATATTACTTCTGGCAGATGATGTGGCTTACTCTCAGAGACTGCCACTGGATTACAAAAGCAGATTAAAGTCTTCAAACGTGCAGCTGCTGCTTTGCAGCTGAAGGTCAATATGAATAAAAGCAATATAGTGGGGATTCAGAAAAGGGGGGTATTTAGCTGCCAGAGAAAGGTGGACCTACAACGGGAATGTTATGCCTGTTGTGAATGTTTACAAATACCTAGGAATTTATTTTTCAACAAAGTTAAGTTTTGTTGCTGCTTGTCGTGATCTCAGTTAGCAGAGCAAAAAAAAAGCGTTTTTTGTGTATTTTTACAAAGTTATTTAAGCTAAAGTGTTCTTCTCCTTTTTTCCTTTTTTAAGTTATTTGACTCACAAGTTCAGTCTGTTGTTCAGTTTTGGTGCAGAGTTATGGGCCTTGACAATGCAGCACCCATTGCGAAAAGGTGCAATTTATTTGCTATTAAGAGATTCTTGGAGTAGAAATGAGAAAAACCTAATGACATGGCGTATGGGTGAAACAAATCGATATCCTGTTTACATAAATTCAGCTGTAAAGTGTGTTAGGTATTGGCTAAAGTTGACGAGGATGGCCCAATGTAGACTACCGTTTAAGGCCTATAGAATGCTTTTCGATTTGGATTTGCGTGACAAGAAAAACTGGGCTTCAAATGTTCGCTGTAAATTGTTTTTTGGATTCGGATATGTATGGCTCAATCAAGGAGTAGAAGGGGATAAGCGAGTTTCTGGAAACGTTTAGGGAAAGGTTAATTTTGTGCAGGGTGGCAGGTTGGAATAACCATATCAATAACAGTGACAGGTTTAACGTTTACAGAACCTTCTGCACTATTCCGGATGCTGAAACATATTTGTTACTCAATTTGGACAGATATTTGAGGCCCTGTATTGATAAGATTTAGGCTTGGATTTCTGAAATCGAAGTACATTTGTAATCGTTATAGACAACACAGTGAAAGTGAATTACTTGTCCACTTTGTCAAGAGGGAAAGAGATGAGGTACATTTTGTTCTATGCTGTCCTATTTTATGCGACTTAAGAGCACAAAACATACCGTTGAAATATTATAAGATACCCAAAACAGTTCAAATTAGCGTTGCTGATGGCATGTGTAATGAAAAAACGATCGAAATTTGTCAATCTATCTTTACAAGGCTTTTTAAAAATTTCGTCTATTTCTCAAACTCTTGAAATTATAGCAAAGTGTATTTCGAATGATGTCATTGATTCTTAAATGCCAGATTGGACAATTGTTTTTATATACACCCCTTCATGAGGGGCAAGGCCTAAACATGATTAAACTTTCCGTATCCGTATCTCTCTCTCTCTTTTCCCAAGCCCTGGGCTAACGTCAGACATCTTCTCTCCGTTTAATTCACAGCCTGTTGGCGGCGTCACAGCGTGGAGTGGAATAGGTTGTGCACAGACTTCCCTCACACAGACTCCTTGCTCAAAGTGACGTGCGCCGACTGCATTCAAACTGCTTCTCATGACAGAGCCGTCTGAAGGTGGGTAATGTGTGGGGAAAAAGAGGGGTTCATTTCTTATACGCTGTGTTCAGTAACTCTTGCATTTGATGTCCATCATCTTTCCTTAAATGAAACCGGAATCGACGAGCTTTTGATTAATTTGTTGTTCCGGGACTTGACGTCTATGTCTGATGGGTTTTGTTTTCTAACCATGATGAATTCATACGAATGGAATCGTACGGGACTTTTTTTTTTAATGTGAAAAACATGACCAGAGAATGATAGAAAATGACCTTTATCTAAAGGCTTTGAAAACATCGCCAGATTGTTACAGGAACAGCACAGAACAAAGGCTAAATCATCCAGTCTTGTTGAGACCTACCCACGGAGATAAGAGAATAAAACGGAAAGTATTAGTGTTAAGTATCAGTCATGTTATCATTTGTGTCTGTTTTTTAATTCAGGCGAAATGAGTTTCAATTGCATTCACTGCATTAAGCAGTTTGTCGGATCTCATGCCAAAGTGAACTCATCTTTCAAAGTAAAAAAATATTTGTGACATTAGTAAGAAAGGAGCTTTGGAAATGAAAATAATAATAGTTTGTGATGAATCAAAACGCCCAAGTACTGAAGAAGGTGACAAAAGTGTTACATTTGTTGTTGTTGTCTTTTAATACCTGTAGGACACAAATCCTTTCAACAAAAAAACACAGGGACTGATCTATTTTGTTTTTAGTTTGGAATGCCACACTTTGATTGGGTAGTAACATGACCGACACATGGTAACACCACTGATTAACACGACCGACATGTGGTAACATCACTGATTAACACGACTGACATGTGGTAACACCATGAGTAACATGACTGACATGTGGTAACATCACTGAGTAACACAACTGACATGTAGTAACACCATGAGTAACACAACTCACATGTAGCAACACCGAGTAACACGACTGACATGTGGTAACATCACTGAGTAACACGACCGACATGTGGTAACATCACTGAGTAACAACTGACATGTAGCAACACCGAGTAACACGACTGACCATGTGGTAACACCATGAGTAACACGACTGACATGTGGTAACACCATGAGTAACACAACTGACATGTAGTAACACCATGAGTAACACAACTGACATGTAGCAACACTGAGTAACACGACTGACATGAGGTAGCACCATGAGTAACACCACTGACATGTGGTAACACCATGAGTAACACCACTGACATGTGGTAACACCACTGACATGTGGCAACACCATGAGTAACACAATTGACATGTGGTAACAACACTGAGTAACACGACTGAAATGTGGTAACACCATGAGTAACACGACTAACATCACTTAACACGAAGAAACACAACTGACATTCCCTGTGTTAGTCGTGTTACTGTCACCCAGCAACAAGTAAAACCATGATAAAATGCAAAAGGTCCACAGAAGAGTTCAGCTTTGTTGTTTCCCGCGTGAGTAAAGTCTCTGAACCCGAGATGCTCCGAAGAGTTTGGTTGTACCTTTTTGTGCATTTTTCCGACATAATTCTCAGAAAAGTCAACACGCACAATGCACTCGTCGGCCTTCACATGTTTCTGTAAATGTCTCGTGTGTCTGTACTGGTTTTTACTGTTGAAAGACTGGCGGCAGTAAAGAGACGGTTGTTCCAAAGAATTGTCCCGCAAGTCACCAAATACCCGTTGGTCAACTTCTCTTTTTCTGCTTCAGTGAAAACTTTCTTCTCATTGTTTTTTGAAAGTTGTGTCTTTACTGACTGTTTTCCCCCAGTGTCCAAGACACTTGCTGAGTTGCGTCTCCTGCAGCGCTGTTTACGGTTTTGTCTTTGCATTCCTGCCAGACTCTGCACCTGCAGTCCTTTTCGTCAGATGAGCACACCGTTTGACCCAGGATATGTCCAGGTTCGCCCGTTCTAATTTCCCAGCTTGTTTCAGACATTCCGCCATGTATCGAGAATCGTCGCATGTCTTGCAGAGACAGGTCTCTCTCTCTCTCTCTCTCTCTCTTCTCTCTCTCTCTCTCTCTCTCTGTGTGTGTGTGTGTGTGATGTTGAGGGACACGTTACCCAGAAACGGCTTCAAACGCCAAAATGTAATGAAACTTAGGTGTCTCTGCTTGGTACTTGGCGTGCAGATTTCTGAGGTGTCGCATAAAATTCTCTTCTGTTCGTTCAGTGGTCACTGTGTGCTTCTTCCCAGGCAGTACCCTGGACACATCATCCCTCAGGACGAAGTTCCTGACAGATGGTCTCACTCGATCAGAAAGACATCCACTTTTCTTCTTTTGATTGAAGGGTGACATTCTCAGCGTCTTGCACATCCTGGTCTAAAACCCGTACTTTCTCAGAGTGCCACTTGCTAAACCAAAGTCTCGGACAGATCTTTTTTCCCTTCGCTGCAATTCATTCTGATTTGGTCTGTAAGTGAATAGTGGAAAACCAGCGTCCTTCTGACCGTTTTGCTTGAAGTGGGGTTTCTTCGCAACAGTTGTTTTGTTTTTGTTTCTGGCGAATCTTGGTTCGTTCTCTGTTTCCTCTGAAGTCTCTTGATAGAGCCAAGTTTTCTTCATGTGTTCAAGCAGTTCTTCTTTTTCTAGAGAGGCGATACTTCTCTCCAAGACTCGTCTCTCTCTATTTTGGTTTTCTTCAAGTGGTCACGGTGCTGGCGGAACATACCGGCAGGTGGGCGTGGTGATGAAAAGGTGCCCGGCAGGCTGTCTGCAACAGTCAGCAGAACCCAACAACTTCCTTGCTTTGTGCAGCAACAACAACAATAATACTGCTACTGCTGCTGCTACTACTACTGTTGCTGCTGCTGCTACTACTGCTGCTACTACTACTACTACTGCTGCTGCTGCTGCTGCTACTACTACTGCTGCTACTGCTACTACTGCTACTGCTGCTACTACTACTACTACTGCTACTACTACTACTACCACCATCACCAATAATGGTACTGATAATACAATACAATGATAGAAAACCTGTCAATACAAGCAGTAAAGGCAACATTAATGGCTTCTACGTGCAATGGAAATGGCTTCTACATGCAATGGACTAGCAGATACCACATCAATGGTTTATTAATGAGAAATGAACGAGAGTCAGGATAAATCTGTAGGAGGACAGCACGCACACATATCATTATAATTAGAAAAGAAAGAATATACAAGCAGTGTGGTTACACAATGCTGTACTGACATGTATATCCGTTCCTTATGTAGGTGTACACACACACTGACTGACTTAAAACCAATTTATTGTCAGATTAACTCAAGGTTAATATTTTTTCAGTGGGAAGGAAAAACTAATAAATATCCTTTTAAAAAAAAAGAAGCTGCTAAAATGAAAAGCACATTCGTACCAATTCAATTCACCCAAGACAAGCTGACACTAAAACTAAAAGTGACATGCAATGCACTCTGATAATATCGTCAGTGAAGGAAAAAAAAGGAAGCCTATGACTTCTATTCAAAAAGATGGCAGGACAAAATCTATGTAAATTCACGTATTTGAACAACAATTTTAATCATGGAAGGTCAAGTGAGTGCCCTGGTTTCTTATTTGTCACGTAAAATTTCAAAATGGAGTGACTGATGGCGGAGAACGAAGCAAAAGCCAAACATTTTAATTTGATTTGAAGAGTGCAAAAGATATTGGAAGGCTTGTTTCGGCAATAGCGGGATCTCTCGGGGGCTATTACAAACATGTCCACCTACTGTAAAAGCTCCAAGCCTTACAGCCAGGCATGTTTAGATAAAGCTCTGGCACTGCACTTCCCCTTTCTCTGAGAAAAGGTCTGACCGAGTTTCCTGCTTTTGTAAGTGTAGTTGGGTAGTACTGTAGCGGAACTCGTCAACGAAGGGAATTACTGACAGGCGGAAATCTCTCCAGAGCAACGACTGGAACGATACAGTAGCTTTCAATCTTAAACACCCACCACAATGCTCTCTCTCTCTCTCTCCTATTTTTTTCTACTCTCTCACTCACTCGCACTCTCTCTCTCCCTCCCTCAATCCCTCTCGCTCTGTCTCTCCTCCCTCCCTCTCCTCTCTCTCTCTCTCTCTCTCTCTCTCTCTCTCTCTCTCTCTCTCTCTCTCTCTCTCTCTCTCTCTCCCCTCACTCTCTTTCACTTGAAAAACTTTCGTCATGGAACATATTCTGACCGCACATACAACCAATGTGTGTTGGGTTTTTTTGGGGGGTTGGTTGGTTGGTTTTCGTTTGTTTGTTTTTTATGATAGTTCGGCAAGAGAAGCTCTTAAGGAATCAGATCCTTTAGACCGCTGAAGGCAGAGGAAGAGAAGGAAAACATTTATATAGAAGCAAATCTGATGCTCACCGCAGAACAACTGCTGGGCAGCATCTGTCTTGCCTCTGGCATCAATCGATGTTATTGGGTTGAACATGGTTTAAGAAAAAACTGGGAAGGTGAAAGTGTCGTATGATTCCTGTCTGCTGTGTGGTGGTTGCTGCAGAAGGTGCAGTGTAGCCTCATTAACCTCTGGAATGGAGGATCAGGGTCATGTCATCTGATTAAGATTCCATCTGCTAAAATGGGACGGACAGATGGACGGAAAAAACAGAGTGGGAAGAAAGAAAGAAAGAAAGTTGGCGTGCCCACATCACGTAATATTTAAAGGAAGAGAGTTCCTTGTCTCTTGCACTGAATGATGATGAAGGAGCTGGTCTTCATCTTACACGAAAATAAAAATAAAAATTAAATAGGAAAATAGAGGGGGGGGGGTCATTTTATTTCTTTCCGCCCACGAATGTGTTGGCTGCAGAAGGTGAACTAGTCCTAATGAGACCGTGATTGATTTTCATCCTGTTGCAACAAAAAATGTCAAAGCGTGTCTCTACTGGAAGTCATAAATCCCTCCAGCTGCTGCGTGTCTGTCTTTGTCCTGTCTCCGTTTTTCTGTCTCTCTGCCCGATTTCTTCTGTCTCTCTGACAGTCTGTCGGCCAAAAGCCTTTGAAGGACAGTAATAAGCTTGAATTGAAAAGTACACGAAGATAAACAGTTACTTTATGTCGAAAAAAACATTTGAAGAACAGTGGCTACCTTCAGTCGGAAAGCATTTTTAGTTACATTACCGTGTATTCAAAAGCATGATAGTGGTTGCCTTGTAATCAAAACATTTTTTGTTATGAAAATTGGTTGCGTTGTACTCAAATGCTGCATTTGTAGTGCAGTTGTTCTTTTGTATTCAAAACATTTTAAGAATGGTGATCGCTAGGCACCCAAAGCTTTAAGGAACAGTGGATACCTGTTCATAGACATTTATGGGAGAGACGGAGAGAGGCAATGGACAGACAAGAGAAACACAGAGACGGACATCTAGACTGACAGAAAGATAGACAAGAGGCACAGAGAGAGAGATGGGGGGGGGGGGGGGGTCAGACAAAGTTTGAAGCGTTTCTGGATGGGAACTTGATTGAAGACGTTGACAGCTGAAATCGGTGCAGGGTTTGCAGAGGCCAAAGGTTTTAACACAACCGGAAGTCCGTTTTTTTTTTTTATATACCCCTACTGTCATTAAGGGATATTCAGAAACTGGACGAACTTTCCTCGACATTTTGCCTCTTGCAAAGCCTAAGTATGTGCACTGCCTGGAGTAGCTCTCTCTCTCTCTCTCTCTCTCTCTCTCTCTCTCTCTCTCTCTCAATAATGGATCAGTGCAGTACGTGGACCTGTGAGTGCGCGCGCGTGCGAGAGAGAGAGAGAGAGAGAGAGAGAGAGAGAGAGTGTGTGTGTACGCGAACATGCGCGCTGGTACGCGCGTTCGTGTGGGTCTGCGTTTATGTGTGCATGAGTGCGCGCGTTGTGTGTTCAAGTGTGTATGTGTTGCCTGGAGATGTCCAAAGTAGATTTAGAATCTTTATTAACCTGTATATCATCTCGTTCTTTCAATTACATGTCTTTATTCGCAGGCTCAAACTGCCGTAATTGTAACCTCCTTAGTAGCAAAGTGTCAGTCTCTCTCTCTCTCTCTGTCCATCCAAGACCTAAACCTATGCAGACAGACGCTTTTGTGACATCTGGTCCAGCATGCGACCAGTGAAAGATTTTAAACACGGCAGTTGAACGAGAAAAAACTCCGAAGGATCAAAACGGCGTAACCCTATTAGATTCAGTGCGCTGGAATATATTCTAATGCAGACGAAGAGAAAAGAAAGGAACGAGGTGTGTGGGAATGGCCCACGTCACCCGTGTGTGTGGCAGGCAGCCGTTCATTTTGCGTCTGACGCTGATCGATGTCAGCGGGTTTGGTTTTGGTTTGAGGGAGAGAGAAAAAACGTCAGGAAGATCAGTGGTGGTGTTGTTTTCCTGTATCTGCTGGTGATTGTCGCGCTGCAGAAGGTGAACGCGTGCTAATGAGGTTTTGGCACATTTACATTCTCGTTAGCCTCTCTCTCTCTCTCTCTCTGTCCCTCAATCTCTGTGTCTGTTTCTCAGACTCAGTCTCTCCTCACTCTGTCTCGCTCTGTCTGTCTGTCTCTCTCTTTGCTCCCCCGCTCTCCCTTTGTCTGTCTTTGTCTCTAACTGTGTCTGTTTCACTCACTCTATCTCTGTGTTCCTCACTGTTCTCTCTCTCTCTCTCTCTCTCTTCTCTCTCTCTCTCTCTCTGAGATACTCGTTCTGTCTCTCTCGGTCTCCCTCAATCTCTCAGTCTCCCTCCGTCTGTTTCTGTCACTCTCTGTCTCTGAGATACTCCTGCTCTCCCTCCCATTCTCTCCCTCTTGAGGGAGAGCGGGAGAACAGGACTCCTTTCACTCGTTCTGTCTCTCTCTGTCTCCCTCAATCTCTCTGTGTGTCTGTCTCTAAGGCTCAGTCTCCCTTTTCCCCCTCCTTCTCTCTCTCCCTCTCTCTCTCTCTCTCTCTCTCCTCTCTCCCTCCCTCTCCCTCTCTCTGTCTCTCTCAGACTCAGTCTTCCTCTTCCCCTCCCTCTATCCCTCTTTCTGTCCCTCCCTCCCTCTCTCACTTCGTTCTCTCTCTCTCTCTCTCTTCTCTCTCTCTCTCTCTCTCTCTCTCTCTCCCTCAAATTCTCTGCCTCTCTCTGTGTCTGGCTGTCAGACTCTCTCCCTCTGTCTTTCCCTCTCTCTGTCTCTCCCACCCACCCTCTGTCTCTCCCACCCTCTGTCGCACACTGAAAGAGAGAGCCTCCTGCTACCCCTCCCGTTCTCTCCCTTTCGAGGGAGAGCAGGACACCTCTGACTCGTTCTGTCTCTCTCTCTCTCTCTCTCTCTCTCTCTCTCTCTCTCTCTCTTTCTGAGATTCTGAGAGAGAGAGACTCCTACTGTCCCTCCCGTTCTCTCCCTTTCGAGGGAGAGCAACACTCCTCTCACTGGTTCTCTCTCTCTCTCTCTCTCTCTCTCTCTCTCTCTCTTTTCTCTCTCTCTCTCTCTCTCTGTGTCAGGCTCACAGACTCTCTCCCTCTTTCACTTCCTCCCACTGTCTCTCTCACACAGAGAGAGAAACTCCTGATGTCCCTCCCGTTCTCTCCCTTTCGAGGAGAGCAGGACTCCTCTCACTCTTTCTCTCTCTGTGTACCTCAACCTCCCTGTCTCTCTCCCTGTCTTGTCTCCTGTCACTCCCCTCTCTCTCTCTCTGAGATACTGGGAGAGAGACTCCTGCTGTCCCTCCCGTTCGCTCCCTTTCGAGGGAGAGCGGGAGAGCAAGACTCCTCTCACTCGTTCTGTCTGTCTGTCTGTCTGTCTCTCTCTCTCTCTCTCTCTCTGTCTGGCTCTCAGACTCTCCCCCTCCCTCTGTATCTCTCTCAGATACTGAGAGACACGTGCTGTCCCTCCCTTTCACCCCCTTTCGAGGAGAGCGGGAGAGCAGGACTCTCCTTCACGCGCACACTCACTGTCGCTTGCTCTGCCTCTCTCTCCCTCGCTCTGTCCTCTCTCTCCCTCCCTCTCTCCATCCTCTCTCTGTCTCTCTAACACTGAGAGAGATTCCTGGTGTCCCTCCCGTTCGCTCCCTTTCGAGGGAGAGCGGGACTCCTCTCACTCGTTCTGTCTTCTCCCTCAATCTCTCTGTCTCTGGTTCTCAGACTCTCTCCCTCCCTCCCTCCGTCTCTTTCTCTCTCCCTCTCTCTCAGATACTGAGAGACAGACTCATGCTGTCCCTCCCGTTTACCCCCCTTTCGAGGGAGAGCGGGAGAGCAGGACTCTCTTTCTCATTCACGTGCACACTCACTCCCGCTCGTTCTGTCCTCTCTCTCCCTCGCTCTATCCTCTCTTTCTCATTCACGCGCACACGCACACTCACTCTGGTCCGCTCTGCCCTCTCCTCCCTCACCTCACCTTCCCTTCCCTTTCCACTCCAGAGCAGACTCTTCTGACTCGTTCTGTCCGTCTCTCTCTCTGTCTCTATGTCTGGCTCTCAGACTCTCTCCCTCCCTCCCTCTGTATCTCTGTCAGAGAGAGACTCGTGCTGTCCCTCTCCCCTTTCGAGGGAGAGCGGGAGAGCAGGACTCCTCTCACTCGTTATGTCCCTCTCTCTGTCTCCCTCAAACTCTCTGTCTGTCTTTCAGACTCTCCCTATCTCTGAGATACTGAGAGGGAGAGACTCCTGCTGTCCCTCCCGTTCTCTGGTTCTCAGACTTCTTTCTCTCCCTCCCTCCCTCTGTCTCTCTAATACTGAGAGATTCCTGCTGTCCTTCTCGTTCACTCCCTTTCGAGGGAGAGCGGGAGAGCAGGACTCCTCTCACTCGTTCTCTCTCTCTCTCTGTCTCCCTCCCTCTCTCTCTCTCAGATACTGAGAGAGAGACTCATGCCCCTCCCGTTCACCCCCTTTCGAGGGAGAGCGGGAGACTCTTTCTCATTCACACGCACACTCGCACACTCACTCCCGCTCGTTCTGCCCTCGCTCTGTCCTCTGTTCTCTTTCTCATTCATATGCACACTCGCTCTGGCCCGCTGTGCCCTCTCTCCTTCGCTCTGTCCTCATATCTTCCTCAGATTGTGTCCCCCCCCCCCCCCCCCCTCCTGTCTTTCTCACACAGAGAGAGCCTCCTGCTGTCCCTTCCGTTGCCTCCCTTTTGAGGAGAGCAGGACTCCTCACATGCTATATCTCTCTCTCCCTCCCTCTGTGCCACACTAAGAGAGAGAGCCTCCTGCTGTCCCCTCCCTTTCGAGGGTGAGCGGGAGTGTTGGACTCGAGTGCACACGCACATTCACTCCCGCTCGATCTGCCCTCTCACCCCCTCACTCTGTCCTCTCTTTCTCATTCACGCACACACTCTCACCTCGCTCTGCCCTCCACCCCCCCCCCCCTCACCTTCCCTTCCCACTCAACCCACCTCACCTTTCCTTCCCACTCCAAACCCCCCTCACCTTCCCTCCCTTTCCTTTCCACTCCACCCCCTCACCTTCCCTCCCTTTCCACTCCACCCCCTCACCTTTCCTTCCCTCTTTCCCCCTCCCCTTCCCTCTTTTCCCACTCACCTCCCCACCCCACCCCCCTCCCCTTCCCTTCCCGTCCTCTTTCCATTCACGCCACACTCACTCTGGTCCGCTCTGCCATCTCTCTCTTTCGCTCTGTCCCCTCTCTTTCCATTGACGCGCACACTCGCTCTGACTCGCTCTCGGGCCCTCTCTCTCTTATTCACAACCCCAACACAAACACTCGCTCGCTCTGCTCTCCACCCCCCCTCACCTTCCTTCCCACTCCCCTCGCCTTCCCTTCCCTCACCTTCCTTCCCTTCCCTTCCCCTTCCCTTCCCACTCCACCCCTTCCCTTCCCACTCCACCCGCACTTCTTCCCACTCACCCGCCCCCCACCTCCCTTCCTTGCCACCTCAACAAGAGCCTCCTTTCTGTCCACTCCACTCGAGGTGCGCAGGAGTTGGACCGATCACACTCACATTCCCTCCCCTCATTCCCTCTCACCCCCTCCTACTCGCCTCCCCTTCCATCCACCACTTCCCACTCCACCCCCTTCCCTTCCCTTCCCACTCCCCCCCTTCCCTCCCCTTCCCACTCCACCCCCTTCCCTCCCCTTCCCACTCCTACCCCCCCCCACTCCCACCCCTTCCCCACCTTCCCACTCCCCTCCACCTCCCTCCCCTTCCCACTCCACCCCCCCCCTTCCCACTCCACCACCCCCCCCCTTCCCCACTCCAACCCCCCTCCCTCCCCTCCCTTCCCACTCCACCCCCCCCCTTCCCACTCCACCCCCCTCCCCCTCCCTCCCACTCCCACTCCACCCCCCTCCCCTTCCCCTCCCCACCCCCCCCCCTCCCACTTCCATCCCCCCCTCCCCTTCCCCCCCTTCCCTCCCACCCCACCTCCCCCTTCACCCCTTCCCTCCCCTTCCCACTCCCCACCCCCCCCTTCCCTCCCTTCCCACCACCACCCCCTCCCCTTCCCCCTCCCACCCCCCCCTCCCCTTCCCTTCCCTTCCCACCCACCCCCTCACCTCCCTTCCCTTCCCACCCCCCTTCCCTTCCCTCCTCCCCACCCCCTCACCTTCCTTCCCATCCCCACCCCCTCACCTTCCCTTCCCATCTCCACCCCCTCACCTTCCCTCACCCTTACCCACCCCCTCACCTTCCCTTCCCCCCCACCCCCCCTTCCCTTCCCACTCCACCCTCCCCCTCACCTTCCCTTCCCACTTCCCCACCCCTTCCCCCCCCCCCCCCCCCTCCTTCCCTCCCTCCCCCCCCTCACCCCCTTCCCCCCCCCCCTCACCTTCCCTTCCCACTCCACCCCCCTCACCTTCTCGAGGGAGTTTGTCAAGCGTGTGTGGTGGGGGGGGGGGGGGGGGGGCGTGCATGCTTGCGTACGAGCGTGTGTGTGCGCGCGTATGTGTGTGCGCGCGTATGTGTGTGTGCGTGCGTCTGTATTTGTTTACCCGTAAGACGGCTGGATCGTAAGCAATAAACGTGTCAAAGACACTGCCAAATACTCTACATCTCCACTCCACCATGCCCAACCTCTGCTCCCCAATCCGCCTCTGCACAACCGAATCAAAGCATCTCACATCTTAACGCTTTCTGCTTTGTCTCTTCATCAGGTGCGCCGTGAATTCGTTTCCCCCATCACCATGGACAACATGACGTCACCGGTCCCGTCCTTCCTCACCATGAACAACACGACCACGGCCGGGGCAGCAGCTGCAACAGGAAGCAGCGACGAACTGACCATGGGCCAGTACTCCTTCGGGCAGCTGGTCAACATGTTCGCCCCAGCAGGGGTGCTGGCCGAACAGATCGTGCCGCCCATCTGGTACGTCATCGGTTTCCTGGGCAACTCCGTCTCCTGCATCATCTGGTTCGGCGGCCGCATGCGCCGGAACAACTCCTCGGCCGTGTACCTGGGCTCCCTGGCCGTGTCGGACCTGTTCTTCCTCTTGCTGCACCTACTGTACAACCTGCACGTGGCCTGGGGTTTCGACGTGTACAACGTGCACGCGGGCTGCGAGGTCTTCATGTTCTTCTTCTACTTCCCGCAGTACCTGTCCGTGGCCCTGGTGGCGGCCTTCACGATCGAGCGCTACGTGGCGGTGTGCCACCCCTTCCTCAAGGAGAAGCTGTGCACCGTGCGTAGGGCCTTCCTGGTGGTGCTGCTCTGCGCCGTGCTCTCCCTGCTCCTGTCCTCGGCGCAGACCTACATCTGGACCTTCCACCCCCGCCTCAACGCCTGCAACTTCCGCGACGAGGCCATCGAGGGCGAAAACCGCAGCTTCATGAGCATCTGGAACTGGGTGGTGGATATGAGCATGTTCATGGGCGTGCCCCTCGTGGTGCTGGTCTTCAACGTGCTGGTGCTGCGCGAGATCATCCGCCTGTCCCGCAACGGCGTCATCAGCCGCCAGCAGAACCGCTCCAACGGCGGCAACAACACGGCCTCCACGCTGACGCTGCTGTCCGTCAGCTTCTTCCTGATCGTCACGCAGGTGACGGCCACAGTGGTGGCCAACCTGCAAGGGGCGTTCCCCACCGGCAGCTGGACCCTGACGGCCCAGCAGGCGCGGGACGACCCCACCTGGTCCAGCCTCTTCAACTACCTGGCGGCGCGCAAGATCATCGACATGGTGTGCCTGTCGCACTACGCCTGCTACTTCTTCGTCTACTGCCTGACGGGCAAGCACTTCCGGCGCGAGGTGCTGTACCTGGTGACGTGCCACGGGCGGCTGCACTGCGTGGACCGGCTGCTGGCCACCACCCACCGGAGAGAGAGGTACTCCATGGTGTCCAGCAACGGCCACACCCTGGCCACCGAGACCTACTCCACGGCCTACACCACCAGCATGTAAAGGACCTTCTGTTGCAGTCCTGGGGGGAGAGCTAGCTCTGACCTGCTTCCTCCGGCAACATTGTGTTTGCTTCGTAGTGAAAACGTTTATGGCGTTTGTCACGTTTTGTGGCACCTGTTATGGTTGGCAGTACATTGCTCGCGTTCGGTGGGTGAGCGAGGTCTTGCTGACTTGGAGAACCATGAGCTGAGTCGGTCTCAGCTTCGGGCAAGTGTTCTGATTTGGTCTCAACCTTTTTTCTTTAATCATCAAGTCCAGTAAGAAATATACTACTGTCTCAAGTGTATACTGAGCAGAAATATGTGGGGGGGGGGGGGGGTGCCTGAGTTCCACTATAATAAGTGCTTAATGAGAAAAAGTGAGGGGATGGGGTCTACAACGTTTAGAGTTCCTTTTGAAATACCGTAACATTTGTACAAACTCAAATTTAAGACTGGAAAACGGAAGCTGTTCAAGATATGGAGAGGTTTTCACAATCCGTGGAAAGGAGTGTGCAGAAGTTGGATGGCGGAGGAAATGTAACACTTTTAAATCCACACTTCCTCATCGCGACAGTGTACAGTGATAAATACCTTTCGATCAGGAAAGCGACGGCGTCCTTCCTCATCTTCAGAGCTAAACCGACAGATGGTGACGAGTCCTGGGGCAGAAGACTGCCGGCACGGTTGCCAAAGGAAAGGCAACAGATGACGCTGAATCAAAACAAGGACCGGTGAAACTAATCCATGGAGTGTTGACTGACCCAAGTGGGGGTTGATCACGAAAGATGTGACCTCTGCTCGCATGTCGACGTCCAGGGACGGACGAAGTGTTGCCCGCACTTCCTTGTAAAGACGAGGAACGCTCCGTATCTCGTTATTTCAATCAACACTGTGTGGTAAGTGTTTTGTGAACTTTCAGTCACGAACAAAGAAAAGCAGTGCTGCTCGGGCTAGCGACGGGTATTCTTTTTGTCCACGATTTTCTCGATGGAGAGATCGAATTGACGCGACGAGAAGGGAACATGTGTTGACTTGTTTACAATCTGTCCTCTGTGCCGCATTCATACAAACGCCATTTTTGTGCCGCATTTATTTTGGTGCCACAAACCTACAAATGGCAAACGTAATGTCCCCACACTCCTGTTTACCATTCAGCACCGATCCCCCCACACGGCCGCTTAGTACACGGGCTGACGATATTCTAAAACACACAAAAAAAATAATGGTTTTCTCTTTACCAAATAGCGAAAAACGCATCCCGCAGTCGTGTCAATACAGTTTCCATGTTCGGTGTTGGAAAGTTAGGGCGGCTTCTTTCAAGACAATAAAAGAAGTCTGTTTCGTGAACTGAGGTTGTGTTCTATAAATTTACAGTGCTTGGATATTACGTTTTGACCCGTTTGCTTTAACTGAGCAATTTAATACAACCGCGTTGTTTGTACAAACCTGTTGTTCGGGTGCTAGGGTCGGCGTATCGACGCGTTTGTGAATCAGTTTCTACAAAGAGCACCTGCCAGAGTAGAAATGGATCGTGCGGGCTAGCAACACAGATGCCAGCGAAGAAGATACATCCGACCAGACACTTACCAAAGACAGGCTAATACCCTTTCCAGGCAAAGTCCAACCGCACAGTGATCCGGTACTCTTCATCTTCTAATGTTCTGTGTAGTTTTTATTTCTTTTTTCCTCGGCTTTCAAAAGACTGAAATAGTGTCCACTAGTGAATACCGACTGAACTGAACTAGCCTGACCTGTGTGTCGAACGTTGCGCCAGATGTCGAGTCTTTTGTGAACGAGAATTTTACGTCCCGTTACCCTCGTGGATCTTAAAGTATACGTTGTTCACGTGCACCATGCCTGTACAGGAGTCGTGCCCCAGACACGAATGCACCATTCTGATGCCACTTTTCAAGACTTCGCACTTGGATGGGAATTTTTTTAAATTACGTGGGTGTATTGACTTGTATATATTTAAAGGTTATGGATTTCAAGACGACTACAGACGTGCAACTTAAGTAATTTCTCACTGTCGACACACTGGAGTGCGGATGTCTTTGCCAACGTTCCTAGCTGTGGCTTTTGTCACTGTTATGGATTTACATAAACATCTATCAGTTATCTTAATCGAGGCATCTTGTGTCATTGGCACTTCTTTGAAATTCTCAACTGAAAGCTTCTTTCAAGGCGTGATCACCGCAAAGAAAATAGTGGTCCCAGATGGATCATATACTTTTTTTTCTTTTTTTTTTTGAACATGTCTGATCGCAAGAGATCAGAATGCTGACGCTGATTCGCAACGTTCGGTGGATTACACTGCGAAAACAAAATGAACATTAATATCAGTTTACCCCGGTTAATTGATTATCTAGTTGTCATGTTAATAACAACTCGCGTGTTGTGGTGTGGCACTGCCGGACGCATTTTCTTAGTGTCCGCCCTCGGAGCACCTGTCCTCGGGTCGTGCAATCTACTTACACAATGTGGAGGACAGTGATGCCATTGCTACAATGAAAGTTCAGCCAGCCTCCCGCCCCGAATCTGTTGTGCAAATGCGTCGTCTTGTGTCATCCGCTCTGTCCCGTTGAACAGCACTTCACAGCACGGTATCGCACGCTCTCTTCGTTTGTCGCTTAGAGCCAATGTTACTTTTAAAGAATATGCAGCACTGGTCTTTTGTCTCATGACACGGCATTTGATATGTTACTATTTATGTTTTAGATTGAAGCGAAATGTTACCGTTTGTTTTAAATTGAAACGAACGCATCCTCTACAAATGATAGAAAGCCAATACAGTTTAATTGGTGGCAATATTTTCGTCATGTTTCTTTTTCGGCTTTAATCGGTTAAAGCATTTACGTATCATTAAAGGGTGATGTTTTGCCATATGAAAATCGGCTTGGATGTTCCTAGCTCCTTAAGAACAAATTTAATATGTGAACACATTCTTTTTGTCTCACAAGGTCTTTGGTATATGTTTTTACTTAGTGTTTACCACAATGGGGTATAGAAAGTGTCGATGAGAAAAGATTCAAAATATTCACATTGACGAACGATGCCTTCACTGTCAAAACCTCAGAGCCTGTATCTTACATTTCAAAAGACCACGGAAAAAAGAATATAAAGAAAACAAGAACTAGATTTCTTCACACACACACACACTCTAATGACGAAGCTCTATAGCAGCCTACAAGAGCTGAAAAAACGGCACTATTCATCTCAAGGGCCGGACTGACCGTGTAGACCAAGTCGTTCGCAAAAAATTACCACTCACACATATTGTTCGAGTGGAATGGCTGGACAATCTCGTTCAATTGCATTTGCGTGCCACATCTACTATACGCTATACGTTTTTGGGTCATGTGTTAATTTTCTCGCAGGTATTCTGTGGGAAGAGAAATGCAGGCGTGTGATCACGCACGTGTCCGTAACATGACGCATCTTACATGTTATCCAATTTCTGGCGCGGAACTTTTGACGAGTCGAAGTTCAAAAGATAGGAAGGCTTGTTTTTGAAGCGGAAATATATCCTTCATCAAAAGAAACGAACATTGGCTAATGTGACTTTCTTTTTCCAGCTTGCTGCAGCGCAGTTTGCCCACATGTGGAGAATTGCATGTGAGCATGTGTGTGCGCGCAGTGCGCGCGCACTTATATGTGCGCGCGTGTGTGTGTGTGTATGTGTAGTTGTGTGTGTGTTTGTGCCTGCTTCTCTTGCTGGTGTGTGTGTGTGGTAGTGCGCGCGCGCACGTGTGGGGGTGTCTTGGTGTGTGTGTGTGGGGGGGGGGGGGGGGTTGAGTGTATGTGGGGATGAGTCTGTGTGTGTGTGTCTGTGCGCGCGCGCGTGTGTGTGTGTGTGTGTACGAGTATGCTGGGTTTGTATGCGTGCGTGCCTAAATGTCTGCATGCATATGTTTATGTGTGTCTGAGAAGGATACACTGTTGTGGATGGCAGGAGAGAGAGAGAGAGACAAACAGGGACAGAAACACAGACAGACAGAGAGAGATCATGTTATGCTATAATTGCTACTGTGTCACGCTTGCTGAAACGCGTGATAAACAGAACTCGATCTAGTCTTCTGCAACTCAATATTTCCTGTGGCTCATCACGAAACTGTTATTCATCAGTACATTGCACTATGAGTCTCGTTGTTAGAATCCAGGCACAAATGTTATGTGTATACACTCACACACACACGCGCCGCGCGCGCAGCACTTACAAAAGTGCACGCCCTTGAGTGCATGCTCGCACGCACGCACACACACGCATACACAAACACGAGCGCGCGCAAACACACGCACATTTTTTTTAACGACTAAGCATTAGCTGCGACGATTCTTAATTCTAATTAAGCACCGTATCAAATAGTTAGAAATAAATGTAAACCTAAATAAACATCAGCAGAATCTGTTATCATCAGGCTCGTCTCAAAGGAATGATGCAAAGATATTTGGGTTCATTCCGTGTTCGCTGTTTTTACATCGAACAATAGTGTGCGTTTGTAATTTAGTCGTGACGTGCGTTATTCGATGACCTGTGTCTGCACCGGTGCGATGATGCGGGTCTAGATGGTGTGATGACGTATATGTCCGCATGTTCGGATTACGTATGTTTACGTGGTGTGATGACGTAGACTTCCATCGACATCACGTGCTGGGATGAGGTAGGTCTACCTAGTGTGATGGTGCGTGGGGGGGTTGTGTGTGTGTGTGTGTGTGTGTGTGTGTGTGTGTCTACCTCGTGTGATTATGTATGTCTGCATCGGTGATGAGTATGTCTACATCGTGTGATGACGTATGCCTACATCGTGTGATGACGTATGCCTACATCGTGTGATGACGTATGCCTACATCGTGTGATGACGTATGACTATATCGTGTGACGACGTTTGTCTACATCGTGTGACGACGTTTGTCTACATCGTGTGACGACATATGTCTACATCGCGTCATGACGTATGTCTACATCGTGTGTGGACGTGTCTACATCGTGTGAGGACGTATGACTACATCATCGTGTGATGACGTGTGTCTATATTGTGTGATGACGTATGACAACATCGTGTGAAGACGTATGACTACATCGTTTGACGTATGACTACATTGTGATGACGTTTGTCTACATCGTGTGACGACATATGTCTACATCGCGTCATGACTTGTCTACATCGTGTCATGACGCATGTCTACATCGTGTCATGACGTATGACTGCGTCGTGTGATGACGTATGACTACATCGTGTGATGATTTGTCTACATCGTGTGACGACATATATCTACATCGCGTCATGACGTATGTCTGCATCACGTTATGACGCATGTCTACATCGTGTGATGACGTATGACTACATCGTGTGATGACGTATGACTAACATCGTGTAATGACGTATGACTACATCGTGTGATGACGTATGACTACATCGTGTGATGACGTATGACTACATCGTGTGATGACGTATCCTACATCGTGTGATGACGTATGTACTACAGCGGTGGTGACATATGTCTACGTCATCCGTGGATGTACGTCTGCGTCCTGCGATGATGTGTACCTGTTATCGTGCAATGATCCGTCTGCATAAAGTAATACTATACCATCACACGATATGGGCATACGTCAGGACATGACGTAGGCATACATGACGTCATATCATGATGCATGTCTATATCGTGTGATGATATCTGTCTGCATCGCATCATGATGTGTGTCAGCATCGTGTAACGGTTATGACTACATCGGATATGGGTGTATGTATTCATTTCGCGATGATGTATGTCTTCATCATGCAGTGCTAATAATTATGTATGTGCATCGTACGGTGAAGAGTATCTGTAAAATGCCCGCGTGAGGATGCATGCCCACATAATGTCATAATGTATAATCTACATCGTGCAATGATCTATTGTCTACAGTTATGAGATTATGCGTGTATGTGTACTTTGTGCCGATGTGTATACATCTACTGATGAAGTGCGCGTCTACGTCGTCCAATCATATGTTTCTGCATTTGTATTACGATGTATGCCTGCATAGTGTAATAACGTTTTGGTCTACATTTACATGATGTATGTTCCTAGGTGATGCGATGATGTGTGTCTATATCGCGTACTGATGTGCGTCTACATCTAGTAATGGAGTACTGTCTATGTCGGAACCATGTTGTTGTTGTACCTGGATGTGCGCCTGCAACGTGTTTTGATGTATGCTGACATCGCTCTTCGTGATCCTCGCGTGCTTAAGCACGTTCCTCACTCTGCATTATATGAACATCTTTCCATTCATTCTGCCACTCTCTTCATCCGCTTTAACACACACACACACACACAAATCTGTAATAAAAAACCTGCTTTCAATTTTTTTTGGGGGTCACAGTGTGTGTGCGTGCGTGCATGTGTGTGCGCGCACGTGCGTGCGCGCGTGTGTGTGTGTGGGGTGTGTGTGTGTGTGTGTGTGTGTGTGTGTGTGGTGTGTGTGTGCGCGCGAGTGCATGCGTGTGTCTGTGTCTCTGTTTGTGAAGGGAAGTAATAGTTTACTTAAGTAGAACCGGGTACCGAATTTCAGAACGCTAGCAGATAGATTGTGAATGAGAGGCTGGTTTCTGTAACATCTCTCTCTCTCTCTCTCTCTCTCTCTCTCTCTCTCTCTCTCTCTCTCTCTCTCTCTCTCTCTCTCTCCTCCCTCTCTCTCTCATCCCTTTTTCCCTTTCGATTGATTTCTCCTACATAATTATGCACCAGGCAACGTATGTGTCTGTGTGTGCGTGCGTACGTGCCCGTGCGCGCGCGTGTGTGCGTGTGTTTTGTGTGCGTGTGTGTGTGTGTGTGTGTGTGTGTGTGTGTGTGTGTGTGTGCTTGAGTGTGTGCGTGCGTGCCTCCCTCTGTGCATGCGTGAGTGAGTGAGCGCATGTGTGTGTGAGTGTGCG
Source organism: Conus ventricosus (assembly GCA_018398815.1). Lineage (NCBI taxonomy): Eukaryota > Metazoa > Mollusca > Gastropoda > Neogastropoda > Conidae > Conus > Conus ventricosus. Next base: position 84,487,201 of record CM031603.1, read on the forward strand.
TGCGTGAGTTTGTGAGCGTGCGAGAGTGTATGTGTGTACACAAGCACTTTCCCACCACAGGGACGACAAGCCATGGCCTGCCTACCAGAAACGACTCTTTCTGCCCTGGCCCCATGTTTCTGTATTCATGAACCTCGGGACGGAAATTCCGCCAGAACATGGGCAGATAGAATGATGCATCAACAGGCGAAGGTTTCCCCGTGACCCCTTTTCATCACCCTACTTTTCCTCACAGCTCGTTGCCACCCGACCCCCATCGCCCCCCTTTCTCCTGCTGCCGCCCCCCCCCCCCTCCTCCCTCCCCTCCCCTCCCCTCCCTCCCTTCATACTCTATTTTTACTCTGTCCCAGATTTGAAGCTGTGGAGGATTTAGGTAGGGATGGGAAGGAGGGCTTGGGGTGGTGATAGGGGTGGGGAGGTTGCGGGGGGGGGGGGGGGTGGTGGTGGTGGAGGTGGAGGAGGTGTTACTGAATAGCAGTTTCAGAAGACCCTCTGCTGCTTCTTACGACCCACTCTTCTCCACTCTCCGCCCTACTCCACCTCTTCCCTGTCGTTTGTCAACTAATGTCAATCAATCAATAGACAGACAAACAGTCAGACACAGAGAGATAGATAGGTAGACAGATAGATGTGTATATATGCATATAAACAGAGAGAGAGAAGTGAAGACACACACACACACACACACACACACACACACACACACACACACACACACACACACAAATCCTCCAAACACACACACACAGACACACACACACACACACACACACACACACACACACACACACAGACGGTGTAACAGAAAGACAGACAGACAGAGAGATGCAAAGGATAGAATATACAGTCATAAAGATCATATCACTTTCAGTCTAGGCTATCACTTTCGATTAAGGAAGAAGGCGTTCTTCCTTGCGCTGAACCCTAAGCGATCTGAAGCGATCAAAGCTAAGTGAATTTTCGTTGTTTTATTCGTTTATGTATCACCCGAGGAAGACCTAAGAGGTCGAAACGCGTTGTGTTTTGTCTTGTGACTCGTTTGTCCACGTTCTCTGGGCGATTCGCTAACATTTATTTAAGATTTGTACGGAAGATACGGCAAGCTTCCATGACATTAGAAAATTATCTTGAAAAGGATGATACGTACAGTGTCGAACACTAACTGACAAAAAAGCTGGCTCGCACTAGAACATACAGGAACATATTGTTCTATTTCCAGCAGAGATTAATTAAGGCTTACTGTTCACGGATTCTGTCTACTGTGCTGTATAGTAGAACAAACAACAGTCTCTATGAAGACATGAGTGGTATGCTCGTCTTTTTGGGATTTCTGGACTGGTTGCTTTCTCTTTTCTGAAACAATATTCTGTGCGTGTATGTGTGTGTGTGTGTGTATGCGCGCGCGCGTGTGTGTGTATGTGTGTGTGTCTGTGCGAGAGAGAGAGAGAGTGTGTGTGTGTGTGCATGAATGTGTGCATATGTATGTGTGTGTGTGTGTGTGCGCGCGCGCGTGTGTGTGTGCGTGAGTGTGTGTGTGGTCATTATCGGTTTTTACACCGTCGTCCAGTGCCTTTTTAACTTTCTGGCCCATTCACACATTTGTCTTTGGTCAAATTTACGGTTTACTACAATTTTGTTGTGATCTGGCGACCAGGTAGTAAAACTGTACTCACAGTCCACAATGGACAGTAGTGGTCCATTCTGTAATGTGTGTGTGTCTGTCTGTCTGTCTGTCTGTGTCTGTCTGTCTGTGTCTGTCTGCCTGTGTCTGTGTGTTAGAGGGATATTTCAAAAAGTGGAACAAGTGGTTAAAAAGGGGGAAAATCTTACCACAGACCAGTTAAACGCTAAGTGTTTACCAGGCTGAAACGTGAAGACAGCCTGGTCAACATTCCTGCCGACGACTGGACAGCATTTCCCGGAAACCCGGTGAATCATATCTGACAGTTTCCTTTCCAAGAGTCATTCTGAAGGAAGGAAAACACATCCGAAAGACCACAAGGGTGTACCCGTTCTGAGAGTTCAAACGTGAAAAACTGTGCTGTTCTTGAAGAAAGCAGCTGAAGGATTGTTCAAACATTTCTATTCATAAAGTAAAAATGAAAACTATGGTTCTTTTGTATAAAAAGAAATAAAACGCTTAGGTATTCAACGCCTATCTTACGCCGAACTGGATGAAGATAACCGATTGCTCGTTCATTCTCGTTGCAATGAGGTACTTTGTATAGAATGGCTGAAGGGAATTGAATCTGTCATTATTAACATCAAGAAACGGACCGCTACGTGGTCATGTTGCTTATAGCCCAGCGGACCGCAAAGGGCCATATCAGGGCTGTCACCGCGTTCAGGTCAACTCACCCGCTCCATAGGTACTTCATCTTCTGAGAGAGAGACAGAGACAAAAGAGGTAGGGGGCTGCTTGTCTGAAGCAATAGCGCAAGGTCTTTCAGGAAGAAGGCTACAGACGAGTGTGTGTTATCGTCACAACAGATCACAGTCCTTTCACAGTGTTCCCAAACGAACAGAGCATTTCGAATGGGCGCTGG
>CM031603.1:84494746-84502246 GCA_018398815.1 Conus ventricosus
CGGAAAACTTTCATCAGTGTCAGGGAGCATTGTTTGCTGGGTATGAAGACGTTGTTCACTGCCCCCAGCCCACACCCACTGTCCCCTCCATCCCTCTTCTACACCCCCACCACCCACCCCGTCCTCCCCTGCGAGCTGCTAGAAATGATCTCCGGTTCATCACAACACGGCAAACTGAGTGGATGAGATGGTAGTTCATCCGAGTTCAATTCACGAACCGACCAACCAACCTAGGTGCCCGAACTAGTTCAGCGATGTAACTAGTTCTGCTTTCCAGTATAGCACAGCCCAGAGGCAAGTCAGATCGTGTTCTTCATTTAACCCCGTTCTGTCAGGTGGCTGGTGTAGAGTATTCCAGAAGAATAAGAATAAGGAGAATTCCCAACATTACTCCTGCAGCAAGATCAATTACATGTTCAGTCCGGCACGTGAGAGCTATCGTGTTTTATACTGAGTTACCAGGAAATGAAATCACAACCTGTCTGGTGTGAATTGGTGTGCTCCACTGGCCAAGTCTGCACCATCTCATTATGGATAACGTTTCCACTAATTACAGCAGCAGTGGGACCACAACGAGCGGCCCAGAAGATCCACTCTGTATTGCAATCACGTCCTTTTTCCAGGGCTCGCACTGAAGAACGCTCGGCAGGCCAACTTCTTGTTTTCTCCCTTTCCAAATGTGAGCCATCGTTTTTCCAGGCACACCCAGCGGCGTTCGGAGCGCTCTTAATTACACCGTCCCCTGGAGTCCCTCGAACATCCGCAGACGAGTGAGAGCTCCTTCACATTCAGGACTTTTTTTTTTGCTGCCCAAACCTCAGCGCCACCTCAGAGGCAGTGCACCCACGCCGCTCATTCCGACACCCCGTCCACAGCCACAGCCCGGTCGGCCCCGCCGCAGCCCCGGTACCGGCCATCCACAGGGAGCAGTCAATGTCAAGTCGTCTAGAGGCAACCCACCGAAGAATACACTGCACTGCAGCCGAGTCACTTCGGTGGTATTCATTGGCGCCTGTTCTGATCTAACATACGCAGGACACCACCTACTAAGGCCCCTACTGACGACAATAATTGCTTAGTCGCGGAGCCGGCGTGTGTGAGCTCTCCCTCCGGGGGCGCCACCACGTCCGTCCAACGACAGCCCCCATGGACCCGCCGATACCGGTGACCCCGACAGAACCATACCAGAGCCACAGACGTGGAGGACATCGAAACTGATGTCACCATGAGAGCAGGGCATGAAGGGCCACAGAATTTGAGACAGTTTTTTATGCTGATCGATGAGAATGAGGATGATTAAGATGATGCTATGGATTTCCATTTCGGTCTGAGACTACATGGCAGGTCTGTACTCTGCGCTTCCTTTCATAATATATCCCAGCGTCAACAAGGCCCGAGAAATACAGGCACCTGCAGTGTTGGTCAGGAAATTTGAGCAACACTCTCAGAAACGCATCCATTAAGTGGATGAAACTCGACTGTGTGGTCCCAGTCTTCCCAACTGAGTCCGCAGCAAACTCAACTCTGGGTAGGAGCCGGTCGGGGCAGAAAATCCCACATGACTCTGATGGGATTCGAACCCTTTTTTGTCTTATCTTTGGCGTGCTGTGCTACTAAATTGATTCTATAAGCTGTGTTTTGCTATTTTTGCCATCTCCTCCACATGGTCATTAATATCATCCAACAAAAGGTCAAAATAGATAGTGAAAGAACAAATAAGTGAATAACTAATATTACAAACTCACTCACTCATCACTAACTTACTAAATATATGAAGATAGTCTTAATTGCTCCCTTTGAGTTGAACAACCAAGCCATAACTGACTCTCATCAAGGGAAAGTGCCGACTAATCACAGCAGCAACAGGCTCACAACGGGTGACCTGGAGATCTACCACCCTCCGTAGCAATGACTGCTTTTTTCCTGGTTTGCACTAAAGAACCTTCAGGGGCCTCACCTTTCGTTTCTCGCTTTCTAAGCACGTACCTTTTTTTTCCTTGGCACACCCGGTGGCTCTTAATGACAAGATCCCCTGGAGTCCCTTGAATATCCGCAGCCATTTTAGACGAGTGAGAGCTCCTTAATGTTTGAGGTTTTGCCTCCAAGCTACGCCCCCATCCCACCCACCACCTTCCCCCTCCCCCGCCAATTTTTTTTTCTTATCTGCGATGGGTCCTGTCACGAAATGTGTTTTCTTAAACGCCTGACGTTGCTAAAAGAGCAGCCTACCACCTTCTCCACATCATTATTTTCTTTATCCATTATGACAACACCAAATCAAGTGAATAAATGAACACATGAATTAAAGAATGTCCACAAATAGTCGCGATTGATCAATTTAAGGTAGACTGCTGAGCAACAGTTGAGATAGGTTGGTTTCTGTGTAAATACTGTTTAATCTCGCTGAGTATCAGAAAGACAAACAAGAATTATTTGCTACTTTGTAGTTGTATCTTATCTTTATTACTATTGGCCAGCCAACATCTCAAGGCCTTTTCAGGAATCTCACCACATAAAAGAAAACCTACTGTCCTAACAAAAATAAAAATAAAATATAACTAATACAACTAATAACAAATCATAAACATTGGCAACATAAAATGACGAAAAATGTTTTGGCACAATTGAGACAGATATAACTTTACCAGACAGAGAACATCAAGTATTATCCTTGATTAATAACCTTCAATTTAAAGAGGTTAGTAAACCAGCAATGACAATCGTTGAACATACCGCACAATTTACTCAAAAAGCTACATGGGGAAACAGACGATACAGAAGCGACAGCCAGCTCCCTATGAGTACAGAGTGTAGAGTGTCGTTACCTTGTGACTAAATCACAACAAAAAGCGAGCGTGTTGAACGTTGTAACAGCAGGAGAAAATGTAAAGATCCTGTTCAACAAGGAAAGGAGGACATAATACAAATGCAGAAAGACACAGACTATTTCAGAAGAGTGAGAATGAACGGAAATTTCTAACATTACACATGCAGCAACAGACAGACAATATGTTCAGCCCGACACTGTGAGCGCTAACGTGTTTTATGTTGAGTTACCGGGAAATGAACTCACAACCTGTCTGCTGTGAATGGGTGAGCCCCACCAGCCAATCTAGTCTGCACCACCTCATTACGGGTAACGTTTCCACTAATTACAGCAGCAGCAGGCCCACAATGAGCAGCCCGGAGATCCACCACCCTGTACTGCAATCACGTCCCTTCTCCTGGGCTTGCACTGGAGAACCCATGGCAGCCCCACTTCTTGTTTTCTCCCTTTCCAAATGTGAGCCATTGTTTTTTCCGGGCACACCCAGCGGCGTTAGGAGCGCTCTTAATTAGATCGTTCCTTGGATTCCCTTGAACATCCGCAGCCATTTTAGACCAGTGAGAACTCCTCCACATTCAGGACTCTGCCTCCAAGCTGCCTTTTTTGTCTTATCGTTGGCGTGCTGTGCCACTAAATTTGTTTTCTAAAAGCGGTGTTTCGCTATCTTTGCCATCTCCTCCACATCACCAATATCATCCAACAAAAGACAAAGAAAAGTAGTAAAAGAACAAATAAATAAGTGAATATCAAATTTTATTAACTCACTCACTCACTCATCACTAAATTTCTAAATACACAAAGATAGTCTTGATTGCTCCCTTTCAAATCAACAACCAAGCCATAACTGACTCATCAAGGGAACGTGCCGACTAATTACAGCAGCAACAGGCTCCCAACGGGTGACCTGGCGATCTACCACCCTCTGTAGCAATGATTGCTTTTTTCCTGGGTTTGCACTAAAGAACCTTAAGCAACCTCACCTCTCGTTTCTCGCTTTCTATGCACGTACCATTTTATTTTTTTTCTTGGCACACCCAGCGGCGTTAGGCGTGCTCTTAATGACAAGATCCCCTGGAGTCCCTTGAACATCCGCAGCCATTTTAGACGAATAAGAGTTCCTTAATGTTTCAGGTTTTGCCTCCAAGCTACGCCCCCATCCCACCTATCTCCTTCCCCCTCCCCCAACCCCGCCAATTGTTTCTCTTTTTATTCTTATCTGCGATGGGTCCTGTCACGAAATGTGTTTTCTTAAACGCCTGACGTTGCTAAAAGCGTCGCCTACCGCCTTCTCCACATCATTATTTTCGTTATCCATTATCAGAACACCAAATGAAGTGAATAAATGAACACATGAACTGAAGAATGTCCACAAATAATCGCGACTGATCCATTTAAGGTAGACTGCTGAGCAACAGTTGAGATAGGTTGGTTTCTGTGTAAATCTGTTTCCTCTCACCGAGTATCAGACAAAGAATAAAAAAAAAGACAAAGATTATTTGCTACTTTGTATACTGTTCAAAAAAAGTTAAGGACCAACATTGAGAATGCTCAAAAACTTTTTAAAATTCACAAAAATTCAATTGTACCGCCTTTATGTTCCAAACAAATTGAACCACACGCACAAATTGATAGTGAATGCGGCAACTGCAATTTTGTGGCACACATTTCTCACGTGCCTTGAAAAACATGTGTCGCGACTTGTCATTTTTGGAACAAATTGGGGTGAATTTCTTATGTGTTTGGGATCCGGGGAGCATGTGCTGAATCAAAATCATGTGAAGCACGAGCTAAATCAGGCTGTAGGTCCTAATGTATGCTCAACCAAATGTCTTTAAAAGCCACTGTACTGACGAAAAATGCAATGCAACAGCATGCCTCCACGTCGAAGACTGAACGAGCTGGATCGAGGAAGAGCAATAGGATGGCTCCAAGAAGGAGTTGCAGTCCAGGAAGTGGCATGGAGACTTGAGGTATCACACTCTGTTGTTATCAGACTCGGACAACGCTTTCAAGACACAGGAAGAGTGCAAGAACGATCACGCTCTGGTCGACCCAGAATAACACCACCACCAGAGGACCGATACATTGAAAGGCAGGCCACACAAGAAAGAACAGCAAGTGCAAACAACATCAGACGTCGCCTAAGAGATGCCACCAACACTGTTGTCAGTGATCAGACCATACGAAACCACCTACACGCTGCTAACCTCCGTGCTCGATGACCAGCCATAAGACCTCGTTTGACTGATGCCCACAGAGCAGCACGCACGCCGAATATGGTGCACGCAGCACGTGAGATGTACACATGAACAGTGGGCTAACGTGATGTTTACAGACGAGTCGCGGTTCTGCCTGGATCCCACCAACAGACGGAACAGGGTCTGGAGATGCCGTGGGGAGCGTTTTGCAGAAGAAGCTGTCCTGGAAAGGAACTGCTATGGTGGGGGATCCGTTATGATTTGGGGCGGCATACGCACACGCTACAGAACAGTTCTCTACAATGTGGCAGGGAACTGGGAACTTGAATAGTGTTCGCTACCAAACGGAGATTTTGCAACCCCTGGTGCTGCCAGCCCTTCAACAGCTTGGACCTCAGGCAGTCTTTCAAGACAACAATGCACGGCCCCATCGCACCAGAGCAGTAAACACGTTTCTCCAAGCTGCTGGTGTCAACAGAATGCAGTGGCCCACAAACAGCCCAGACCTGAACCCCATCGAACATCTTTGGGATGAGCTGGGCCGGAGACTGCAGCAGCGTCGTCCTCCTCCTACTAACCTGGGTCAGCTGTTTGAGTCACTCCAACAGGAGTGGGCTGCTGTCCCCCAGACCTTTCTGCACACACTGGTGAACTCCATGCGACAACGCTGCCTTGATTGCCTTGCCAATAACGGGGGACACACATGTTATTAACCATGACACTGAACAAACACTCCTCCTATGACTTTCTAATTTGGGGTTGGGGTGTTTGCACTGCGTTCGATTCCAGTTTGATTCCTCGGACTTGTCATTGTCTTTACATACTTTCCACATATTCAATAAATTCATGTTACACTTGGAGATTGATCACTTCCAAATTTTCTTTTTCATAAGTCAGTGAAATGTTGGTCCTTAACTTTTTTTTAACAGTATAGTTGTATCTTATCTTTGTAGTTGTATCTTATCTTTATTACTATTGCCCAGCCAACAACTCCAGGCCTTTTTAGAAATTTCACCACATAAAAGAAAACCTACTGTCCTAACAAAAATGAAAAATAAAACAGCATAACCAATACAACTAATAACAAATCATAAACATTGGCTACATAAAATGACGAAAAAATGTTTTGGCACAATTGAGACAGATATAACTTTACCAGACAGAGAACATCAAGTTTTATCCTTGATTTATAACCTTTAATTTAAAGAGGTTAGTAAACCAGCAATGACAATCGTTGAAATACCGCACAATTTACTCAAAAAGCCACATGGGGAAACACACAGTGCAGAAGAGACAGCCAGCTCCCTATGAGTACAAAGTGTAGAGTCTTGTTACCTTGTGACTAAATCACTGCAAAAAAGCGAGCGTGTCGAACATTGTAACAGGAGGGGGAAATGCAAAGATCCTGTTCAACAAAGAAAGGACATAATACAAATGCAGAAAGACACAGTCTATATCAGAAGAGAGAGAATGAAAGGGAATTTCTAACATTACACATGCAGCAACAGACAGACAATTCGTTCAGCCCGACACTGTGAGCGCTATCGTGTTTTATGTGGAGTTACCGGGAAATGAACTCACAACCTGTCTAGTGTGAATGGGTGTGCTCCACCTGCCAATTTAGCCTGCACCGTCTCATTACGGGTAACGTTTCCACTAATTACAGCAGTAGCAAGCCCACAATGACCGGTCCGGAGATCCACCACTCTGTATTGCAATCACGTCCTTTTGGGGGGCTTGCACTGAAGAACGCTCGGCAGCCCCGCATCTAGTTTTCTCCCTTTCCAAATGTGAGCCATTGTTTTTCCAGGCACACCCAGCGGCGTTTGGAGCACTCTTAATTACACCGTTCCTTGGATTCCCTTGAACATCTGCAGCCATCTTAGACGAGTGAGAGCTCGTTCACATTCAGGACTCTGCCTCCAAGCTGCCCTTTTTCTGTCTTATCTTTGGCGTGCTGTGCCACTAAATTTGTTTTCTAAAAGCTGTGTTTCGCTATCTTTGCCATCTCCTCCACATCATCACTAATATCATCCAACAAAAGACCAAATAGGTAGTAAAAGAACAAATAAATAAGTGCATAACTAATTAACTCACTCACGCACTCACTCATCACTTACTAACTAAATATATGAAGATAGTCTTGATTGCTCCCTTTGAGATCAACAACCAAGCCATAACCGACTCTCATCAAGGGAATGTGCCGACTAATTACAGAAGCAACAGGCTCACAACGGGTGACCTGGAGATCTACCACCCTCCATAGCAATGACTGCTTTTTTCCTGGTTTGCACTAAAGAACCTTAAGCAACCTCACCTCTCGTTTCTCGCTTTCTAAGCACGTACCATTTTCTTTTTTTTCTTGGTACACCCAGCGGCGTCAGGCGGGCTCTTACTGACAAGATCCCCTGGAGTCCCTTGAACATCCACAGCCATTTTAGACGAGTGAGAGTTCCTAATTGTTTGAGGTTTTGC